>CM037586.1:181128440-181578440 GCA_021018995.1 Chloranthus sessilifolius
CACCCTTGTAACGAAGAGATAAAGGGCATAAATTTTTTCGCAATCCGCGAATAAGATAACGACGCAAACGAGTGTCACTCACAAGCTCCTCCATATCCAATTTTGAGATTTCAGAACACAAAGTTTTAATTTTCAGAAAATATTCTAAAATTGAAAGATTATCTCGAGTCATGCCAACAAGTTCGTTCTCCAAAAACTGCAGCCTCATCGTGTTCTTTTGAGTGAACAACCTTTCAAGTGTCTCCCACACTTGCTTTGGAGACTTTACATCACGAACTTGCTCGATGTACTCCTGACTATTGATGTTCGCAAAGCAAATAAAGTTTTGCCACACTTAATTTTCCACTTCCTCTGTAATTCAGCGTTCTATGGTGTATCTTTTGGAATTACAGCATCTTCACTAGAAATAAGATCCCATAAATCCTGCCCTTGTAGATAAGCTTCCATACCAACAAGCTTGTCTACAAAGACACTGCTTCCACCATTGAGTAATACAATCATAAATACTTAAGAAACAACCTAGCTTTCATACCATGATAAAATTCCAACGGGCCTAACTCAATCTCACAAAACTGGCTTGTAAGGTGAGGTTTGCCCAAGTTATATATAGCCCAAGACATCCAAGCCCACAACCGATGTGCGACTATTCTAATATGGTATCAAAGCCAGTATTTCTCCACTCCACGTCACTCAGTTCAATTGTTCATGTGATTTAGCTTGGTTGAATTCCGTCAACACTGTGTGTTGATTGTCAACCTAATGCCAACCCTCCTCTCTCATCTTGTGAGTTTTCTCATGTACAAATCCAACCAATCCCTTTAAACAATTTTTTATCTGTATAAATTTAATTGGTTACATCCATTAATCAATAATGACACAGGGAAAAGCTAACAAACTAACAATACCATTCACATATGACTATATGAGTTGCTCAGCTGATCCAAACACTTTTTAGGACAAATATTAAGGTGATTACATCCAAGCCATCCAATGGTAGTACGGTCCAAAGAAATATCAATTGTGGGATCTTAGCTTTGCCGCAATCCAACTATAATACTACAACCACATCGCAAGAAGAACAAACACAACAGCCGCTCATGACCTCTTCAAAAGGTATAAGTTGCATGGTTTCCGGGGAGAAAAATCATAGTGAAAAGAGTCCAATGGTCCACTAATTTTAATGTCTTAAAAAGCTTAAGCTCTTTATAATGACCAAAACACCCTTACGTTCTTTTTTTTTCCTTTTTGTATTTTTTTTGGATAAGCCTCACGTTCTATTTCAGATGAACATTCTTTTCCATCACGTCGTCGTCGGTCGCTGCTTCACGTGCATGCTATACTACAGTTCCTCTAGTTTCCTAATAACTAATAAGCCCAAAGAACATAATAAAACATAGCTCACATCGTTTAGTTTGTAACGGAAAACCGATATTTCGGACAGTAGAAAACTGCATCATCGACAAGCCTTGAGTGGGAATCCGCAGAGACAGTCGTTACTAACGAAAGACGATGCTTCCAGATGATCGAACGGCTCTCCTTTCGGGATCCGGCCGCACAGATGGTTGTGACTCAGATCAAGGTGGCCGATAAACGACGCCCGCGATAGAGATCTCGGTATCGGACCTCTCAATCTGTTGTACGCTAGATCTAGAGCCGTATAATATGATCTCGGTCCGAAAACGTCTGGAATATTACCGTCGATCGCGTTCTTGCTGAGATTCAATATACTCAACCATTGGCTTCTCAACAAGCTCGCCGGAATCCCGCCGGAAATATTATTTCCGTCGACATAAAGCGACGTAAGCACCGGCATTAATCCGAGTGTGGCCGGAATCGAGCCGGAGATCCGGTTCAACGACAGATCTAAGTCAGCAAGCCGGTCCATGTGACCAATCGAGCTTGGAATCTCTCCGGAAATGAAGTTTCGACTGAGGAGAGCTCGGCTGAGCTTTCGAAGGTTCCCGAAGTTTTGAGGAATCTGGCCGTAGATTCGGTTGTGGCTCAGATCTAGATGCATTAATCCGGCGATATTTTCTAGGGAAGTTGGGATTTTTCCGGTGATAAGATTGTCGGCGACGTTAAAGACGGTAAGTTGTGTCAGTTTTCCAATGTCAGCTGGAATGATGCCGGAGATTCTGTTTCCCACGAGGTCGAGGATCCGGAGATTCGTGAGAGTCGTTATGCAAGCGGGTATTTGACCGGAGATTCCCTTCCAGTCGGCGATAACGATGGTCGTCAGATGGTCGAGACGGCATATAGCCGGTGAGATTATTCCGGTCATGAAGCCGGTGCGGTGGCGTTTCTGGAAGATGGGGTCTTCAGATTCGCCGCGTAAGTTGACATCGGCTACGCGGCGATTCGTAGGGTCGCAGCTGACGCCGTACCAATTGTGACAACAGTCGGCGCCTCTCCACGAATTGAAGATGCCAAAATAGGTCTCGGTCAGAGATGCTCTGAAAGCGAGTAGTGCTGCCCGATCTGACGGCGGGCAGGAATTAACGGCGGAAGTAACGGCGAGGACGAGGAGGGAGAGGAACAAGAGTCGTCGACCCATGGCTATCTCTTTATCTGATATTAGGGACTGAATGAGCATGAGACGGGGAGTGAACTGGCGTCTTATTTATACATCTTTTATGACGAGAGTGCCCTTTAGATAGAACGATAATTACAGAATTAATCTAGATATGTAAAAATCTAAAGAGGAAATATTGGGGATAATGAAAGAAGTTCATTTTTGAAAAATCACATGGGATGTCCATTTCTTCACTACGTGGTTGTTCCTTATTCACAGAAGGGGATACAATTTGCACACGACATTTGTACCGGTGCACACAAGTTTAAAAGAAGCCCCAGTACTTTAGAGTCTATGTAACTTAGAAACACCATCTAACCTATTTGATTTTAAGGTCATTATATGAAGATTTTTTATACACACGAAACACAATCTCTATCATATAAATGAGCACATTCAACCATTGAATCTAATGATGTGATTTGACTGTTTTGATTCATATGATATATCATGTTTCTTGTCAAGAATCTTAAGCCACTAAAAATTTTAGTATCATGGACTTTAATTCATATGATATATCATGTTTCTTGTCAAGAATCTTAAGCCACTAAAAATTTTAGTATCATGGACTTTAATTCACACAACTTACACAAATCCCAATCATACTAACTTACCAAGTCTTTATTTTTAACCTACGTGTAAAACTTATAGCACCCTTTAAAGAATTCTTACAATTGTACCTTTGTTTGCGCCCACGAGAACTCTCAGGACGTCAACGAGGAAGACATTGGATTGTAAGATGGGGCCTGGTATTCCACACAATAGGTGTACCATCAGATGACAAATTTTATGTTCATGTGCACACATTTTGAAATTTTTGAAAAGAAATATAAGATATCCCGTAAAGATTGAGACCAAAAATTGATATATGATTCAAAGCAATCAATTGGTAGTCGATGGTTTCCGGCATTGATACCCTTCGAGTTTTGGTGAGAGTAAATAGAGGGTAAAGGTTCAAATTGAGGTCCACTTATCACAAGTTCTGGTGGGTGCAAATGGAGATACCCTATTTCAAGATTTTGGGGTGCAATTACGCAAATAGTGCTACCCTATTCCAAATGACAGGCCCATCGGTATTGCAAGTTTATGAAGCTGATCAAGGACGTGTTAGCCATCAAACACAGTCCAAATTTATAACCGATCGTACTCCATTGATCTCAAGATCCGTTTTCGGGGAGATGGGACAGAAAAACAATCTGGATCGGCTGATTCATCCTAGTCAATGTTTGTTACATAGATGCGCTCAAAGACTCCTAAAGACATCCTAAGTTCACAACCTTAATTACAAACCTTGTTTAGAAAATTGTGAGGGCAGTGAAGCGCTTAAATAGATCTCCAGAGGTCCCTACTTCTTTACCTAACAGCAAAAGCTAGTGTGTATTCACCATGCAGGAAGTTTCCTAGAAAACTCGTGAATAGATTAGTTATTATTAAAAATTGGAGACCGCCCGAGTAAATCTTGGAAGCTGGATCTTTCCAAACAAAAAAAAAAAAAATCTTTGAAGCTGGAAGCAAACCATGTGAGGTTATCTCTTCTTAAAGAACTTATAGCAGGGGATTTTTTGTTGAAGATGCGTGTTTAACTTAGAAAGTGGGGATAACTCCAAACCAAAACCCTAATACTGCTCACTATTTAATCCAATTCATTTGCTCCATAGCATCATTCTTTTAAACATCCTTTAAATCTCATAAGATACACTTTTTATCTGAAAATTTGTCTACAATGAGCTAATGGCACTAGGCAATGAGCTGACTTCTGGTTAGCTATGAGCTCGACGTGCACCGTGCACAAGGCCAGCCCTAGACCAAGGCCAGCCAAGCGAGAGCCTTGGGCCCCCAATTTTTAGGGGCCCCCAAATGTTATTGGCCCATTAAAAAATAGGGTTTTAAAAAAAAAAAATCTATAAAACTAAATGGCCACGAATTTGGTTAGCTTTTACCCTTACCCAATACCAATTTCTCCCTCTCTACCAAGACACTCTCTCTCTCTCTCTCTCTCTCTCTCTCTCTCTCTCTCTCTCTCTCTCTCTCTCTCCAGCGCTTCTTTCTCTCCAATCTCCATAAACATCGTTTCTCTCTCTCCCTAGACTCCATAGGACCACACCGACCACAGCGGTCAGCTGTCCGACCTGCTTGAACGACTGAAACCCTTAAACCCAACGGCCGACGCCATCCCTGCCTCCCCTGCCTGAGCACTCCGGTCGGCAACCATCCGATAAGCCGCCTTTCTTATTATTCTTCTTCTTTTACTCAATAGATTTAGGTTTTTTATTCTTTTTCTTTTCATCTCTCTCACTAGTCATTAGATTTAGGTTTTTTTAATTGACTTAGGAATATGATTTAATTTCACATTATCATTAGATTTAGGGTTTTATTTATTAATTTAGAATTTTGATAGATTTTCAACAAATTAGATTTGTCGAATACTCGGATCATGCAATCCGATTTGAGCTAAAATTTTGTTCAGATTTTCATCATTTTCATCATAGTAGTTAATTATTTTCTTTAAAGGTCTATTTGACTGTTTGCACCCACGCGTTCTCTAAAAGCTCCCACATGTGTAACCCTATAAAACTCGTTGATTGGGTCAGATCAGAGTCCAATGTAGATTTGTTTAACCTCAATCTTCCACACAAGGGATCTTGAGACCACCACACACCACCTATTAGATGGTCAATTTTTTATTCCAAATGTCACATATGACATATCCCCAAAAAGTTCACCTTGTGTGCAATGGTACACATCACGCTCAAATGTGATTTTAGGGTCATGTTTTGGGATGCGACAAGTGGAATAAAAACAATCGTCTGATAGGTGGGAGGCATGGTCTTAAGTTAAGATCCATTGTGTGGAAGATCGAGGTGAAACACGATCTCCATGTCTAATCTGACCCAATCAATCGGTTTTAAAGGGATTAGGAAATTCCTTTTTCTACGTGAGTTCAAATCAAAATCTCCATAAAGAATTGACCATTTAAATGGTCATATGTATAGGTCTTGTTCTATTGATTTCTATTTAAAAAGTGAAGATTTGATCAAATACTAACTGATCTATTGGATTGGTACATGTATAAATCAAGTGAACCTTATTCTGTTGGATCTATAAAAGACAATAGATATTAGGATCAATCTATGACCATTTTCTATATTTATAGTTTTATCATCTTCATCATTATCATAGTCTTATCCCATCTATTTGGAGTCAGCTTTTAGGGAATTAACAGGGTCTTTTTACAATCGTTTGTCAATGTGACACCAACCCCCTTTTTTCTCATCCAGGATTGGGATCGACAATTGCCTCATAAAATTATTTAAAGGCTATTTGATTCAAGAAGAGAAAGTATATGATAGATGGCTTCCTTCAATATTTTCTTCTAGAATTTCTTACACAATCTGAAATTTTTTAGTATTACATTTTCTTTCTGTATTGCATTTTCTTTTCATATTTACTTGTATTAATTTTTAGTTACATTTTCAAATTATATATATTGTAAAATAGAATATGAGTATTATTTTATCTGTCAAAAAAAATTTGTGACGAATTTTTTTTATATTATAAAGTAATATGAAATAGAGGCCTCATTTTAGAAACTCGCCTTAGGCCTCCAAAATGTCATGGCCGACCCTAACGTGCACGAAGTATCTGCCTGTCTCAATGTACCCTCACTGCACAACTGACAAGTCTCAAGCCTATTAGGAACTGGGATTTAAAGACCGATATATATTAGCATATTGGTCGGAGTCGGGTCCTAAGTTTATACGCCTCGGATATATCAGCCAAATTGGCTGATATTAAAGTATTTTTTTATTTTCAAAAATATTAAACAAATATGAAATAATAAAAAATAATTATTAAAAGGATATTTTTTGCATTTTGTTCACATCATATCAGATATATAGTGTCTACTATGACCCAACATGAATAGGATGTGGGCTAATCTTATTGGCAAATATGTATAGGATAAAGCCAATATTTAAAACCGCGGTTAGGAGGCTAGTGAAGAGTTTTGGGCATAGCCTAATAACATTTTGTGGGTTATAGCATTTTAGAGACTCTCGCTTCACCAACATCTTAGAACCATTAAGCCTAAGATTAGGCCAAATTAGTCCTTTTGGCCATGGAATCCAACTTTTAGAGGGACAGTGACAACTGTATGGTGGGTTTGAAAACGGTGCACAAAAGGCACTTCATAAGCTACTCTCTATTTTTTTGTGATAATACTTCATAAGCTACTTACAATTTCAGTGATGCCCATTATATTAATCCAACAGCTTAACGTAGGTTTTTTTGTCATTTTTTCCATCACTGCCACATATCCAATTTATTTACTATTTGGCCAATTTTAATGTTCTGTAAACGCCAAAATTGTGCCAGTTGAATGTTTCACCTTAGGATCACCTAAAAACTTTGCACAGTCGATGTTCGAATTTGGAAGAAGTGTCGTGCACCAGCTGTGCGTCTTCTATTTTGGCCTTGTTCACCGATTGAAATGTCCACGTGGTAGGCCACCATGTAAACTCATACCCGTCAAAAGTTTCCAACCACGTGGCGAAAGCACGTTTTTAGCCCACTTCATAATTAGAGATTTGAAAGTCATAGGAGGCTCTTCATTGGAACGGTAGAAATTAGGCACAATATATGGCTGAATCTAATCTAAATTAAGCGTATTACAAAAATCTCGGAATTAATTAAAATTTTCAAAGAAAAAAAATCGACTAGGTGGTTTGTTACTTGATTCCTTGAGTTTCGAAATAATTTTAATTTAACAAATGTTATGAACTTATGAAAAAAAAATTTCATTCTTTAATCATATTTCATATTATTTTTATATGATTGAAAATTGTTAATACATATAATATACTTATTTTATTATTTAAACACATTATTTTCAATTTTAAATATATTTATATGTTTAAATAATTTATTATTATATTTTATAATCTAGATTTTTTTCAACTCTTTCAATAAATACTATAAAAAATAGACTAATAACAGCAATAAAAAACTGTCGCTATTAATAAAAAACTGCTGCTAATACTCTTGCCACTAATAGTCTTAATAAGTTTTTTTATTAATAATAAAAAATTGCCGCTAATAATCTTATTTTTTGTAGTGAAACTTATCTGTATTAATGTGAACTGAGACTCTATCAAATGATTGTAGAATCCAAACTTGGTTACTATGATCACAAGTGGCCCATTGACAGTCACTCACCAGTGAATGATGGATGATGGTGCCAAATAGGGATTGGGCCTATGGCACAATGAAATTTTGACAATATTACAATTTTAAAAAAAATAAAATAAAATAATAAGAGAGAGAGAGAGAGAGAGAGGCGTTAGGAGCCATTTTAAACTAGAGATGGAGCAAAGTATAGTGTATAGTAGTGCCGTGGTGCACCATATTATCACTTATTGATACAAGGGTTTTGGGCATAAAACGAGTAATCAGACGAAAAACAGGACCCATTATTGGAATCAAGGGCCCAAAGCTCAGACGAATGTCGTGCCGACAGATCTGAGCGGTGCAACGTGGCTAGACTAAAAGCTTTAACGCCCCACAAGCCCGACACCAATCTTAAGCTTATCAACTAAACAGCGCAGCACTCGTTCTCCCAGATATAACAGTCATCCACACCCTCTCGCTTCCAAATCCGCCATCTGTCGTTTGCTCAAGTCTTCAACTAATAAGTCCCATAAAATGGGAATGAATAAGTAGACAAGTCGGTGGATCTCAATTTAAAAATTTTAAATACATGCTTTCCTCAAAAGTTTATAGTGAAGCACATGAATTACGCATTTTTTTAATATTAATAAATCTATTACTATCCGAAAATAGTGGAATTGTTGACTCTCTAATTAAAAGTGTTGTTGGATGCATGTGGATACTTGACTAACTCACTGTCATGTTAAGTATAGTGACTAAGTCGGGGTTCAGGAATCAATCAGTTTTAAAATATTTGATAAAATTTATTAAATTTGAGAAAAATACGGTTAAAATTTAAAAATCAATAAAAGAAAATATATTAACCAAAAATTAAAAAAAATAAAAATTTGTGACCAAAATTAAGAATAATTTGAGAAAAAGTTGTTTGATTCGCGAATTATTCGCAAAATTCGGGTTTTAAATAGAAATTTTGAATAATACGGATTCTATTCATCTTTTCATAAAATTACAAATTATTCACAATTTTTTCAAAAAGTCAGTGAATTTGGTCACACTATTATTAATCATATTTAGTTGCCTATATATTTTCAGTAAAGATTGATTTTCTGTTATGGCCACTCTCCTCGAGGGACATGGACGTAGTCAAGAATTCTTCTGGCATGAACTAAGAATGATTGGCACGTATTAATAATTATTTTATCATAGATTTGAGGGCTAGTATACATTACAGATTTCAGGACTTGTACATAAAAAAAAAAGGGGGGGGGGGGCTATATAATAGCGGTGGAACCAAGAACCAAAATTTTCATCCAGCCGGAGCATAAGATGAATTAAAATTAATTTTTTTCATAAATAATACTAATTATTTATAGCACTCTCATGCATGTCCGGCACATACCAAAAATTTAGGAGATAAGAATCCGCACGAAACAAAAATGATTTTTTTAAAGCACACGAGTAAATGATCTTCATGTGTTATAATTTTACCTTAAAAATCATTAACAGTGAGATTTTGCCTCTAAACTTTGGGGATCTCATTTGATGTCATTACAAGTTTCCCTAATATGTTAATGTGTGTTTGGGCTCCTAAATAACTTGAATTTCACATCCAACTGGTTAGACAACTCGAAAATGGGTGTCTACAATTTGATAGGTCAATGATAAAGTAACGCCTAGATAGTTTGGTACATTGAATTTGAGTACCTTACACCTCATTTTCAACATTGGATATGTATTGGATCATGCCTAAATTTTTTGAGTAATACCTTATCGATCTTCCAAGTTGCGTAACACCTGATCTCCAAAATGGGTGCCACATGATGCTTAGCTGGTCTGGACATAGCCCTATGGGTAGCATCTAGACGCGTAGTTTTGAGCCTCTAATATAAATAGGGTACGTCTTTTCTCGCCAATGCGATCTCCATTCATGCCTTCCTTCGAAACCGACAGAAATCCATTGGCTTCTTAAGGTCAGACGATGAAGATCATGTTTCACACTAATCTTCCACACATTGATTTTGATACCATGAGCGTACCATCAAACATACATGTTATGATTTCAGAATTTCACGAGGCACAAATCACAAAAACGGGGCCCTAAGATCACAAGGTGCACATCATGCTCAAACTTGAGTTTAGGGCCGTTTTTTAGGATGTGTTATAGGGAATAAAAAAATGATCGACTAATTGTGAGATTTTGATCTCAAGGTCCATTGTGTGGACGATTGGCCCAAAAAATAATATGCATTGTCTAATATAGAGAAGTCAGTGAGTTTTAGACATAGGCGTGAACAAAGGTATCAATATAAATATGGGTAGCATTATTTATACTGGCTAAGCCTGTGAAGAACACATATTTCTATCATAAAAAAATCATTAATTTGCTTGAATCAGACGATGGGGGTTTTTTTCATCCCAATCTTCCACACAAAAGATCTTGATATCATGGCGCACTTATTAGATAGTCAGATCTTGGTTCCACATGGTACACATCCCAAAAGTGAATGATCATGGGTGTACCTATCAGACGATCACTTTTGAGGATGTATGCCACGTGGAATCAACATATGACCGTCTGATAGGTGCGCTATAATCTCAAAATATATTGTGTAGAATATTATGATGAAAAATGATCTTCATCATCTGATTCAAAAAGTTAACGGACTTTCATAGTGGAAGTACGTGTGATTTTCGAAAGTTTAGTTTAAGAGGTATCAATAACAGTACCCTTTGAATCTATAATATATTCTGGCTAGGGAAATTTACCTGATCGGCCCTGTCAGATACGCCTTTTACGTCAGAAGCCTTGTAGTTTCACCTTTACCCAAACCAACCAGCTCCAAGCCTAGCTGACCCTTAGGTTAACAAAATGCCCAAATTACCCCCTTTCTTTAACGCACAAAAACATCATCGTCTTTCTCATTTATCTGGTACAATTTTTAAAAGTCAGAGGTGGCTAAGGTGATGGCGTCTTCTCCTCAATCCAAACTATTCCGATCTGCTATTTGGATCGACTCAGGTACACCTTTTTCGTCAAAGACTGTAGCAGATTAGAATGAGGAAGAAGAGGATACACCTATATAATTTAAAATTTTAAATATTTGCATTTTTCTATGTTTACGCAATGTAAAACGAGATCTATTCCGATCCAAACTATTCCGAGCTGCTCTTTGGATCGACCCAAATACACCTTTTTCGTCAGAGACTGTAGCAGATTAGAATGAGGAAGAAGAGGATACACTTATATAATTTAAAATTTTAAATATTTACATTTTTCTATATTTACGCGATGTGAAACGAGATCTATACCGTCTGATTTGAAGGCTACAATATAAAATCGATAGTTCCAAAGATAGATATGAGAAAAAGGCGATATCGACTCTATACATAGTCGGTACCGATTATTTTAAGAGTCCTCATCAACTCAGTACTGAGTTGTCATCGACTCGGTACAGAGTCGTCATCAATTACATAAAAAAAAAAAAAAAAAAAATTTTAAAAAAATTTTAATTTTTTAATTTTTTTTTTATGTAATCGATGACGACTCAGTACAAAGTCAATGACGACTCGGTACTGAGTCGTCATCGATTACATAAAAATATTAAAAATTTAAAAAATTTAAAAATTTTAAATATATATATATATATATATATATATATATATATAGGGAGCCGGTTAGGTCCTCCAATGGAGGACGGTGACCGTCCTCCAAGATCTATGTGGAGCTTCACGTGACATCCAAAATACTTTTTGAGTGTCACGTGGAGCACAAGTGGACAGTTTAGATCAATATTAAAAAAAAAAATTGAAATTTTTTTTTTAAACCCACAAGTCAAAGTTTGACGATTTTCATTGGTCCACATTTCATGGTTCAAAATATACACGGTGGAGATGAGTTTAAACTTTTTTTTCAAAGTAATGCATTTATAGTTCACGTGGCACCCAAAAAGTGTTTTGGATGCCACGTGGAAGATTGGAGGACGGAGGCCTTTTCCATATATATATATATATATATATATATATATATATATATATATATATATATATATATATATATATTTTTTTTTTTTTTTTTTTTTTTTTTTTTATGTAATTGATGACGACTCTTAAAATGATCAGTACCAACTATGTACAGAGTCGATATCGACTGTGTACAGAGTTGATATCACCTTTTTCTCATATCTATCTTTGAAACTATCAATTTTATATTGTAGAACCCATAGTGGAAAGCAGAACCCATATACGTTTTGATTGTATTTTTATTTTGAGTGATATCAACTAATTAGAGAATCGATATTGACTGGTTAAAGGGTCGGAATCGACTGTTTAAAGATAAAACATATATTTATAAGAAAATGTGGAAATCCGGACATATGCTATAATAAGCTATATAGCAGTTGTATTTTGTCTCGGAAAGCTAAGAGGCGTCAAATGCCATCCTGACACATATGCCACAATAAGCTACAGTAAGTTGACATAGGTTATAATAAGGGGAAATTTACCTGACAGGCCTTATCAGGCGCACCTTTTACGTCAGAAGCCCTGTAGTTTCACTTTTACCCAAACAAACCAGCTCCAAGCCTAGCCGACCCTAAGGAGAGTAAAAGGTCCAAATTACCCCCTTCTATGACCTTCTTTAACCAACAAAGCATCCTCTTCTTCCTCATTTTATCCTGTAAAAAAGTTAGAGGTGCAAAACCCTAGACGACGTTTCCTTACTTAGTCTGATCTGCTCCGATCTGCTATTTCGAAGAAGAAAACAGAGGCTTGGGAGAAGAAGCCCCTGCATTTCTTCATTGTGGCAAAAAGACCCTGAAGTTTGTCCTTGCGACGCGAGGTATCCTACTTAAACCCCATTTTCAATTTATTAGTGTCTCTTAGTGATGCAGTATCTCCTATTCGTGTAGTATAAGAAAGGTCTTTGTATCCTTTGATTCGTTTTTTTAAAAATATATATCGATTGCAAATACAATCGATATCAACTCTATATGGAGTCGATATCGATTGTATTTGCAATCAATATCGATTGTATATACAATCGATAGCGACTCTATATACAATCGGCTAAGATTTATAGTCGTCTTTTCTCTTTTGTTTCATCAGTCTTATGACCCCTTCCTTCTCATTTTTAAACAGACGATGACGGACTTGAGGATTCATCTTCTTTATCACTATGATGGCCTTCTTGTAAACGATGATGGCTTGTATCAAGGTGGCCGGCGGAGGCTTATTAACATTTCAACTAAAATTTCTTATGAACAATTCATAAGGTGAATGTCTGCTGTCAGTTTTGCAAAGGTGGATGAAACAGTTTCCACAAAGTTTCATATGAAGATAGTAAATACGCCTGTGGTTGCCGACATTTTGGACTCTGATGATTTGGCTACCTTATTTACGTTTTATAAATCCGCGATGGACGTTATAAAAGTATTCATCATTAAGGAACCGTCATCCTTCCCAGTTGAAGCTGAACAAGTAAAATTAGGCGGGACTGATTTTGTGATTCATTCATTTCAGCCATGTAAGTTTGTGTATGAAACTATATACGATACCGTCCCGTTAGGCGTTGACGGTTATATTGCGGCGAACGATGGCAGAGGGAAAGCAACATTTGATTTAAATAATGGTCCGATTGAATCGTATGATGACCAAGTAAAATACATGCATGGGTCACAACAATGTAGTCAATGGTTAGACTATACTTCAGAAAGGGTGGTGGACACCGACTATTTCAGTCATATCTTCCCCGGTGGATGGACAATTTGGTTTACTCAAGACTTATATTCTACCATGTCATCGATGGAAATTACCGGAGTAACTCAACCCCATGTCCATACACATGAGCACCCCTTTGGTGAAGGGCCTAGCCAACCACGCCATTATCCATTCGGTGAAGGATCCGGTCAATCACATCAGAACCCCTTCGATGAAGGATCTAGTCAACCACCTGAGAACACCGCTAGTGAATGGCGTAATCATCCTCAAGCCATGAATGAAGATACCTTAGAAGAAGAATATGAAGGCGAACCGGATGGGTTTATCAAAGAGGATCCGAAAATTTTTGTGAGAGACATTGACAATCCCCTAGTAGACGGAGATTACGAAATGTCAGAGACATCGGGCGACTCCTCCGATGAAGAGGTGGAAACTGAATATCGGAATTGGACATTTAAAATTGGAGAGATCTTTCGAGACAAACAAATATTTCAAAGAGCATTGAAAGAGCGCGCGGTGGAGAAAAACTTTCAAATTCGACCTTTGAGGACCGCTAGTTATCGAGTGACAGCTGGATGCTACGAACCCGATTGTTCGTAGCGAATACATGCTTCTAAATTGACCGAGCTCGATTCTTTCCAAATCAAGACATTCAATAGTACTCACACATGCGGAGCTGCTAAGATCGGACCGCACGGTCACCGTAATGCAACAATCTCCTTCGTAGCGAACTATATACGGGATAAACTTATGGAAGGATTCGACTACACACTGGCATCGATAATGTTTGATATTACAAAAGCTTATAATGTGTAAATCTCATGCAAAGGCTTAAAGGGAAAAAGAACTTGCCCTTAATGATATTAGAGGCAGTTGGGAAGGACAATTTGTTGATCTATCGGCCTACGTGAAGGGGATGGGGAAGGTAGATCCTAATATACAAACATCCTTTCAACTTACTCTTGACGGTAAGTTTCAAAGATTTTTTTAGAGTTTTGGCTCATGCTAGTAATACACTTACATATTGCTTGTAGACGGCACACACCTACGAGGACATTTCGAAGGGATCCTACTTATCGCCTCTGCGCAAGATGGTAATGGTCATATATTACCGTTAGCATTTGCCGTGGTCGAGTTAGAAGAAGAGGATACGTGGATGTGGTTTCTTGAACGGGTAGGTGCGTTCGTGATCGGTGGGTTTAACGAAGATTTCGTATTTATCACGGACAGGTCGAAGGGTTTAATAAATGTGGTGAAACGTATCTTCCCTAACGCATATCACAACTACTGCATGCGGCATGTGACACAAAATTTATAGCACAAGTATCCCAGGAACAATGTGAAGGGTCTATGGTGGTGGCGTGCATATTCGAAAGAGAAATTTGATTATTTTATTAACAAAATGAAGAAAGATTCTGCTGATTCTCAAGTCGTAGAATATATTTTGAAAATAGATCTGAAGCATTGGGCACGCGCACATATGGAAGGAAGGCAGTACGATTCCCTGACTACAAATATTGCCGAAAGTTTAAACAGCGTGCTAAAGATAGCTCGAGAGAAATCAATTATCGACTTAATCATAACTACTAGAGAGAAAGTCGCCGATCATTTTCAAAAACGCAGAGAGATATCTGATAAATGGACCACCATTCTCTGCCCGAAAGCAAACGCGCACATGAAGAAGGTGTTGCAATGGGCCGATAGAAAGAGAGCTCAACCATACGGGCGCGATCAATTCCAAGTTAATTCCAGAAATTTCATTCATCACGTCGACTTGAAACACAAGACCTGTAGTTGTCGTCGTTGGTACATTCATGGCTTGCCTTGCTCCCATGCTGTGGCGGCCATCAATCGAAGAAGTTACGGCAACCATAACTTTTGTGAAAAATGGTTTTTCACCGCTTGCTTTAGACAAACATACGACGAGCAATGGGTTCCCACCCTTGATAAAAGTCAATGGGAGTTTCAAGCAGAGCAACTCTCTGAAAATATGAAAGTGAGACCACCCTATTATTGTCGAAAGCAAGCCGGTCGTCCGAGGAAGAGAAGGATAAGGTCTAAGGGTGAGGTTAGGACATAGCGGTCGTGAATATGGTCACAACGCAGGAGTCGCAATGATGAAGGACCGATGGGTTGACAGTGTATATTTTTAATAATGATAGATTGAATGTAAACGAGAAATTCAAAATCCATATTTTTTTACTGTAATATAGTCTTTACCGATGAATCATAGAGTCGTCATCGACTGTATCCATAATCGATATCGACTCTATATAGAGTCGCCATCGACTATTTATAAAGTCGATATCGATTCATTTAAGAATCGGTATCGATTATGGATATAGTCGATGACGACTCTATATATAGTCGATAGCGATTACATAAAGAGTCGTTACCGATTAGTTATATAGTCGATGACGACTCTATATATAGTCGATAGCGATTACATACAGAGTCGTTACCGATTAGTTATATAATCGATGACGACTCTATATATAGTCAATAATTGCTGCAATTTCTACTTTTTAACCACAGCTACATAAAAATAGTGTAATTATATTCAAAATAATTCATTAAGAAAAAATATTTCATTTACATTTACAAAAATATTAAAATACAACCACACTACTGTTGCTCCCCCTCCTTTTTATCGTCCTTCGCCAGTACTCCGCCATCGCCTGTATATGTAGCCAGCATATGGTCAATTTTTGCCCTGATCCTATCTATATCTGATTATGCGAAGTCAAATTTCTTCCCCATCATGAAGTACTTGACATACTTCACAACAAACACTCCAAAATCACACGAGTTGGTCTGTCGGGGGAGGGCTTTGATCCGGCAGTCACTAGATGGCCAAGGATAGTTCTTCTTTATCAGTGCAGCGGAGTCACCGTACGAATATAAAATCACGAGAAGGTATTGGGTTTGTTTCGAAATAATAGAGAGGAGTGTCAGATATGCTAAGCTAACAATGATAAAAGATATGTTAAGTAAAATATCTTACCAGCACCTGCAATTGGGACACATATCTTTCCTTAAAAGGCCTATTAAATATAGGGTCGATGATCATTATCGATCGTTCAACTACCTTCACGATCGCAAGCGCCCAATGTAGTGGTTGTTCTGAATGTATTGGCATAAATATCTATAAAAAAGTAATATAATCTCAAAGGGTATGATTGAAAAATTAAAAAGAATAATTATAAAGAGGATAAAAGCATACTATGCTGCATTCGTGAGCCCACAGATTCCGAAGCTCATTGAAGAAGAAAGTTTACATCAGCTTCTTCCCTTCGGTCTCTTTTTGTCTATAGACAACCCACCGTTGAACTTGAACCTCGATCGATTGGTCGTATAATTTTTCAGCAAGCAGGAACTTGTTGAAATCTCTCAGTTCATAGCCCATGTACGTCTGCGCAACGGGGTCCATAAGGAAGTTTTTGAGATTTTTATCAGGATGAATTTTATCATCAATTACTTCCAAATGTCTCAGGTAGGCGCCCATAACCTGAAACCAATGCAGTTAGATTTAAATATACAGTTAGAGTGAAATATATAATCGTTATCGACTCTATAAGTCATCGATGATGATATCTTAAGTCATCGTTATCGACTCTCAAATGAATCGATATCGATTAGTTAACGAGTCGATAACGATTACATAAGCCATCGTTATTGACTCTAAAAGCCATCGATATCGATTAATTTGAGAGTCGATAACGATTATGTAAGTCATCGTTATTGACTCTATAATGAATCGATATCGACTCTTTTTCGAGTCGTCGACAGCTTTAACCATTCTTGATTTTGCCTACAGTATGTTAAACTTATAAAGTTATCCGGGTACTGCGTAGCCGCTAGACATCTGAAGGATTGCACCACCAGCTTATACTTGCCGACAGTGTTTACATATTCTCTGCATAAAAAATGGCCAACTTAACTAATCTTCACAATAAATATATAATAATAAAGTTAAATATTCAGGGAAGAATAACTTACTCGTCCTCCTTCAGAGGCTTGTTCCATATGTCTAACATATATTTTTGTTCCGCTGTCAGCTCAGGTGGAAGCTCAGTAAGAGCATCTTCAGCAGTAGACCCAGGACCAGCAGTAATGACTGCCACTGGTCCAGGCTCAGCAGTTGGTCCTTCACTAGCCTTCTAAGGTAGGCTTCTTTTCAGCCGCTACCCTTCGCTATGCCTTAAGTTTGACGATAATTACTTTGCTGAGTTTTTCTTGCCTAGGTCTTAAGCAAGGCTCAGCTTGTTGGTGAGGCAATTGGGAAGAGGTTTCCTCTTCACCAGCAGGACCCTTATCAGTTTGAGTCTCAGGCTGCTCGTCAACAGCTACCGTCACCTCAACAACGGGAGGAGGAAGAGGAACCTGATGCGTAGGAGCTGATGGTTCCTTATCGACGGCTGTGTCGCACACCTTCGATATCAGTTCCTCCATAGCCACATCCTGTACATCGAAATAATGGTGCAAAATAAGAATTAATTTTTGGTCTACATTTTAAAAAGTTCAAATCGATTTTAAATATAATCGTTATCGACTGTACATATAGTCGATATCGATTTTATATATGATCGTTATCGATTATATATATGGTCGATATCGATTGTAAATAAAATCGATATCGATTGTATATATAATCGATAACGATTACATATATTATCGGTATCGACTCTATATAAAGTCGATAACGATTGTGTATATAATCGTTATCGACTCTATATACAGTCGATATCGATTTATGTTAACAAAACTGAACTTATCAAACCAGATTTCAACACATACCTTAGGTCTCGCCTCCAATAAATTTTCAAGGAGTTCTTTTATATTCGACTGGCCCTTTCTGACCAAAGAATTGAAGTGATTTAACTTTTGCAACTCTGCATCCCTTGAATTCAGCCTCTCTTTGAAGGAGTTGCATAGTTTCTCTACAAAAGCGCAACGATTAGTCAGGGCCTTATTCTCTCCCTCCAAATCGCTCACTCTTTGGGTGAGCTTCAAGTTCTCCATCGTCAAATGATCAACCCTCCTCATCAAAGGATCATTGGAGGTGGACGGTTCAGCTGGGCTATCTTTCACTGCCAGGCTCTCCTTGGTGGCTCCCCTAGTTCTTGGCCGACCCTCTCCGACATGGACGAGGCCCTTTTTCAAGGAGGGTTCTTCTTCTGACGTCAATGCGTCATCCCATTCTTCCTCATCAATATTCTCGACTGGAATGTAATTTATTTTCTTCTTCGGCCGTATCTCTTCCACAGCTTTCTTGACCGATTCTTTCCTCTTTCCCCCAACCTCCTTTTGAACCCGTAGATATTCTCTTAACACGGGTATCTCTAATTCAAAGCCCTGAGGCACGAGGGGAGCATGAACCTTTTAAAAGAAAAGGAAACATTGTGAATAACAGAATAAAATGATCGTATATATAATAAATCATTCTCGATTATGTAAAGAATCGGTACCGACTATTTAATAAATCGGTATCGATTCGTTAATGAATTGCTATCAATTATTTAATGAATCGTTATCGACTACTTAGTAAGTCGTTATCGATTCCGAAATGAATCGCTATCGACTTCCTAAGTAGTCGATAACGATTCTGTATGGAGTCGCTATCGACTTCTTAAAAAGTCGTTATCGATTCTGTAATGAATCGTTATCGATTCTAGAATGAATCAGTAAGTTACTTTTTGAATTGGCAATAGACCTCATACCTTCTTGCTAACATCCGTCCTCATGAGTGTAACCTTTGATCCTTGGTCGCATACCGTCCGACCATTTCAGCAGCCGTGGGAAAGGGTCCTTGAGGCCTAGCTGGGATGGCGATATATCGGGCAGGATCTCATAAGCCCACCATTGAAGTACACATATGCATCCATATGTGTTGTACGTCTTCAAGGCTTTATCCATCTCGGCAGTCTTTCTATTCGCCGCGCCCTTCATTATATACTCGATCAAGTCTTGGTAGACGTGCAGACCCCACGGAGTTCGGTTAAAGTTCTCCACATCATCGATGAGGTCGATATGGTCTTCCGAAAGCTGATGGTGGGACTCGGGGAAGAGAAATATGCACATCATAAATAGAAGGGACAACTTTACGAAGTCCTCATCACTTTCTGCTTTACAAATTACAGCATCTATATGAGATCGGAGAATTTTTCCAGGAGGCATTCCACGAAAGTATTTGTATCGAATGGTTTGTTCTTCCGATGGTTTAACGGATGGGGTATACTTTTCTGGGCCAACTACGGCAAGGCCCAGTATCAATGCAATGTCTATCTTTCGAAGATAGACATTAGTCTTCCCAATTCGGAAGTGATTTTTTTCAATCCAAAATGTCAACATTGCATCCATCACATCGGAAAGAAATCCCACACCCTTAGGCATTTGAAATATTCCACCAAAAATGAAATCTCTCAGCATCTTCTTTCGAGCTGGGGTAGCATTTTCGTAGAGATTCGAAATGGCACTGGGCGAACACTTTGCAACAACTCGGTGTACAACCATCTTGACAGCCTTTTGAAATGAACTGTAATAAAAAAGAAAGAACTGAGCCCCATACTAACAAGGGTTTAAATGTTGAATAAAATGTATATATAAAAGCTATATCGATTACATATATAATCGTTATCGATTACATATATAATCGATATCGACCCTATATGTAATCGATACCGACTCTAGATGTAATCGATATCAAGTCTATATATAATCGATACCGATTCCATATGTAATCGATATCGAGTCTAGATGTAACCGATATCGATTACATATGAAATCGCCATCGACTCAATATAAAGTCGCAATGAAGACAAAATGTTTATTTATATAAAAAATATATAATTTACTGACTCAGAAGATTTCATGAAGTCGCCATTGAATCAAAATGTTTCATTTACTTGCAAAAATTTTCAATTATATTCATAATTTTGCAATTATAATTAAAAATGAAAAGAAAATCTTGCAGCAACGTCCTAAGGAAGATTATTCGATAAAAGCGGTCCTCCGCTTCTAACCAAAATTTAGGAAGATGGATGAAGAGCAAGTGGTGGATAGGGTGGAGAGGCGGGTGGTTTCGTCTTAAGTTTCTTTTTCTTTTTTTTATTCTTTTTCTTTTCTTCCTTCTTCTTTTGCTTTTCTTCCTTCGCCAAAATCTCCATTACTTCATCGTACTCGTCCCACAAGAACTGCAAAGGATCTGATTCTGGTGGTGGTGGTGGTGGGTCCTCCCATACAGGCTCGAACTTGATTGGGTTATAGTAGGTTTTTTCTTCGTCGTCTGACATTGGGAAAAATATGGGCTGGTAGGGATGATAGGTTTGTTAAGGACGAACTAAATCTGTATTTAAAGCTCCTAGATGGTGGAATACGAATCGTTGTATTAAATTTACTCATTCTTCCAAACTAACTTGCCATAATGATTTTACAAAAGGGTAGTTGGCAATAAATTGAACGTCGGCTGAGATAAATATAAAACCTCGTATGATTTATTATGGCATCGAGGGTAATAACTATAGGGAAATTAATTCATATGATGGGTATTAATTATATTCATAGAGAGTCGATATCTATTTTTTATAGAGTCGTCATCGACTATTTATATAGTCGATTACGACTACATATATAATCGTTATCAACTCTACATGTAATCGATAGCGGCTCAATATGTAATCGGTAACGATTATATATAAGATCAATATCGATTACATATGGGAAAACCTTAAAAAATTATATCAAAATATGCACCAAAGAGAGGAGAAAAAAAAAATCTATAACGATGGAAGGTAATTTTAATTCTAACTAACAGATTTGGTAGCTTGAAGGTTGTAGATTTGAAAGCTAACGTCCACGAAGCGACAACGACTCTCCACCGACTTCGAACGAAAAAGTAAAAAGTAAACAGTAAATGATTTGAAAAGAGGACGGCTATTTATTACATTGGGGGTAGTTTGGGCATTTCTTACAGGCGTGCGTCAGCTCGGCGCGCAGCGGGTTTGTTTGGGTAAAAGTGAAACTACAGGGCTTCTGACGTAAAAGGCGCATCTGATAGGGCCTGTCAGGTAAATTTCCCTATAATAAGCTATAGTAAGTTGTGTTTTGTCACGAAAAACTAAAAGGCGTCAAATGCCATCCCTCATTTAATTCACTACCCATACCTCTGTGATTCTCTGATGCAGACAATGATATGGACCCTGCTAAAATGGTGGAGTGAGTGGACTACCGTATGATTTTGTCAATCCATCTTGTGCATATCGTCCATTTTATAATTTTAAATTGGAGAATTTGGTATTGCACGGAAGTTTGAGCCTCTCGTACCTTTGAAAGATTAGATACACGAGATTGGTAGCGTAATATTTTATTTTTAAACAATCCCGACTACGTAAACAGTTGATACCGACTCTTTAAAGAGTCGGTATCCACTCTTTAACAAGTTGATATCGACTGTTTAAACAATCGATATCGACTATTTAATGAGTCGATATCGATTCTTTAAATAGTCGATTCTTTTTTATTATAATTTTTTATAATAATAATTTTATTTTTATTTTTTTAATATAATCGATGGCGACTCTGTACAGAATCGATGGCGACTCTATAAATAATCGATGACAACTCTTAAAATGATCGGTACCGACTATGTACAGAGTCGATATCGACTATGTACAAAGTCGATATCACCTTTTTCTCATATCTATCTTTGGAACTATCGATTTTATATTGTAGCCTTCAAAACAGACGGCGTAGATCTCGTTTCACATCGCGTAGATATAGGAAAATGTAAATATTTAAAATTTTAAATTATATAGGTGTAGCCTCTTCTTTCTCATTCTGATCTGCTACAGTCTCTGACGAAAAAGATGTATTTGGGTCGATCCAAATAACAGCTCAGAATAGTTTGGATCGGAATAAATCTCGTTTCACATCGCGTAAACATAGAAAAATGCAAATATTTAAAATTTTAAATTATATAGTTGTATCCTCTTCTTCCTCATTCTAATTTGCTACAGTCTCTGACGAAAAAAGTGTATCTGGGTCAATCCAAATAGCAGATCGGAATAGTTTGGATTGAGGAGAAGACGCCATCACCTTAGCCACCTCTGACTTTTAAAAATTGTACCAGATAAATGAAGAAGAAGATGATGTTTTTGTGCGTTAAAGAAAGTAGATAATTTGGGCATTTTGCTAACCTAAGGGTCGGCTAGGCTTGGAGCTAGTCGGTTTGGGTAAAGGTGAAACTACAGGGCTTCTGACGTAAAAGGCGTATCTGACAGGGCCGATCAGGTAAATTTCCCCTAAATCTATAAGATAGAGAAAGTTGTTGGAAGGGTGTCAGTGGGGGTTTTAAAAAGGGAAATTTACCTGACCGGCCCTGTCAGATACAGCTTTTACGTCAGAGGCCCTATATTTTCACCTTTACCCAAATCGACCAACTGGGAGCCTAGCCGACTCTAAGAATAGCAAAAAGTCCAAATTACCCCCTTTCTTTAACGCACAAAAACATCATCTTCTTCCTCATTTTAATCTAGTACAATTTTTAAAAATCAGAGGTGGCGAAGGTGACGACGTCTTCTCCTCAATCCAAACTATTCCGATATGCTATTTGGATCGACCTAGATACACCTTTTTTCACGAGACCGTGGAAGAGGATACCTATATAATTTAAAATTTTAAATATTTGCATTTTTCTATGTTTACGCGATGTGAAACGAGATCTATTCCGATCCAAACTATTCCGAACTGCTATTTGGATCGACCCAAATACACCTTTTTTGTCAGAGACTGTAACAGATTAGAATGAAGAAGAAGAGGATACGCCTATATAATTTAAAATTTTAAATATTTACATTTTTCTATATTTACGCGATGTGAAACGAGATCTATGCCGTCTGATTTGAAGGCTACAATATAAAATCGATAGTTCCAAAGATAGATATGAGAAAAAGGCGATATCGATTCTGTACACAGTCGATATCAACTCTGTACATAGTCGGTACCAATCATTTTAAGAGTTGTCATCGACTCTGTACAAAGTCGTCATCGACTCTATACAGAGTCGCCATTGATTATATAAAAATAAAAATAATGTACAGAGTCATCGACTCGGTACTGAGTCGTCATCGATTACATAATTTTTTTTTTTTTTTATATAATCGATGGCGACTCTGTATAAAGTCGATGACGACTTTGTACAGAGTCGATGGCGATTCTTAAAATGATCGGTACCGACTATGTACAGAGTCGATATCGACTGTGTACAAAATCGATATCGCCTTTTTCTCATATCTATCTTTGGAACTATCGATTTTATATTGTAGCCTTCAAATCAAACGGCATAGATCTCGTTTCACATCGCGTAAATATAGAAAAATATAAATATTTAAAATTTTTAATTATATAGGCATATCCACTTCTTCCTCATTCTAATCTGTTACAGTCTCTAACAAAAAATGTGTATTTAGGTCGATCCAAATAGCAGCTCGGAATAGTTTGGATCGGAATAGATTTCGTTTCACATCGCGTAAACATAGAAAAATGTAAATATTTAAAATTTTAAATTATATAGGTGTATCCTCTTCTTCCTTATTCTAATCTGCTACAGTCTCTGACGAAAAAGGTGTATCTGGGTCGATCCAAATAGCAGATCGGAATAGTTTGGATTGAGGAGAAAACGCCGTCATCTTCGCCACCTCTAACTTTTAAAAACTGTACCAGATTAAAATAAGGAAGAAGATGATGTTTTTGTGCGTTAAAGAAATGGGATAATTTAGGCATTTTGCTAACCTAAGGGTCGGCTAAGCTTGGAGCTGGTCAGTTTAGGTAAAAGTGAAACTACAGGGCTTTTGACGTAAAAGGCGTATCTGACAAGACCGATCAGGTAAATTTCCCTTTTAAAAACCAGTAACAAATTTTATTTTATTCTTTTGCTTTTTGGGATTTTCATTGCGGGCCACGTTGTTCCGCCACTGCTATATAAGAAGCATATTATACCCACACTACAAAATTAAGGTCTTTCAGCAGCAATAAAAAATTGTTTATATTAATAAAAAATTGTGGCTATTAGTCTGGTAGCTAGTGAAACAATAAATTTTTTTTTTTTTAATAGCGAGAATTTTTGCTGGAATTAATAGTATTATTTTTTGTAATGACGTACTCAAAACCCACACCCCAACTCGCTCCCTCCTTTTGCTCCCTTTGGCTTCCCTTTAATATGGAGGTAGTATTTAGTACATTGCCTAAGCTCCAACACTATTGGTATCCAGGTCACCTTTTGGGGCATGTAAAATTGTTATGTATTATATGTGATTTGACGTTTATGATCTACAGATTTTTTGTGAAAAATATTGGATGAATCATCATTCATACTTTTTCAAAGATTGTCGAGGATAATAGCTTAATATTATTAATTAACTAAGCACAAAAGGCATGCTTAGATACATTATCCTGGCTCCAAATAAAGTTAACCATCAACCTTTCACATGGCATGGTCTCGCTGATTCATTGAAAGTGGAAAATAGCAGTCAGGGAAAGCATACTCTCAAGGTTCAAAATTCTGGCTGAAATGATCGAAATTTTGGTCCAAAATTTTGATTTTAATCCCTACTGAAATAGAAACGAAATCTCATATTTTCTTTATGGGATCCAAAATTTTGGTTTTGGTTTCAGTTTCCGTTTCGGCCATGCTTGAAACCAAAATTTTGATCCTTGCACTCTTAATGTGCCGTAAAGTCTAGAACTCTACTAATAGTTGTTTATAATTATAAATTTCTTCGTCTCCCGTATTATTTTTTCTGGTATCTTCTTCATGTTTATTAAGTTATTTATGTAAATTACACCACCTTGTATATGTCCCATCCAGATTATTTGGATTTTTAGGCAAATAGGTCGGAGGCGGCAATGAAGCCAACAAAGAGTGTCAAGATTGAGAGTTCAAGAGCCGGAAAATGCCATGCATGCTGAAGTTTTTGACGATCACTAACTAGTCTTTAGATCACAAATTTAAAACAGCTTATTCATAGAGGTTAGCTGGCTACTACCTTAGTTAATTATTTTGACTAAAATAATTATTTAATTTCTGCATAGGTTTTATTTACTTTTAATGGAATATTACTATACGTTAAAACTTAGGCAGATGCTATTCGATCGCTTTCAGCCAAATTTAATATAGTTAGGGATTACAATAAAGAGAACTTTTTAATTCACCCACCGAATCTTTGAGCTCACCCACACTAAAACTCATTGACTTCTTTAGATCTGACGATGGAGATTGTTTTTCAACCCAATCTCTCACATGACGGATCTTGAGATAATGGGTGTAACATCAAATGATCAATTTTTTATTTCACGTGGTATACATCTCAAAACATTGACCTTATTTGAGCGTAATAATTCTACGTGATGCTAAGGTGGATGGTAAGCCCATAATCTCAAGATCCATTATGTGAAAGATTGGGTTGAAAAACGATCCCCATCGTCAGATCCAAAGAAATCAATGGGTCTCAAATTCAAAGATTCAAGGGGTAAATTTAAAGGTATTCTACATTAAATTAATTGCATGGATACATTCCAAAATATTTAGGATATCGAGGTAGATGGAAATAGGTTACTAATTTTTTCAAAAGGGTGTTCTATAAGTTGGACAATATTCCAACCTCAAAGTCTTAGTATGATTCCAGCATGGTAAATGAAATTTACTTCTTCATTAAATGGTACTGGAACTGAATGTACGATTATTAATGAACTATTAGTGATACGAGATTATCCAAAATTCTTGGCCCATAAACACATCGAATCAAGTTAAAGTAGTTCCACGTAGTGCATTAAAATACATGTTAGCCATGGCACGCAATTTTATGATTTCGAGTCGTGATTAAAAAAGATAAAAGCCCTCAAAGAACAATGCGTCATAAAATATCAAACGGTCCTGTATAAAGAGGGGCTTCTAACTATTGAAAACTTGAACTCCGGCGACGTGAAGTCCCTGCTTTTTTTTTGCTACAACTTCGAGAGAATTGGGTTTCTATATTTGTGTCAAGAAGAAGATGGAAAGAAAAGAAAGCATAAGGGGCGGTTGGGTTGTATTCTGTGCATTTTCCTAACTATTTGGGGGACAATGTGAAAGTGCATATGGGAACACACATTTGGAGCTTGCATGAACTGACCTGTCAAACTTAGAGAACGTAATATCAAGTCTAGTCATGTTCAAAATAGATCAGCTACCCAACAAGCTCACGA
The DNA here is from genome assembly GCA_021018995.1 of Chloranthus sessilifolius. Taxonomy (NCBI): domain Eukaryota; kingdom Viridiplantae; phylum Streptophyta; class Magnoliopsida; order Chloranthales; family Chloranthaceae; genus Chloranthus; species Chloranthus sessilifolius. The sequence goes on from CM037586.1 coordinate 181,155,133, forward strand.
TATCTACCAAGATCACTAACTAATTCTCCCTCGTCCACAACCAACTTTTGGTGTGGGTTCACATGAATATCTATTGGTTTAGTTAGAGTTTGAAAGCCAATCCTATCAACAAATCCATCACATGGAGCCGAATTAATTCCCATTTTGGATTTGACACTCTTTTGCACTACAAAAATAAGTTGTTTCAGTGGCAACAAAAATTGCCGCTACTAGTCTTGTCGCTATTAAAATAATAAGTTTTTTTATTGATAGCAACAATTTTTTGCTGCAACAAATTATCCCTAATAGTCTTATTTTTGTAGAACTTTTTTCAAATAACACTTTTCAAGTGTTGTGAAGATGTGGTTTTTTTGCTACTTCTTAAATACTATTTTTCAAAAAAGCCTATGACAAGTTGAAAATGGCACTGTGTGAGAAGCTAAATACAACAATATTTTCAATTAGAGATGGTCATGTCTTTAGGTGAAAATGCATTTCTCACCCAACATTTTCTCTCTTGGAAAGTACTTTTTGGAAGAGGATTTTCAAACTGGGCCTTAGTACTCAAGAAGAAGCGAGGTCAACACAAGTTTTATAAAAAATACAGATATATAATTTTTTAATGTGTAAGCTGGGATTGAACCTGGGATCTAGAGGTTGCAATATGAATCTTCAACTCTCAAACGCCCTTACTATCATTAAGCGTAATGACAAAGGTATCAAAATCCGATTCGGTATCGGGTATTGGTCGATGGGAAACTTATATGTATCACTTATGTATCGGTTTCAAGGGATACGCCGATACAATGTAATTTCTTTCTTTCCTTCTTTTTTTGTTAAATTTGGAAAGTTTTGAAAAATTGTGAAAAAAAAGTATCATAAATGGGATGTACACGTGTGTTATAGACTTAAAACTATCACAAAAGACCCACCAATACACTTTTAGATTATTTTTTTTTTAAATGAAACATTTAAAAAAAAATCAAAACTAGAAGGAATTAAAACTGGAAGGTTTTGGCCGATACCCAATACTTATTGACCGATACAGTGTAGTATCGATCGATACTAGTATCAGTATCAATTGACTAAAATACTAATACGAATTAGTATCGGCCGATACTTGATACCATGGTGATGACTACAATTTACTCTATCCCACAGATAGAGAGTGATCAGCTTGATAGACTTGGTATTAGATGTCCAACGTACGGTCAGGCACCTAATACAGCTATTTTCCTAATTTACAGAGGAAACATTACCCAAATCCACCTTATGTTTAATTATGTAATGGGGGAATTTGTCCAAAAGAAAATAAAAAATTTGAAGGGACGTATAGAAGTACATCAATCATAAACCGTCTTCATAAAGTGCAGCAAATCTGTGATACTGCCAAAATTTTAACCATGCACCAAGTTTGTGGGCACATGATAAACTTTTAATAATTGGCATTAAGTGTTGGAGGTTGGAGGGGGAGCACAAGAAACAGCTTTCCAGACTTTCAGTCATATGGTAACATAGAGCATACACTGATTAATCTAGATTATGCCGCTACCGAATTATTAAGGGTGCGTATACTAAAAAAAATACATTGACTGATTTGAATCAAAAAATGAAAACCGTATTCATTGCAATCTTTCACACGATGATCTTGAAACGACAGGTGTACCATCGAATGGTCAATTTTTTATTTCACATGGTGCAAATCTCAAAAAGTGATTCAAAAAACATGTGGCATGCATCCCGCCCTATATGAAAACCCACACGGTCTGATTCAAAGCAGCCAATAAGTTTTCAACCACGGTACAAATAGAGCTACTCAACATCTACCGATCAAAAAGAGTGCCCTCAATGATTCAGTAGCCACAAATAGAGCTACTCTACATATTCTATTCAATCATTTTATCCATAGGCTTGCAATTAAGGGTCGGGATTCTCTCGTTGATGCCATTTGCACAATTAATGTTAAGTGTGAACCCACATGTTGACCTTTTACGTTGAGGATAAAATTGAAGGGGTCGACCCAATAAATAAGATAAAGCTGTAACGATAAATGATGATATGAATTGTAGGGCTGTCAATGAGCTAGGTGAGAATCTTCAAGCTAGAAAACTTAGCCCAAGACCAGCCCATCATGCGGCCATCCGGGTTACTTTATAGTCTCTTTTTTCTTTCTTACGGAAGTTGGGATTGAAGCTGCGACCTAGAGGCTGCGATTTCGTAAACAGACAGATACTTACGGGTGTCGAATTATGTAAGGTCAAAAACATACTTTCACTGGTTTAAATGTGCATTGACCAGTTTAGCGGAGGGAGATTAAACGGTGCACCGCCATATGCAATGCACGGGTGGAGCACCAACTCTTCAGTTGTGAACATTTGTTATATCATTATCAAGATCGTGAACTGTCGTGGTCGAGGCATAATTGTGAAGCCACGAGGCGGAGCCCCAACGACCGGACCACTACCAGATGATGGGCGCAAGTGACTTCACGTGGCTATGTCAATCAATTCTAACCACTAGCTGCTATTCCATCATACATCAAATCATTAGGTGAGTGCCCATTGATCAAGGATTATCTGATCAACAAATGGGTCAACTCACTGGTTACAAGTAGCATGATTGGGTGACTGATTTTTGTCATTTTGTGGACTGCTGCTCGTCACTCCACTAACCAAGAAAAGTCTGACATAATCAGACAGTTGAGATCATCCTACCCATCATCATCATCATCATCAACACAATTTATCCCATTTATTTAGGCTCGGTTTTAGGAGTCCTATTCCAACACCACAAATCTCATATCATGATTTCAAATAAAGCGGATATGGATCCGCTACATTCCGGTGCCAGGTCATGTGCACGTGGCACATAACACCCTAAACAACTGTTGTCCAGCCACATGGCATCTGCTTTATAAAAAAAAAAGAGAAAAATTTACTTTTTTGGACTTCAATTTATGGGTCAAAGAAAAGGTAACGCCCATTGAATTTAGATACCTTTGACTACATTTTCGAACGTGGATATGTCTTGATCGAAGCACAAATATTTTGTATGTAACATGATCCTTGTTTTAGATGTGTACCACTTGTCTGAGGGTAGGCTCATGATCTCAGATTCTCAGGATCGATTGGGCCAAAAAACGATATTTATCATTAGATTTAAAGTGGTCAATGATTTAAGCATGTGAACCCCATGTTGAGAAGAAAGAATCTTGAGTTGTAAATAAATGAACCCATAAAATCATTACCAATCAGAAACAGAGATATTCAATTGCATACTTAGTCAATGATCAGAAAACAAGCTGTTAAAGATGAGCTTTGATGGTTTAAGGCTTTTTTGACTATGACAGCCAGGTTCATCACTGCAATTTATGACTTGTTCACTATTAGGTTAAAGAAAAAAGAATTGATGAGTTGCTCGCTCACATAATATTCTCATCCTAGGGAAATTAACAAAAGAAACCTGTCTTTAAACCTTTAATCCTTCTGCTATTGGAAGAAAAACCAGATCTGCTTTTCCGGATTGGATTGTTTGGATTGCGAGAAGGGGATCCTAGGGTAGCTTCTCGCTGCCCCTGGGTTTTGGTCTTTTTGTCATGTACTTTTTTCTGCTTTTTAATGAATGTCTTTGTTAACAATAATAATAATAATAATAATAATAATAATAATAATAATAAAAGAGCTACCATCACTAAGGCTGTGTTTGGTATTGATCTTTGGGAGAGTAGAAAAGAGCAGGTGGTGCTTTTTGTTATTGCAAAGAAATGTGGGGAGGGAGAGAAGGATTGGAAGAAGATAAAAGGGAGGCCGCTCTTTTAAATAGGAAAAACAGTCCTCTTTAAAAGAGCATGATTTTTTATGCACTTTTTAAGAGGGATATTTTTCATGTTTCAAAGAACAGCTTCCCCTTTTTTATACCTTCAATCCTTCTCTCTCTCCCCATATTCATTTGCAACAACAGAGAGCACCAGCTGCTCTTTTCTACTCTTACAAAGAGCAATAATGCCAAACACAGCCTAAAAATGGCAAGTATGCCGCTACAATGAAATAGGAGGTAGGAATAATTGCATGCGGACTACCTGCTCACAGAAATATTTCTGGGAAATTGAAAATTGTGCTTCAGTTAGTCAACAGACACAATAAAAAGCTGTCTCTGCTATAGGTTTGAGGTCATCCCAAGATACAACTCCAGTGATATGGATGATACATTTCTTCAGTCCACCTGGAAAATAATTGCATCCATGCGAGTTTCACAAGCTCTTAGGGAAGAAGATTTAGCTTCATCTGAAGAAGAAAAAAAGGCCATGGAACCAAGGCATTTGCACCAACAAACGGTGGTGCCATGTTTTGGCCGAGGTCGAAGTTTGAAGGTGTTCTTAAAAATCAGAGACAACTCTCTCACACTTGATGAAACATCTGGGCTACAAGTTGAAATCCGTCTGGCTTCATATTTTTCTTAACAATGGAATAAACCTAAAGAAAAATCCACCAGCGCTGACTGCAATCCAGTTACATTGTTAATGGGGCTGGATTTTAAAAAAAGATGTTGATGAACTCATTGATTAGGAGATCTACTTCTCACAAATTGCACATCTTTCAATGATCTGCAAACAAGAAGACAACTTATCTGATCATTGTTATTTCTGTTTAGAAGTGTTTCATCTTAATTCGGTCAAAATGATCCATAACTAATTTGAAATATCATTTGAATGCTTCAAACCATAGTGACAAAATATAGCATTTTTTGAAAAATACAAGTATAATACTCGCCTTTTTTCACTGTATACTAAACCCGTAGAGTACCCATTTATTGAATAGTATGCGTATTTTCATATAATACATGTTTTTTGCGTACGAAACATTTTATTCCCATATTTTATCATTTTTTTAAAAATTGTTCAAAACTTCTTTTTTAAAATACAGTAAAACTTAAACCTAAAACGTATTAAACATTTTATTCTTGACTTTTTTCATTTTTTTTCATCTCATGTATCTGACAATTTTTTAAGCTTCCAATTTTTTCCCCTTTTTTATAAATTTTTCGGTCACAGTATTAAACCCGTTTCCGTAACTTTGTCATTATGCTTCAAAAGAACACCAAAAAACATGTCATGTCAACGGGCACTCAATTCCTCAAACTAGATTATAGTAGGTCACTTACCTAGCAGAACGAAGGTTTCTACTAGTCAATGTCTTAAAATTTCTCAAAAAATAAAATGAAATTAAAAGAACACTACAACTAAATGTGGAAAGGATCCAAATGAAGAAAGCACAGCAGTTTCCACTCTGGGGACTGACATTGCAAATGCGAATTCCAAGTTATGTAACAGAACATTGATAGCACTTTGACATCAATGCAGTATTTCAAATTACCTATCTTCTAGAAATATCTCCAACCAATCTGAAGTTTTTCAGAGGTTAAAAAAACTATAACTGAGGAAAGAGCAAGCCAAATAGCACTATTATATCAGAATATTTGAAAAAAAAAAAACCTATTCATTCACACAGAAGAACTAGCACCTCTTTGAATGAAGAAAGAACACAAGACAATGAACCAATTTCATATGAGAAACAATTAATACATGAGATGCTTCATTGCAATTTACTATCCCTCTTGTAACTATTGCCTTTTTCTTTTCTCAGTAACCATTAAATATGGAGAAGCAGCATACCCATTCTGCAAAAAACAGATCCTGTCAACAAGCGCACCGAATTAAGAACCAATATAACTTCTTGAGTAATTGAATTGATCCAAAAGGTTCCCGTGCATGCCGAAAAGAAAATTAGTTTTGTACTTCAATCTCAAAAGTCTAATAATACTACAACTAGCTTATGGAATGCGAGGAGAGTCGTATGAGAAGCAGAGAAAAGCAGCATTACACTAAACTTCAAGCGGTCCAGCATGATGGCCAGGTACCCGCCTCAGGAAGCAGTAAGATCTGAGTTCGAATCCCTTCTTGAGAACACCCTAGGGATTTTATCCCGTGCTGACCCGGCACGTGCTAACTTAGGAAGCGCACGTGCCCTTGGGATTAGTAGGGTGCTCTAAGAGGCCCGGACACCCAGGTTATCAAAAAAAAAAGGGATAGTAATGAGATGCTTAGTAGGTCAGGAGTGTGAAGGTTGGAGTTCTCCAATATGTGACCATGTTCAGGGTCAAAAAGGCAAGACGATTCTGCTTTGATTGGTTCTGTGGCTGGGAAGGTCTCCTTTCTTTGGAGAGTCAGTATTAGACAAGGATCAAAATTCAGGATTTCGTTTCGGTTTTGGTGGGGACCAAAACCGAAATTTCGGCCGAAAACTACATAAGGGGCCGAAATTACCAAAATTTTGGGTTTTTGTTTCGGTGGGGACCGAAACCGAAATTTTGAACCTTGGTATTAGATGCACAGGTCACAATTTTATACATGTGAAACAATTTTTCATCAATTGTTTAGCATGTGATGCATATGGCCATAGTTTAGATTAGATTCAACCCAATGATTTCGCCATTGAACAATTTCTACAATACACGATCAAGAGGTCTTCAAATAGAGAGCTAAAGAGTATACAAGCAATGGTCCACATTGAGGAACAAAAAGTTCCTTGATCGGATGGTTAGAAACCTCTGACAATCATGACTTTTGGGCTGAGACAGCATCTCCATGTTAGCCTGCCATCTGGACCTCTCAATTGATGAACCAGGTGTGCTATGTGTGCAGAATTTGATGACTTGCGCACCACAGTTGGTTCATGGGCGTGCACCTTAAACAAATTATTTTGTGAAATGTATCCGAGTCTCTATGGGTCAAGTAGGGATGTCTTAGATAAAAAGTGTCTTAATAATGAGGGGGCCAATGGAAGGTGGGACCTAATCTTTGAAGAAAGGCAATAGACGAGGAAGTAGGTATAAGACGTTAAGGATTCTTTAGGTGTCCATCCCAATGGATGTGGTAATGTTATTAGTTTCAATATTTATCAATCTGGAGGTTGTGAATTGTGATAATAATGGAGACCTATGCTGGAAATCATAATCACAAATCTGAACCCAAATAGATATGATGACGATGATGAAGACGATGCATCCTTTCATCACATTCAGCAAGAAGATAGAGAGATTGCTGATTCAGTATCTAGGGAACACGCGTTAAAGGCCTTTATATCAGGGAATTTGTGTTTGCTTTTTTGTCCTTATTTATGAAGGAAGCTTGGCATTCATGTAAAATAATAATAAACTACATAATATATATTGTATATCATACGATATGATAACCATTATATATATATATATATATATATGGCTAAGGGATCCTTGCACGAGTGATGCAGCATTTGAATGTACACTAATGCCGAGATCACGTGCCACGTGATCCCAAAAAAAAACCGTTTTGGGATCATGCCACGTGGCATGTGATCTAAAAACAATTAAAAAAAAACCTCTGTTGGCCTTTAGAAACATGATCAAATATTGGGTGACGCCCAACATACTTGGTGCATTGAATTTCTTCCAACTTTGACCACCATTTTAACAGTGGATAAGATGTTTTTTCAAAAAAAACTTTTTAGGATGGACCTGATCAATCTTGTACATGTTGCCTTGGCACCTGATCCTTAGTTTAGGAGCAACTTGGCACCTAAATGGCACTAGTGTAGGATTGAACGCTACATAGCTAACCTAGGGTCTCCACATCATATATATATATCAAGAGAGAGAGAGAGAGAACCCCCCACCCCCACCACTAGACACCGGAGGAGCTTCTACAAATTTCACCAGCATCTTCAATGAAGTGATTACTGCTAAATTTTTTTAAAAAATTAATATACTGATAAGACAAATGCCTGGGTGTTCTTTAAGTAAATGACAATCTCACATGAGGTACTCTCTAGCCATATTTGGTAGCTATTGTATTTTCACTTTTCAAGTTGTCATATTCTTTCCCCCAGTGCTACATCAAAAACAGTTCCATAAATAATATTATATTAAAATACAATCTGTAAAACTTCAAAATTCAAACTTTGATGGATGAAGAAAGCACAGCTATGGAATGCTATATAAGAACATTTTATGTAGACATTTCAATCCTTAATGAACAGGTAATAGCAATATTTGCAAAGATGAACTTACGATGTGGCCAAACTGCTCAGGCATATCAGAATACTTCAGAGTCCATTGAACCGTCATCTTCAATAAGTGCGATAACAGCAGATGCCACAAGTCTGCAAATGATAAAATTTACTTATTTGTTATAGAGAGAGAGAGAGAGAGACTAATATTAAGTTTATCTTGCGTCGATATTCCATTTTGCAAAATCAGTTAAGAGAACAACCAGAAAGATAATTTCCACAAGGCACCAAAATTGAGACACAAAGCATGGAATGTGCAATTGTGCAAACCTAACTGAAACATGGAACCAGACTAACAAAAACATTAGCATTGGAGATTTTTTTATAAATTGCATTTAGTATATATTTGGACAGTAATCATTTCCTATCTGACGGGGACGCCGACATCGTGGACATAGGCTTCGGGTCATATCGTGTGTACCGGCGTCGGAAGAAACGGAACGGAAATCAGAAACAAGCATAAAGGGGCAGAATCTACGTATTGGAGCAATGTGCCGTCGATAGATGGACTGTGGTTAGTGGGAACTTACTTAGGCGAAGTTATATATATATATGCTTCGATCGATCGAGCACCTTTTCGATCAATCGACTGTTTAGCGACCCGAGAGCTATATTTTATATATATATGCTCAATCGATCGATGCATAATCGATTTTTCGCAAAAAGGGGTTTCGTCAAAATTCGAAATAGAGTTTTAGGGGTCAACTTGTCTTATTTTTGGTGTTTTATTTGTTTAAGGTTTTCTTTTGTAGACCTCCTATATAAGGTCTCTAAAAAAATAATGTAATTAGTTTTTGAATGATTAATGAAAAGCTTATGCTTGTGTGCTTGAGATGAGCCTCCAAGAGTGATTGTTCATTTCCCGAGAAGGGTTTGCTATGAAGCCCACAATCTATCTTCTTCTACCTCTTTCTCTTCCATTTATCTTTTGCTTACGTGCCGATCTCCTCAAACCATAAACCCTAAATCCAGCCACCATCTCAAAACCCCGAAAACTATAAACCTTAGCTTTAATCCAAATCATTGAATCAACCCATTCAACAACCCTAAATCCCCTCGCAGCCAATCACCCAATCTGAACCGTTTGATCGATTTGATTCAACAAGCCCTAGATCGAGCCCGGAAGTCCATCATTGCGCCATGAGCGAGAGCCTAATCTGGAAGCGGCTAGAGTTCTACCTCTAGAATCTTCCATCCGCAAGGTTAACGGATCTAATGCACGGACCCGACCCTACTCAAATCAAGCACAATTCTCCAATGGAAAACTACGAAACTCAAGGTATTTGCGTTATTTTCATATTTATTGCTCATAATTAATCTAGTTTACTTCGAAAATGGTCTCTCTAATATTCCCTCAGTTCTAGTTGAGAGGGATTGCTCAAGTTTGCAATTTTCAGTTTTAGACAACCCGAAAGGATCATGTAAAGTTAGGTAAGGCCCGGTTCCTCAAAAACCAACAGGAGGCGGGATCAACCAGGACATGGAACACCTTCAAATGCCATATGGCTAAGAATCCTGAGTGAGGAAATGCATAAGGAGTTCAGCTGAAGGAGCAAATCAATATAGTTCAATCTCAGGTTCATATGCCCTCCCCAGAGCTGGTCATAGCAATGTTACCTGATTCGCTGGTTCGCTTGGTTGGAAATCGGGTTCATAATTCGCAATTCTATACATCCAAGCGAACCCGATTTGATAGGGGTAGGATGAGTTTTAAATAGAAATTGAAAACTATTTTAATTTCAAATTTAATTATTAATGTGAATATTTTGGTTTAAAATATATAAAAAATGCAAATTATGTATAGCTAACGAGCATGGAATGCTGGTATAGCATACGATGCTTATTCCAAGAGAACTGGGTTCGAGTCCCCCTATGCAATATCTTTTGCTTATTTATAAATGATCACGTGTGGACCAATTCGCCTACCCTAAGCAAATCTGAGCGAACCGAACGGTGAACTGGTTCGGTGCGAACCGTTCGCAAGCAGGGTTACCTAGCGAATTAGGTAACCCTGGGTCATACTATGTTAGAAATCATACACGACCTGATAAAACCATTGTTGATTTAAAGTCTGCAAGAGCCTAGAGAGAGAGTGATTAACCTAATTGAACATTCTTGGAAGTGCTATCCCTAGCCATAGCCATAGCGACACCTACTTTTATTATAGGTAAGCTGGGATCGAACCTGTGACCTAGAGGTTGCTATATTGTCAACCTTCCATTGTGCTACAGGCCCAAGCCCAGCGACACCTACTTTTGTTGATCCCTAGTGAATGACCCACAGATATACTTCCTGCAAATAGGGAAAGTTGACTCTCAACAACAACATCCAAATGGAATCAGAACTATTCTCCACAACCATAGCCATTGTTACCAGAATGAGATACATATGTTGGACAAAATGGTAGAAATGGATGTGAGAAAAATTAATTATAGTAATTACTTATATATGTGAAACAAATGCAGCAAATGAGAAGTGAGAAAGCGAGAAGCGTGAAGAAAGAACAGGTTTCCAGGTAACTATGATTATAACTATCAATAGTTTATATTGTTGCATGTTATATTATTTCCTTCTGTAGAATTTAATGGTGAAAATTTTGAGAGCCTCTTGACTATGTAGTCCATAAATGATGTCAATAGGTATAGGGATCTCGTCAACGTCAAAAGGCCATTGTGCTTAGTGAAACAATGACTAGTGTGCCACTCGTAGTCACAAAAGTCTCCGGCTTTTTCAAAAAATCAGAAAAAGTCAGCAACTTGCAGTCATCCCAACTGCATTGCAGATTAATCGCCCGAGCCGACAACTCGGCCGACTAATCGGTGATGCTTGTGATGTTGTCTGATTTATTTTCGTTTTCTTTTCACTTATATTTGAAGGGGAAAAAAAACTTTAGGTTTTGTAATATTTTATTCATTTTCTTCATAAAAGAATTTAGGTTTTGCCTATTTCGTACTTTTTTGTTTGTTTGTTTATTAAAATCATTTCTTGAAATATATTATGATATATTTTTAAAAACATACATATTTTTTTAGCAAAATATTCAACTCCCCAATTTTCCGACTTTGACCGATTTTTGCCAACTTCGACCCTTGCCAATATATTGTCGACTCCCGACTTTGTGACTATACTGTGACGTAATGTTATCCTTGCCATTCTCTACTATTAAGCTAACCATTTGGATGTACCCCCAAAATGTACTTGAAATGTGAACCACAGTTGATAGGGACGCCGCATAGAGGACCTAGGTGTTAGGCCGTACCAAGTGTACCGGCGGAAGAAGAAGCGATAGAGGAACCAAGGAGACACCACAGGCGCCTTAAAAATCAACCCATGAATCCTGCCAAAGTCGCTCGAGCGAGCAGCCGAGCACCATTCTCTCTCGAGTGGGATTTCTTCAGAAAAAATCGCTCGAGCGAGAATGCATCAAATTTCACGCCCAAAACTTTCGGGTTGAACTCGCTCGAGCGAATTCTAGAAGTCGCTCAAGCGAACCTTGGTTGTCGGTCGAGTGAGCCACGTGACAGGTTTTCCATTTTTATCCTTTTGTTTTGATTTTCTTTTGATGTCCAATATAAGTTACCACTTAGGATAACATAGTATTATCCATTTTAGGGTTATTCCCTTTGTAAATGCTATAAAGCCCATTTTGTAAGTCATTTTTGGCACTTTGGATTGATTAATGAAATGCATTGCATTTGAGCTTGAGAGGAGCTTTAAAGAGTGAGTTTTCTTCCCCATTTGGGAATAACCATTTATCTTTGATCTTTTCATGATTTCTTGTTCTTATTTGATCTCCTATTTTCCCCTAACCTCTTGCATACATTTTCCCCCTTTCTATTGATTGTTCTAATCCCCAAGCCCTAGATCTAGAATACCCTCAATTTTCATCCTCGTGGATCGAATCCGACCTTAACCCGTAGATCCACGACCGTTGTTGGGCTTGAGAGTATTCAAGTCATGCCGTTAATCGCTTCCATTCAAAGCACTAGCGAGGAGCTACCGATTTCATCGCGAGCGACGATCTAACGCTCCAACCTAGAAGGAGCTAGAGTTCTATCTCTAGGATCTCCCTTCCACCATTCCTAAGAGTTCTCGCTCGTGGATTGGACCCTACGTGAACCAAGCATGGACACTTAAGCGGAATCCCATGAAACCCTAAGGTATAGCTTTAATTTGTGATTAATTTGCTCAATTAATTAGTTTAATTTTGGCAAATTAGCATATCATGGGCTTTCACAGATTTTAGGGTCGTCGTCCCGCATCAATAGTAGGATATTTATGATTGTAATTTTTATTGTCAAACGAATTTAACTATAAACAGTATTTTGTTATAAGAAAAGTAACATATAAAATAGGATTGATTTCTTTTCTACTAAGAATAAAAACAGAATAATTTGCAAAGTGATTGGAATTGTCAACGCAAGCTCCCTCTCTGATTACGATTCAGCCAACATGATCAAGCCTCAATCAATGGACCTCGATTTGCAGCCATGATCATACATACGATCAAACAGCTGTGATCGAGTGGCCACAATCTTACTGCCCCAAAAGAATGACCACAATCATGCGCCACATTTGAGCAAACATGATCAACAGGTAATGAACAAATGACTACATTAAAAAAGGATAAAGCAATCAAGTTCGAGTGGTCGTGATTGATCCGCCAGGATCTAGCAGCCATAACCGACTGCTACAATCAAATGGTCACAACCAAGCTAACTAAGATCAAGAAATCATGATCACATGGCTATGATTGACTGGCCAGAAAATAAAGAGGAACGTTCAAGCCATGTGATCATGAATTTGCAGCCACGGTCAAGTATCCATGAACAAGTAGTCACGATCTTGCAGCCATGATCTTGGAAACATAATCAAGTAGTCGAAGGCAACTCCTAGAGCACTTTTATTTTTTAAGTCATTTCAGTCGAGGGCGCGTGATGAATTGTTTACAGAGAGTGGGTCCAAAAAGATTTTCTATGCAAAGAAAGTGTGGAACACCAGTTATTCATTCCACAAATGAGACAAAAGCTCTATAGCTGGAACATATGCCAGTCAATATGGATCATTCAGTCAATCGCACACCTTGGGCATTGACTAGAAGTTCCAAAACATCGGATCGCTCATTTGCATATTCAAAAAGTTATGAAAACGATCTACGAACGATTCCACTCATAGGATACCTAGAAGAATTTGATAAATGCAATTTTCGAATTTTGGCTCATCCAAGAGATAGCACAAGATCGAGGTTTGACCATGAAACAAAATATCGGTTTTGGTTTAACAGGAAAAAAAAAAAAAGGGGGGTAAATTTTCCTCTTCACATGAACTTTTCCACAAGTTGCCTCAACAAGTAAACGGCTTCAGATTTTTATTTCCCTGGCATAAACCCATACTGGTTCTCAAAAATATTTGAATCTTAGCTTTACGAACTGCTACACCACTGTCCCAGAATTTCATACTATGACTCAGAAGTTTAATACCTCAAAAGTTGGCACAATGATGGATATCACATTCATTCTAATCAGAAGAGATCACAATGCTCTTTCTCCATTCTCCGAGCATTTTTTTATACTCAATATCTTGTTAAACAATCTAGTCAACCAAATTATACCCGCTCACCTACTGATATCCATACTTCTCTAATTATACAATATGATACTAATATTCTCCTTTTCTTCATGTTTTGTTTCCAATAATTCATTAATCTTCCATTGATTTGGTTCCCCTTCTTGAATTACTTCTCTTGCATAATTCGCATTCAAAGTCTTTAAATTATATTTTTCACGCATTCCTTATCTCATCATCACCTTTCGATCTTCATCTCTAATGCACCTTACATGACCATGGTGTCCAGTTTTTTTCCTCCTATATTAGCCCATTTACCTTATCGAAGGCAATAAATCGATTAATGGAGACAACTGCATATAAATGTTCTTGTGGCTTGTAAACAAAGTAATGTTGGTAGAAAAAAATCTGATCCACATGCTCATAATTTCCTAAGAAGCCTCTCGAAGTCTTTTCACCATTGGATTATACATTGGGTCTACTTCTATCCATTCCTTTTGCAACTGAAATGCGAAACCACATGGAAATATGGAATATCCAAATTTCAACCTATAAAATTTGCGATTACAGTTATTTTGAATCTCAGGTCACCCTCTATCCTACCACTGTTATAATTGGAATTTACGTCATGCTATAAGATCTAAGAAGGTATGCAAATCAAAGTTTACCATATTTTAGTCTGTCAAAATTATACATTTTGGCCAAATTTTGGAGATAGCCTCTAGAAATAATATGATAACAAACATGGCACCCCAAAAAAGGCATTTCGAAAATCACCAAACTTTAGGCCAAATCTAAAGAGTATCGATCTGTATTCCTTTAATAACTTGGTCATCCCTAATTGAACAAAATAATGAAGTTTAAAGACAATAACGATATCCTTAGATGGTGATACCTAGGAGGAGGAGGGGGGTGAGGGAGTTTTGAAACAACCGAGGAAAATTCATATTCTAACAAACAGAAAGCCCACACATTGAAAAAAGGTAGTCTGAACTCTTAAGACTCGACTGACTCAAATAGGGAGCGGACTAAGAATATATCTAAGTTCACACTAGGTCCAAAGAGCCTTTTAATATGTTGAAATTTGGATAAGGAGTTTTCAAAGGTTTAGAGGCTACACTCTTATTTTTGAAAGGCTTTAAAGGCTACACTTGTAAAGGTGAGAAAAAAAACACTAGAAAAAAACACATCATTCATCAACCTCCCATGCACATAGAGTTCGAGGTAAGAGATAGGAATTCCACCACTTTGTGACTCACATTCGACCATCTCCTCGAATGCCTCCTCTTGTATGTCAAGCTTAATGTTGATGGAACTTATTAGAACTTGGATCCCTCGAATAGTGATGGAATTGTTAGGAACAAAATGGGTGAAGTTCCCTCAGTTTTTGCGAACTCAATTGGCCGACTCAATTTAGAAGAGATGGTAGCCATAACCTTTTCCAATTGTCGAAGTGCTGAAAGTGACTCACTTAATCTAGCAGATAAGTAGAGAGGAACCAATCTTAAAGAAGGTTGCCCATGATTTGGATGAAATTTGTGGTAATTATGCTCTGATCCACCGCTCCGGGGGCTAGATATAGCTATACTAGGTCCGCTCTCTCTTTGCAGCACTCCTTGCTTCGCATTTCTATAGAGAAGAATAACTTAGTAGACTAGATATACTAGCTCAGCTCTCTTTTTCTCCACTTTAGTATCTTCTCATTTTTGTTATATCATAACTGGCTTGAGTGAGTAGTAAATCCAAATCCCAATATAGCATTGCGAAAGTAACGGCAATTCTGAGATAAATTGTATGTATTAGACTTCAACCATTGTAGCGACTTTGCAGACCAATCGAATTCTTTATGCACCACAGAAGGCATTGAAGTTTCTCACCAGATAAGAAAAGAAGCTAAATCCCTACAATTTTACCACAGCTGCATACTAACCAGTGTTACCTCAACCTGTGGCAGGTGTGCCAAGCGTCAAGGTGTTATAAGTATTTGGCGAAACAATTTTTGAAATTCCAATATGGCGGTACAGCCTTGAAAAAATAAAATACTAAACAATTTAACTATATATAGTGGGATAAAACTAAAGGAAATCCTAGAGAGCTAACAAAGGAACCTAATAATGAAAAAATGAAAACTATCCATAAAATTTAACTAGTTTTCGTACTTTCTCTTAAAGTGGTTTTCTAGCACCCAAGCCTCAAATATATTACAAATGGTTTTCTAGCCCCCAAGCCTTTTTATTTATTATTTATTAACTTTCCCTAGTTTCTCCTAAAGTGGCAACTCATTTTACCGTGTTGAAACTAGGAACACGTTGATGGTATCAAGTAGAATTCTTTTGTATATTTCCAAAGTGCTGTGTCGTGTTGAGGAGTATCCAATAGCCACCAAGTGTCGGCAAGGAAAAATTCCCAAAGTAGAAGTGCCGAGGTAACAGTGATACTAACCATTGTCAAGCTAAGTAAAACAATGTCAAGGCTGCAAATATGGAAGCTGCCAGTATAGTAAAAATTACAAACTAGCACTAAAATTACAAATTTTAACTAATGAATGGATTTAACCAGAACTAAACAGGAAAGGAGAGCAAGTGAAAGTAGATAATCCAGATGTGAGAAATGAAGATTAAGTTTCAACAGAAGAAAATGCCCCAGAAATTAAACAGTTGATATAAAAAAAAACTTTAACAGACCTGTAAATGACTATAAAAAAAAGAATCAAATAAAAAGCAAGCTTGACCATTCGATACTTCTTCTCGCCATTGAGTAAACTAAAGATCTCTGTAACATCTATATAATGCCTCCGTTTCATATACCTGCAACGCAAGAGACAAGATACTAATGGAACATATTCTTTCCTCATGCAAAAATAACAATAAATATGCTGGCCTAAAATTTGGAAAACATAGCAGAATTACATAAACAAATGCAAATCACAAATAAATCTGAATGTTTAATCTCGATAATCCTGAAATATGGTTGATGGAAGCAAATACAAACCAAATTAAAACTATCATAGAAATCTAAGTTGACAGGACTACCATGTAACAGAAGGCAGGACTTGCGCATCAGAAAC
Organism: Chloranthus sessilifolius; assembly: GCA_021018995.1. NCBI lineage: Eukaryota > Viridiplantae > Streptophyta > Magnoliopsida > Chloranthales > Chloranthaceae > Chloranthus > Chloranthus sessilifolius. The sequence goes on from CM037586.1 coordinate 181,171,846, forward strand.
TTGAAGCTTAAGGTAAAATAATCCTAATTTCTTAATTGATGAATTGCCAAATCGGGCAAATAATAAGTGAAAAGTTTGGTAAACCACCTATTCAAAGAATTTTTCAAAAAATTTGATTAATTCAGATAATCTTGTGATAAAGATGACGACAAGGATGAGTCATTTTTGCCCTAAGAACATGCAATCGACCTCGTGGTTAGCCCTCTCATGAAACACTAGATTAGATGTAACATAAATTGCAACTTGATTGTCAAGATGCATAGTCATAAGAAGAAGAAATTTCAATCCATATTAATCAAGATGTAATAAAGTAAGCCTATAAATCGTGTGAGCCCTATCCCGGCTCTACCACTGGATTAGGCAACCACAATTTGATTCTTAGTTTCTTACTTCCACTACATAAGAAGAGTATTCCAACAAACATACAATGCCCTCCAGTTGATCATTTATCTCCTGGAGAACCTAGACTTATTGACATATGAATATGTGAAAAATTGGAGATGTGTATAGAATGCCTCTACTAAGAAATCTTTTCAGATACCTCAATATTCTCTATGCAGCTTCATGATTGTTTAGTTGCTCTATCCCATACCATGTTACTGCCAAACTAGATCTATTTAACTTTTCTTATATTAAGGTAAAATCTGCAGTCAAGATGACATGGGCATCTTATTAGAACTAGGATACTCCCCAAAATATACTTCATTAATAACATGGAACCTGCTGGGACTTATAATACATTAAAAACGTTGATACTATTAATGTACTCATGCTATACACCGTAACTTAGCCTTAGGATATTTTTCTTTTTCTTTATACGCCAGCACCTTTTGTGTAACGGTCTCTAGTATTCTTTATCTTATATATATCACCGCTCTCCTAGCACAAAAGGCAAGGGATGAATATTATCTTCAAAACCCTAATCGCTATAGCTTCTATATGGTTATATGGAATCAGACTAATACGACCGTCATCTCCCTCACTGCTCTTCTATAAGAGCTCCCTTCGATCCAATGCTCAAACGAGCTCTCTCCACCTTCCTCTGCTCAAATGGTTGCTTCTCTTCCTTCTAGTTTGAGTTAAGGCAGTGTGGCGAGGTCATGGCAAAGATGATCGCTACGCCATGGCGAGGATGATCGCTACGCCATGGCGAGATTATTTATTAATTTTTAAAATTATTTAATATTTTTTATTTTTTATTTTATCTATCTTTTTTATTTTTTATTTTATCTATCTTTTTTATTTTTATTTGTTTATATTTTTTATATAGGAAGAAAAATAAAAAAAGATATAGGAAGAAAAAATTCAACTACAACTTCCGAAGCATCAACGTTGATTCTAATATTGATGATTTCATGTTCTAGGCATAAACAAATATCAATAAATACAAATCAAATATGGAATATCAACAAATTTGCAACATAGTAGCTATAAATAAATAAATATGAAATACCAACAAATATAGAATATTAAAAAATATTTAAATATCAAGTACACATATTGTAGTGTCACTGACACTTAGGTTTCGTCAACCAGTAGCCCGTTAAGGAGTCACCGACGCTGGTGTTAGTAGTTGCCGTGACGAGAGAGAAAGGGGGATTTCGTAATTTATAAGTTGGGGTTTTTGTAACTTGTAAGTTAACTTTTGTAACTTATATTATAAGAATGTTATAATTTATTAGTATTATAAGTTATAAAAATGTCATACTTATAACTTATATATTGTATAAGTATTATGTCATTATCCAAAAAAATCAAATAACGTGCATAGCGACGCTATAGTGCTATCCCGCCATGGCATCGCTATTTAGTCATCATGGCTATTTGGTTGTATATGGCGTTTTCCATCACCATTCACCATGGTGAGACTATAGCGTCGCCTTGACAACCATGTTGGTCTCACCTTTCTTCTATCCAACATCTCCCATCTCGTCATCGTCCAGCTCGACTTCTCCAACTACAGCACTTGGAAGCTCCAGCTCCCCAACATCCTCCGCATTAATGGTCTTTTCGGCTATCTCGATGGCACAACTCCCTCCTCTTCTCCAACCGCTGAAGGAAGTAATCTGATTACCCTGGATCTCTAGACCCAACCATCACCCTCTGGCACAGCATGAATGGCCATCTTCTAACCTGCATCTTTGCCACAATCCCCTACTATTCTTCCTCATCTCACCCAATTATACTTCTTCCTTGGAACCCAAGTCCAATACAACCCTACTGGCCCACTCCTCACCCAATCTCAATATGCCTCCGACATCTTTAAACGTGCTGGCATGATCGACTGCAAGCCATACACATCACCCTGTCCCACCAAGCCCTCTCACCTCACCAAACATGACTTAACCGATTTTCATCACCCCACCCTCTAGCGCAGCCTTGTACCTGACCTCTCCTATGCTGTCAATTCCATTCGCCAGCATATGCACATCCCAAAAACTCATCATTTGACCTCTGTAAAACGGATCCTCCGATTTGTAAAAGGCACACTATCCTATGGCCTACAGTTCTCTAATGGACCACTTCTCATGTATGCCCATTCGCACGCCGGTTGGGCCGGTGACTGCACGGATTAACATTCCACCACGAGGTTCTGCCCTATTCATTGGCAACAATTTGGTTTCCTGGTGTGCGAAGAGGCAAACTACCGTCGCTCGCTCCTCAACCGAAGCTGAGTACCGCTCCATGGCTCACACCGCAGCTGACATCTCATGGCTCATGAAGCTTCTTAATGATCTCAAAGTTTCCATCCGTGCCACACTCATCCTTTGGTGTGACAACGTCTCGCATCTAATCCCATTTTTCATGCCCACACAAAACACATCGAAGTTGATTATCACTTTGCGTGAGAGAAAGTTGTGAACAAGGATCTTGAAGTTTGCCACATCAGTACCATCGATCAGATCGCCGACATCTTCACCAAACCACTTTCCTCACAGCGCTTGCCAATCTGCAATCCAAGTTAATGGTTTTTGTGCACCCATCAACTTGAAGGGGCGTATTAACGTACTCATGCTATACATTGTAACTTAGCCTTAGGGTATTATTTTTTTCTCTTTACACATCAGCACCTTTTGTAACGGTCTCTAGAGTATATTTTTTTCTTATATATATCACCACTCTCCCTGGCACAAAAAGCAAGGAATGAATATTATCTTCAAAGCCCTAAACGCTATAGCTTCTATAGATACTTCTATATGTCATTTTCTTTAAGGGGCCATTGCTTGGTGCGATGGTAAAAGGATTAGGCTGTCAAGCATGAAAACAGGGATCCGGGTACGGAGAGCACCCACTTTGTGCGTAAAAAACCAGAGATTATGTATGTAACTATGTATCCCGTCCACCCCTTCCACCACCCCGTATGTACGGCATGAGCACTGGGTAATGGCCTTTTTTTATATCTCATTTTTTTCATCCTTCAATTATCAATACCCTAGAACAAAACTCCTCACATGAAATGCAGTTCCTTATAAAAGGACGCTCTTCTTCTACCAGAAACCTCAATCATACAAATCCATCAATTAGGGTAAGCCAAAAATCCAAATATCAAGTTTTGTATTATTTGGATGAACTTGAGAATGAGTATCATTGAAATATAAAATTTTCTATAGGCTACTCCGAATGCAAACTCAAGTCAAAGTCGAAAGAAACCATGCAACTAGAAGCTCACAAAAGAATTATCTATTGAACATAAGGTCTCCAAGTGATTCCAGATCACACTAGGGGTTGACATACACATAAGATCTCCAAGTGATTCTAGATCTCACTAGTCGTTGACAAAAACATAACAAAGAAATAACTAACCGATTTGTAATATTATTACTGCATTCAATCATTTTTACCACAATAGGGAACAGGATTGTTGAAAGATGAGCATGCCAAAATTCTTGAAAATTGAGAACTTGACTGATGTAATTCTTGACCCAGATTTCTGATGTCATCTATATTATCATACTATCATCGATAGGATCTTGGACTTGAATGCGGCACCATCAGCTTGGGCTATGTAGGAAGTGAGACATCTTAGAAGTATGCTAACTTCTTTCTACTGTTTCTTATTAGGTTGATGTTACTGCCACAACACTTTATGCTACAGCCACCTCAATTAGTCAAAGTAAAAAAAATGTGGACTGCTTTGAATCAGATGATGGAAATCATTTTTCTCCCCAATCTTCCACACAATAGATCTCGAGATCATGAGCCTACCATCAGACGATCAGATTTTGATTACAGTTGGCACACATCTCAAAAAGTGAATGTGATCATGGAGTAACATCAAACATGGTTCACGTTCACTTTTTCTGACGTGGGCCACATGAAATCAACATTTGACCATCTGATGGTAGGCCCGTGATCTCAAGATTGGGAAGAAAAATGATCTTCTCCATCATCTAATTCAAAGCAGTCAAGGAATTTTTTTTTCTTTCCCTAAGTGAGGTAGCTGTAACATAAAGTGGTATGGTAGTAACACCAGCCTCCTTAAATTGTATATATGAATTTGTTCAGATTCTCTTGGGTTATTTTGTATTTCATTATAACCAAGGTTTCAAGACTCAGACTTGGTGTAGGACTAGACTGCCACAAGAACCAAGTTGACTTGTCGATGCCACTTAACTACAACCTAAAAAATTCCCGACTCGACCGAATCATGTGGGGTCCAGGTCCTTGTACATGTGCAACTCATAACAAATCATATCAAAGAACAAGGTGAGTCTACAATCACGCTGGAGATTAACCTAGTTTTCAGGCTCATGCAAAGAACAATGTGAGTCAACGATCAGTGAGTAAGATATGGTAATACACAACAGAAATAGGCATCAAGATCAACAAGGCCATTTATTGCAATTGTATACGAAAAACATTCAATCTCTGGTGGTAATGTGTTTATTAATTGAAAGGTAGAGGATGATTTCTACAATCTTCAATAGTAGTAGTGGTAGAGGGTGATACATACAATCTTATATGGTAGTAAGTAACAGGTGCCGATACCAGAAACATGAACCAATGCCATGTCACAAGGAAAATAGCACTCAGTATTCCTTGAATCAGAAACTCCGGTAAGACCACAACATTAATACGAGATGATGAATCATATGGGTTTATGTAGTCAAACTCCAAATCCGATAAGCAAATGAGCTGCAACAACAGTTTAGCCAATTAAATATAATTGTCAACAAGAAGAAGGATGCAAATACTCTAATTACAATATACGAATATATGGAGCAGAACCTCTCTTGCAGGCTTGCACGTTATCCAATTATCAAACTAAAAAAAGTAGACATTTTGACACAACAAATAGCTTATTAGCTTAAGCAAAATTAGAGAGAAATCTTATTTCAAGTAACACCACTGAGAAGTTTGCAATTACATCTGAGCCCATCCGCCCATTTTCAGTTGCTCAATTTAAAAAAACAGCTATAGGAACCATAAAACACCCTTTGCAAATATATCGACTCTAGAGAGAGAGAAAGGTCAATTTATCCAGGTCAATGTCTGAAGCATCAAGACTGAATATCTGGGCCTTTATCGACACATAGAATCAAGGAGTCAGATAGTGAAATTTAGGAAGCGCGACACGTGTACAATGGTGACAGCAAAGCTGTTTTAACCGTTCATTTTTTGACACTAAAAATAGATAGTAGAGATCAATTTTTTTAATATATGATATATACAGGGCCTCTTGCACCAAACCCATGTTTTGGGTCACACACGGAACTGCCTGGTCCAGCTTCAAGCGTCCAGCATTCTGTTTGGGTCCCATTTGGCAATGAAAATGCCCACGTGACACCCGTTCCCCCCAGGGCTCACCCATGATCAAAGGTGAGAAAAAGAATGGTGATACAACTTCTCAAAAATGGTATGATTTTTGGGAGCAGGGCTCATTCAAGGGGGGTGGCATGTTTTGGTCTTCATTTGGGTTTCTTAATTGGGTTACAAGATAGTTGGTAAAGCTTATAGTTATCGTGTTGACTTATTTTGGATTTTTCCTAATTAATTTGTAATATGCTATTGGGGTAGCTTTTCGGGAAATTACCTATTTAGGTTAGAATATGGCTATTGAGATTTTTTGTTGGATAGATGTTAGGAAAAGCTATTCGTAATATGTTGGAAGGAAGGACATTGAAACAGACTATCTCAAACCCTTCTTCCATCTTCAACCATCATATTATCTCAATCCTTGTATGTTCTTCCATCTTCAACCCTAATCTCACGTCTAACATCTTCTCTCTTTTGTATAAGGAGGAAGCCCAATCAGAGCAGCAATCATCTTCGATATCCTTCTCTCTTGTATAGACGAAGCTTCTCAATGTGACTAGTTAATCATGGAGTGCCATTTGTAAGTGTAGTAAGTTGTTTTGATAATGATATTTAGCAAGTGTTTTCAATTCATTGTTTGAATATAATTCAATTCACACTTTACCTTAGGCTATAATGTTAAGCATCAACAATTTATGTCTAATAAAACTTTGAATTTAAAATCTTGATGAAATTAAGGTTGTGTTGGGGTGTAAACTAACTGCAAAGTTATACTGTGATGTGTACACAACTAAATAACTGATATAGCCAATGATGACACTTGTCTCCGATTGGCGTACTCCATATTACAATATAGCCCCAAATTGCGAAGCGATCATTTCAAGTAGGACTAGAAATGAAAGTGAGTTGGGATGTATAGTGTAGGGTGTAACAAGGACCAAAGACTGACCATAGACCTCGACTATCTTAATTATTCATAAAATGTATCTTTTGAGCCGGAATAGATTGGATAAGGCTATGAGCCTATGATGAACTATTGATGATGATGATGATGATAATGATGATGATGATATAAAAATGTATCTTAATATTAGACACATCATCGCATAAACAGCCACCAGATATAACACATTAAAGATACACAGTATCATACCCCACATGCATGCAACAAACTCGCACTCTCTCCTTTTTCTGTTTTATTTCCCATTACTATTTCTTTCCATTATCTCTTAGCTAAGTTTTTGGCGGGGATGCCGACATCATGGATATAGGTTTTGGGTCGCATCGCGTGTACCAACGCAAGAAGAAGTGAAGAGGGAACCATGGTGTATTGACATCATCCGAGAGGGAAACCTAGAAGAGCGACAAGGGGATACCTGACTCTGACTACCTAGAGTCGCTCGAGCGACCCTACCTATCGCTCAAGAGCAGTTGAAGGCCAAAACTTTCGGCTATTTGTCGCTCGAGCGAGAATGCATCAGAAAATAGGGTCAAAACTTCCAACCAACCTTTGCTCGAGCGACCCCCTTAAAGATTCTCACTCGAGAGAGTCAAGTGACGATAGTTGTCCTTTTTGTCCTTTTAGTTTCTTTTCTTCCTTTTTTTGTTCCAACTGTAAGTTTCCTTTTAGGGTAATATTGTACTTTTCTATTTTAGAGTTTATCTTCACTTATAGCTACTATAAAGCATTTTTATATAAGTCATTTTTGGCATTGATTGATTTTAATGAAAATGTTATGCATTGAGAGCTTGAGATGAGCTTTAATGGAGAGTTGGCCTTCTTTCCCGTGTGGGTTTGGTGTGAAGGAAAGGGTGTGCTGCCCATGTTATCTTAATATTTTTGATCTTCTCTTTATCTCTTTTCCTATTTCTTTGCCCATTTCTTGCATCCATTCTCCCCCTTTTGTTTGATTATTCAAAATTTCAAACCCTAGATCTAGAGCAACTTTAATGACCATCCTTGTGGATTGACTATAATCTTAACCCATCAATCCATGATCGTTGTTGGGTTCAAGATTGTAAGATTTGCGTCATTGATCGACTCAAATCCAAAGTCCTAGAGAGGATCTAGCGATTCCACATTGAGCCACAATCAAACGCTCCGACCTAGAGGATGCTAGAATTCTATCTCTAAGATCGCACATTCCACAAATCTTAATGGATCTCGCGCGCCGGATTTGACCCCCAGCGAACCAAGCATGGACACCTAAGCGGAAATCCACGAAACCCTAAAGTATCGCTTTAATATGGGTTTTATTGTTAATTAATTAGTCCAATGTCGACAATTTTGCATCTCATGATTATTCACGTATTTTAGGGTCATTGTCCCGCGTCAGTTTTCCATTATAAGAAAATTAGCTATCTTAGTTGATTCTATTCTTATGATCTCTTAGCTAGTGGATCCATTAATAGCTAAGTACATACTTTAGTTTAATTCTATTCTTAGCTCTTAGCTACTATTATTTAAAGCGATTGTAACTGAGTATTGAAACAATTTTAATCAATTAAATGGCTCATTGAGCTTTGAAGGTAAGACCACCTCAAATACGGCCATCTTCTCGCTTTTTTCTTAATTAACACAATAGATTAATTTTATGCCATTTGGATCATAGCAGTTCAATTGCACTAAGTTACAAAGGGTTTGAAGTGAAGACTAACAATCTCACGGAGACAATGAGCGAGCTACAAGCCTTTCCTTAAAAAAGTGGGCAGTTAAAACGATGTTGTTCATGCCCCAAAGTTAGAGGAAGAAGTGTCTGATTAGGGCTCATCCAACGTTGCAGCTCACATGAGCACTACGCGCCTAGGTCGAACCCCCAAAATGCGAGAAACCAGATTTGGACATTATCAAAGATTTTAGACCTTGACGAAGAGGGCTGTTTATGGGGTTTGGAATCATGGTTCAAAATTCCGGACTAATCCGACACGTATCGTCCGATACTCGGCTTCGGATCAAATTGGGTTGATACATATGTACCGGCAGATACAAACCCATGTATCGTCCAAAACCGATACATATTGGTTTTGGAGCTGGCCGGTACTTACCGGAAAACGTTTGAACCTTGGGTGGAATGATACGCACCATGCCGCATCATACTCCACGCGCATGCAAAAGTAATGCACTCTATCCGTTTTCTCTCTTATTTTCTCCCTATTATTTGTTTCCACTATCTCATGTGCATCCATTATAGGGAAGCTATCTATATCATTATATCTTAGCTATTGTAGTGCATTTATTATAGCTAAGTGGGGGTATTTTAGTTTAATTCTACTCTTAGCTCTTAGCTACTATTATTTAAAGGAGCTGTAATAGAGTATTTAAATAAGTTTGATTAATTAAATAGCTCATTGAGCTTTCAAGGCAAAAATATCTCGAATACGGAAATCCCCTCCCATATTTCTCTTTTTTTATTTTATTTTAACTATAGATAATCACATCATAAGGCAGATAAGCAAATAAAGCGTGCAAAAGGAAATATTGCAATGGATAAGCCACGAAATTGTGCTACTTACTTATCGACTAAAAAAGAAAATTTTGTGCAGGGTTTAGGGTTTAGAGATACCTGGTAAACGGTCATGGCGAGAAGAGAGATGACTACGAAGAAAGAGATGAGCCACAGAATCAATTCCCAGGCCATGATCAATAGCCAAAGCCGAAGAGAAGTAGCAATCAAGGTTTTGGAAATCGCAGTATTGACCACATCGCGTCGATTTCTATCTGTTGCAGAAGATCGACGAATGAAAGGGAGCTTCAGGAGTCCACACTAATGGCGGATCGAGGAAAGCGGCTTCTCACGGCGCATGCGGCGACTCTAGCTTCATGCACACAAGTGTAGAACTATGACCCGTGCACCACGAGTAGCACACTGGTCGAGCACGGAATTACCAAATTAAAGGAATAAGACTGGCGTGTGCTGTGACACACGTCTAGTTGCTTTATAGCTCGGGATCTCAATGGGCCGGGCCGGATTTTGGCTCCCACCCAATTCGAAAAAGTAATATTTTCTATCAAACAAACCCGGCTCGGTATTTAGACCAGACTAAACATGTTGCAAACCGGATCAATCCAGGCTTGGGTTGAGTATCCCATCACCCGCCCAAATATATATATACATATATCATTTTAAAGTTATAAAAAAAAAATGCTTTTAGTTAAATATAATTTACTTAAATGCCTTAAGATTAATCATTGTCCGCTATAATCATTGTGTAACCGTTGTTAGTTATTGCCATTGTGTAACAAATTAAAATAAAATATTTGAATAAAAGCATATACCCGAGCCTCTATAATACTAAAATAATTATTTAATTAAAATTTTAATCTTCTTCAAACTTTTATTAGAAAAAAAATAACTCAAACCCAAACAAATTTTAATAAAAAAAATAGTCTAAAAAAAACTCAAAAAAAAACCCAAGCTTGGTCCGGCCCGATTGGGGCCAGGCTTGGGCTAGTACATCACAGCCCAAGTTAGGGTCGGGCTGAAAAATTTTAGAACCCAGCCCGGGTAGGTTAGGGCTGGGTTAAACCCCACCCCGACCCTAATCCAGCCCATTGAGAGCCCTATATTTAGCTACTTGGGCAATAGTCACAAAGTTGGGTGTTTGGGTCATCTCTAATTTCCTGCCATAAAAGGTACCGCTATTTGCAACCATCATTTCCATAAGTGCAATTAAGGTTTTCCACGGTGAGATAGAGATATTTTTAATTCCAATCTTTCACAGGATAGATTTTGAGATTATAGACGCCACCTATAGAAAAGTCACAAGTTTAATTCACATGGAATTTGTTCATAAAAGTGATTGTGATAATGGGGTACCATGAGAAGAGGACATGGAATCGCTTTTGGGGATGTGTGCCACATCCATTTAGGACACGATTTCAAGATCTAGCATGTAGAATATTGGGATTCAAAACTATCTCTATCCTTTGATTGAAGGCAATCAACAGCTTTATAGTGGAATTAGGGCTTGGGCTGGGAATAATGCATCAACACTAGTAAACCAAAGGTACGCCCTCCATTAGAATTAGGGCTCTTAATGGACCGGGCTGGGATTCAACCTGGCCCTAACCTACCTGAGCTGGGTTTCCAAAATTTTCAGCTTGGCCCTAACTTGGGCTTTGATGTACTTAGCCCAAGCCCGGCCCCTATCAGGTCAGGGCAGGCTTGGGCATTTTTTTGAGATTTTTTTTTTACAGTTTTTTTTTTAATAAAATATGGTTGGACTATTTTTAGGGGGCTGTTTTTTTGGATTATTTTTTCTAATAAAATGTAGCTGGGCTTTGGCATGGCTATTTTTTTCTGATAAAAGTTTAAAGAATAATAAATAATTATATTAACATTATGCTTTTATTCAAATATTTAATTTTAATTTGTTGCACAATGGTTATAACGGATAATGGTTGCACAATAATTATAACGGAGAACGGTTAATCTCAGGACATTTAAGTAAATTATATTTAATTAAAAAAATAATAATAACTTGAAAAGGATAAGTGTGTGTGCGCGAATATATATATATATATATATATATATATATATATATATATATATATATATATATATACGAGCCGGGTGTTGAAACACTCAACCCAAGCCCGTTTGGATATCGGGCCGGGTTTGCTTAATAGAAAGTACCACTTTTTTCGGGTCGGGTGTGGGCTAAAATTCAGGCTAGCTCGGCCCATTGAGAGCTCCAATTGGAATTGATCCTAATCTTAAATATTATAATAAAATGAGTACCTTTAAATCCACCCACCAAATCTTTGAGCTCACTCACGCCGAACCACTTTGAATGCATTGAATCAAACAACAGAGATTCTTTATTATCCCAATCTTTCACACGATGGATCTTGAGATCATGGGCGTACCATCAGATGATCGATTTTTAATTTCACGTGGTACACACCCAAAAAAGTGACCTTAAAGCTAATTTTAAGCATGCATGTGACGTTAAGGTCACTTTTCTAATATGTGTGTCACAAGAAATAAAATACTGACTGTCTTATGGTACGCCCATGATCTCAAGATCAATTGTGTCAAATATTGGGAGGATAAACTATCTCCATCATCTGATTCAATGCAGTCAATGTATTTCAGTGTGGGTGAACTCAAAGATTCCATAAGTGGATTTAAAGATACTCGAATAAAATAAGGCCCTTTGTCATGAGGCGAATGCTATTTAATAAACTTATTAAAAGGACTATAATGCCCTTTACATATTACTATAATATTTTCTCACACTTGCCACTTACTCAAGATTTAAAAATCAATTGCACATTAGCTCAAGTGGATTCTAATCCGTAAAAAAATAAATCCTTTGTGTAAAAGTTTGCACAGACACTGCATCTGATTGGTCTAGGCTGAATGGCATGCTAAAAAAAAAAAACCTTATATAATGACTAACAAAGCATGCGACTTCTTTTTTATACAATATCTGAACTGAAGACTATAGTCAAAATTTGGTATTAGCCTAGTTAGGTACTCGATCCGCCGGCCAATACCTTTGCTACTAGGGTCACTTTTTTGAAATGTGTGTCATGTTGAACCACCAAGTGCGTCTTGTTATTTGATGCTCTTGATCTAAAGATTCAGATGCAAAATGTCAAGTCAAAAGATGATATCTATCCTTTGATTCAAATCATTCAAACGCCATCTAAAATTATTGATATATTAAATTTATAAGATTGCCAATAATTTTATATGACATTTAATTGCTTTTGATTCTAATATCAAAGATATTTTGTCTCAACCTTCTGTACCAAATATATTTGATATAGCATTCCAATAAGTTGCCCTAAATATTCGGTACCCTTTCACCTTTCCTCCAATTTCTTCTCGTCGAGCCTCTCGATATGTCACTCTCTCTCTCGAAGTTGAAAAGCCTATAATCATCATTCTACCTAAAATCTTAGGAATTCGTTGATAGTTCGAATAGATTCTTACACTCAGTCAGCTGGTACACTTCAAAATATTTCTCTATGCTCCTTTAGTTTATTTACCCTTCTCAATTGTTGACTACCTTTAATCATATGATAGAGATCATCTTACGTTCTAGTCTTTAGTACAATACATTATGAGATCATAGACTACCTGACGATAAGATTTTGTTTCCATTATCCCAAATTAAAAATGAACATGATAATGGCGCACATCAAATGTGATTCTCAAGTCACTTTTCAAGATGCGTACCACGTAGAATCAAAATATGATCATCTGAATTATGATCTCAAGACTTATTTCGTCAAAGATTGAGATGACAAACGATTTCCATCATCTGATTCAAAGCATCCAACAATTTAAGCACGTAAAACCCGAGTTGAGAAGGAAGAATCTTTAATTGAAAACAAAGGTACCCTAATTTAAAAATTATAGCTACTACTTGCACCTGGAATGTGTTGTTGCACCGAAGTCAAAAGAAAGACTTGATATTTGTGGATCTGTGCCATTTGGAAGCACCATCTTAGTCGTTTGATTTGAAAGCTATGATATTAAAATCTTTAGTGCTAAACATGAAACACGATCTCTATCATCTAATTCAAAGTAGTTAATCATTGAAATCAAATGATTGGCTTTGATTGCATTAAATCATATGATAGAGATCTTGTTTCATGCAAATTTTTGACACCTAATATTTTTTACACCATGACCATCAAATCAGATGGCTTGGGTGTTGTTTCTCATAAATACCTTATTTCTTTTAGTTTAGGTAAATACAATTTTCCAAGGCAAAGTAGTTGTTCCCTCAAAAAGGATCCACTACTTGCACACACAAAGTTGACACTTGCGCACAATTTAAAAGAAATTTTTAGTTTTTTGGAGACCCGTGCCAAGTGGAAATAACATCTAAACTCTAATTTAAAAGTCATGATCTAAAGATCATGGACTCAAAAGATTGGCATGAAACACAATCTTTATCATAGATCCAATTTAATTAAAGGCCATCATTTAATTTGAGGGCCGACTCTGTTAAATCATATGATGGAGATCATGTTTTGTGTCATTTCTTTTACCACATATCTTTAGACAGTGTTTACATATAGCACAAGTCCTTAAAATGCAATCTTTCTTTTAAATTGTGTGCTGGGCCAACTTTGTGTGATGGCTCCCTAATGAAAACTAGGGTAGCTGTATTTGCACTTACCCAGTTACCGAGAGTACCTAAGCTGAAAACATGGTGGTTGCATTGGATCATACAATATAGATCAGTTTTCAAACTAATCTTCTACGCAATCGAACTAGGCTACAATTGGACCATCCGAATGATTAGTTTTCGATTTCACCTAACACAAATCATAAATATAAGCCTAAAATCAAGTGCGAGTGTGATGTCTGCCACAAAATTTTTCTATCAATTTTTTAAGATTTGAATGATGTGAAATAAAATATTAACCGTTCCGATGATATCAAGATTGATCATGTAGAAGATTGGTATGCAGACCGATATCTCCATCTTCTTATCGAAATAGAACCTTAAGTAACTGGATAGGCGCCAATAGAGCTAACCTTAAAGTTATTGTTATTCTAATTTTGGCCTAAATCCAATCCACACAGTATTCTTCCATGTAAACGATCTGAGTTGATATATATTAATCACACTAGCGTGCGGTGTAGATTAGCCGAACATATTTATCAGAATTCATTATAACACATTATACCAACTCAGACAGGTGAGTTGTCTTAGTGGCAATAGTGCATCTTAGACCGTTAAGAAACTCCCAAGGTGTTAACTCGAAAGTTAGTCGAAAACCTTCGCAGTGTCCGCAATAATTTCTACCATGTAATTCGCTCACTCCCTTGCTCGAACAACACCTGAAACAATGAAAATATTTCGATCTATATATTTGTCTCAGTGAAAAAAAAAGTGAGTTAAGGATTTTTATATATATATATATATATTTTTGCCTCTCTCTTTGGCTTAGCTAGTTTACCGAATCATTAAGAACCGTAAGATTGCAGGTATTCTTTCCTTTCGATCCCCTCTTTTATAGGTTTTGGTGGAAGGTTTTAGTTATCTCTTTACTTGGGTTTTCAGATTACTTAGTTCGTTTAAAAACCCTTTCTTTTAGCTGTTAATGGAATCTTTGTGTTTGTTTATTATCCATTTTTATAACTTTTTATAGTTGGTTTGAATTATTTATTTATTTATTATGCCCAAAAGTTTCACGGAATTCGAAGGTATGTTCATATAATATTTTTACTGTTTTTTTTTTCCCCTTTTTTTGTTCAATGTATTAGATATTCTTTACTCTGATTGCATGAGACCAATTATTAATTTTATTGAAAATTTTAGAACTTGAAAATTTATCAAGGAAAGATAGTTATTGGAAAAGATTCATGACTTTATTATGGCATGCTGCATGCAACTCGAATTATTCACATAAGCTGCGATATATAAACAATTGTCTTAGGCCTGGTTTGGACATTGAGGATGATGAATAACGTGGACGTGGGATTATAAATAAGGTGGAAAAGGGTCCCCCTAGGACGACATCGCAGTGATTGAACCTACAACAGTGCCCTTTTGGGCTGCCGCGTGTTACCAAAATCCCATGTGCCACCTGTGCCCTAAGGTTCACCCCTCCCTAAGGATTTTAGGGAAAAAGAGTACGGCCTTGATCTAATGGTGACTAGATTTTTCACGTCGCTATTCATTTTTCCGTGCTTTTGTAATTATCCACGCTTTTTTTGTTTGCAAAATGTGGATTGCACCATTTAAAAAAGCAGTGCAATCCACATTTTGTGCTCCCTTTCCAAACACAGGATTATACTTTGTTTTGATTTTAATGATTAGTTTAAATAATAATAATCATTATTATTGCTGCTGTGTTCCATCGATTTGGAATAATCTTTGCAGTCCTATTTCTCCTTTTATTTATGTTTATGGCAAACACTTTCACTCTGCAATTGTTCATGTTGCCCCTTAGTGCTTTCCTCCAAGTCTCTTCTCTTACTTCCTTGTGCTCACGGACGGTTGCGATGAAAGCACTATATATTTTATCCATCATTTTTAAATTTTAAATTCAAAAATTGGAAAATCAAGAAGAGTAAGAAGCACCAATAATTATTGGGTATTTAGTGCCATAGCTGATATTATTGTTGTTGCTGATAAATGCAGATAATAATGATATAGATTTAACCTTTTAAATTATTATTTAAATATTGAAATTGGATTGCGTAGATAATATTATAGTATCAGTGTATCACAATGCGAAAAGTCCCAGCAAATCTTCTACAAACAAGCAACTTATATATACCATCTTTATCAATTACCCCCAAGTGGTGGACAATCCCGTTGATCTGGACCATCCAATTGAGAGCTACATCTTGGATGTGCCACAAGCCACAACCCATAAATGGCATTGGTCATATGTCCATAACTGTTTGAATGACCACTGCCTTTTGAAATGTCAAAAAAGCAGTGGGCAATGGCCCTTAAAAATTGATTAATTGTCTGGCTAGGTTCATTTGATCAGCGCAATTGTTCTGGTGTGGCCCATCAAAGAGGCGGCTTCCTTTTAGATGATCGTGATTGATTAGAAAAAAAGGTGATCTAGATTGATGCGCATGTGCACCCACTGGACAACTGCTAGGTGTTTACATGCCTATTTTGCTTATATATATATATATATATATATATATATATATATATATATATATATATATATGAGTTAATGAATGTGTACATGCATCTATATATCGAGTGTGATTTATTGGTATCTTGATTCGAACAGGCACCAAGAGCTAGCTGTTCATGTAGCTGAGGTTATGTTAACATGACCATTTGTTATTCCACACCTACATATGCAAAACACATTGTTCGGTGTGCTGAAAGCATCGGGTACCAAATGACAAGCCAAGCCACTGTGGGATCCCAATCCCGTTCCAAATCGTGGTGTTTATATTTTCCGTCTGGGCGGTTCCGGCCAAAATGTACTGGCGTGAATACCTCTAGGACATTTTCCTGTTCTCCCGTAGATTCCCAAGCTTTCGAGGGAATGTTTTTTATGTCGGGTTCTTCGAAACAGAGGAGTAACCCTTTGACGATGAAAAGTTTTTTTGTAAATTCGACGGGACGCCAAAAAATTTCTCTTAGACTTTCGTCACGGTATCGAAATGTGAATTTAAGTCTTTCAATGCCAACATCGGAAAGGAATTCGAAAACCAGTTGGGCTGTGGGGCCCATGCATTGGCTACAAGGAAGCGCTTCGGCCGGCCTGGGTCTTGGGTTGTCGTTTTTCTTTTCGAGTTCCAAACCAGTGTCCGCTGAAGCACCTATGGTGAAGAACGAGGAGAAAGATGATTACGATTCATCAGTAGTTAGCTCTTCTCATGGGAAGAAAGTTTACACCAAGTACTCTATAACGGGTGAGCGCAAATTTTCCTGAATAAACCCACTCTTCGGAATATATAGGTATTTGAAGAAGCTTCTTTATTTGAACTTGACTGGTTTATTGCAGGCATACCCGGAGATGGGAGATGCTTGTTCCGTTCTGTGGCTCACGGGGCTTGCATACGTTCTGGGGAACCGTCTCCAAGTGAAAGCCTTCAAAGAGAATTAGCCGATGAGTTGCGGTCCAAAGTATGTTTTCCATTCTACTAATAGGTTTCGTTTATCTTTGGGTGCTGCATTGTATTTTCTTCCAGATTTCATTCTTTTGTGCAATAAATGAGGTTATTTTCTTCTGCTTATCTCGTTGCCCTGATTTATTATTGTTTCTTTATATGTACCTAACATTTTTACCTGTGGTACTATTGACTTTTACAGGTTGCGGATGAATTTGTAAAGAGACGTGAAGAGACAGAATGGTGAGTTGCATCTAGAAGAAAGAATCAGTTGCTTTTGCCATTAATGAAGAATAATCAATTCAAGTTGTTACCAATTTTTTCCTGGTTGGCTCTCATTGCCTTGACAGTAGTCTGGCTAGCTGCTCAGCTTGCTTTAGACACAACTAATCTGGCCAACTTGTATCTAGGGTCATGGTCAACAAAGACAAAGATAAACCTTATTTCTGTCTATCACTTGTATCTGATCTCATCATCTAGGATCACAGCGCAGTGGTAGAGCATAGATGTCGATCATGCTCAAAATGAATTGAAGGCGATCTTCTTCTGAGATCTATTAAAATTTCGAGCATCCTAGGGGATCCAAAATTCTCAGGTCAGTGATGGCATTGCTCGTATTATGGTCTCCATGAAGTAACTGTGACATTTCGCTGTCAATCCCATTGCGACACTCAGTTTGGAAACCGTGTTCCAAGGGAGGTCTTCATGAAGTAACGGTGACATTTGGCTGGCAATCCCATTGCGACACACTTTGGAAACCGTGTTCCGAGGGGCATAATATTATTGAAAAGAAATCAATAGAAAGGGTATTTGGACTACAAGATTTAACGAGAGTGTGACTATGATTGGGCTCTCCCTGCCGGTGATCGCGACGAACATATTTTACTCATGATCCCTTTTTGCATGTTCTTTTTTATTAAAACGGGGTACACATTTTCCTGTACGGTTATGGTTTGGTGGATCGAAGAGCATCTAATAACCTTCATATTGAATTCTTCAGTATGTGGCATTGCTTGAGTTGAGAGGGGACTTGATCTTTAGGCTTTGATGTCAATGTTGGTACTATTTCAGTTGCTTGAAACTCCCGTTTGCCATTGCTGGACTAAGCTTTAATTCTTTCAAAGCTACCTTCTCCTTTATAAAAAAATGTTTGTCAACCTCTATGTGCTTGGTCTTCTCGTAATACACAGGGTTAGAAGCAATATGAATGGGAGCTTGATTGTCTCCATACAACTTCATAGGCATTTTGACTTTAACTCCAAGATCAACCAAGATGAATTTTATCCATAGCCCATTCACATGCACCATGTGCCATGGCCCTCTATTTTGCTTATGCACTACAACAAACTACAACATTTTTTTTTACTTGTTCAGGCCACTAAGTTCCCTCCAACAAACGTGCAGTATTCTGTAGTAGATCGTCTATCACTATGTGATACAGCCTAGTCTGCATCAGTGTATACCTCAACACCACAATGCTCATGGCCACTATATAATATGCCTTTGCTAGGACTAGACTTTAAAGACCCGAGGTTCCTGGAAACCCCATTAAGGTGTTCTTTGAAGGGAGAATGCATATACCGGCAAACAGCACTCACTGCATATGAAATGTTTGACCGAATGACATGAGATATAAGTTCTCCAACAGGCCCATGATAAAGACCTACATTTTCAATTCAAGAGGTGTTCTCTCTTTAGCATCCATTCCATGATTCAGTTTCATGGGAGATTCATTTGGTCTAGCGCTCAACTTACCACTCTGCTTTTACGAGATCCGTAATACACTTTCTCTGAGAAGTGAGTTCCTTTCCTTGACCTAGCCACCTCTATCCCTAGAAAGTACCTAAGAGGTCCCTAGTCTTTTATATCAAATACTCTACTTATATATATATTTTCAAGGCAACACTCACCTCAACATCATTGCTAGTGATAACATTATCGTCCATATATATGATGAGAGTTATGTGTTTCCCTACCTTACCAAATAACATGTGATCATGATGGCCTCTCTTATACCCAATCTTCATCACGACATCACTGAATTTTTCTAACCACACACATGCAGATTGCTTCAATCCATATGACTTTCTTAAGTTTGCGCACTCGATTTTTCTCACTAATTAACTCAGGAGGAGACATATATACCTCTTCTTGAAGATCTCCATGCTGGAAGACAATTTTAATATCTACAATTGATACAAAGGCCATCTTGTATCAGCCGCCAGAGAGAGGACTTGAATCAAATTCAACTTGGCAACATGAGCAAGTCTCCTTGTGATAAATTTCGTATGACTGTGTGTACCCCATGGCAACTAGACGATCTTTATACCTATTGATCGATCCATCAGGCTTGTACTTAATTGTGTACACCGATCTACATCCAAGCCCAACTACCTTTCCCTGAAGTTGGACTGTCACCTCCGAAGTATTATTACATTTTAGAGCCTTCATCTCCAAAATCATAGCACCAATCCACTGAGGTTTAGACTTCGCTTCAAAGACATTAGATAGAATTTTAATGGAAATCAAAGAGGAAATAAATGAACGATATGAAGATTATAACACACAAATTTACTAATGGGACTTGGTGCACCACAATAGGTAAATCAAGATCATCTAAAGGGGGAACATAGGATGATTCAATACCTGCCTCCGTGGTTTCACATGGTTGATCTATGGCCTGAGGAGTGGTGGGCACACGTCATACACTTTGGTAGGTTTAGTCTGAATCATATGTCTTTGGTCTTCTTGATGAACAATTCACCGCTGAACAGAGCACTTGCGATTTGCAGAGGAGTAAAAGAGAATGTACTAAAAAAGGTGACACAAACCGTTTCCCAATAGAAGGGTCATAACACTTTACCCTTTTTGGGATGGAGGATAGCCAAGAAAATACATTGAATAGCTCTGGTATCCAATTTATCATGATGTGAACCATGGATGTGGACAAAGCACACACTCACTAATGTACAAGGGGCAACTGAAGAGGAGTGGAAGGAGAACACACTTGCATGGGGGAGTTCTCATTATGGCTAGGAGTTGGCATAGATTAATCAAATAAGAGGCCATCCGAACGACATCAACCTAAAAAGGTTTATGAACACACATCCCTGTCAATAAGGGATAGGTAACCTCAAGGAGATGCCAATTCTTGCTTTCTATAACCTCATTTTGTTGAGGGGTGTAAAGGCAAGTGGTCTGCCATTCAATACCATGATCTATCAGGAATGTTTGGAGGTGGTGGGAAGCATATTCTCCCCCATTATCAGAATTTAAATCTTGATGGTAGCATTGTATTGAGTGCTGAAAAATAGGAAAGATAATAGCCCCACCTTTCCCTTGGATTTCCTCAAATATGGCAGTCATTCGAGTACAATCATCAACAAATGAAACAAAATAGCAAAAACCAAATAAAGTAGCAAGATGAGGGGGCTCCAAGCAATAGAGTGAACCAGACCATTAGACCAAAATGAACATCGCACTAGTATTGCTAGATGGATAAGAATTCCAACAATGTTTAGAGAGTTGCGATACATTGCAATACAAACCAAAATTATCGAAACTAGATTGATTAAGAAACAAAAGATGAAGCGTTGACATAGACAAATGACAGAGCCTGGAATGCCACAACTGTAAGTACTTGGGGTAAAAACGTCTTCAAACCTTGTAGCTTGAAAAGATCTCCGCTCTTCATTGAGTATGTAAAGCCCACGGTCTTCACGACCATGACCAAAAGTTCTCCCCGCCGCCAGGTCCTGGAAGAGACAATATGCAGGATACAAAGTTGCGTTGTAATTAAGATTTTTAGTAATGCTATTGACAGACAGAAGATTAGTATTCATGTTTGTAACATGCAAGTGGATTTCAATGGAAAGTAAGAAGTCTGAATGGTCTTTGTACCCGCTACGGGTACAACTCGGCAATGCGAACATGAGAAGGTGTTGCCAATGTAGAATAAGTGAAATGCCAGAGTATGTACTAGGCATATGATCAGTAGCATCAGAATTAATGATCTAGGGGTCTGGGAGGACATGGAAATTTGTGCAAATACGTAGATACCTGACTGAACAATGTGAGAAGAAGCAGAATTACGACCTTCAAGTGTCTGCTTCCAAGCATCATATTCCTTATTGGAGAGAGTGATATATTTCTCTAGGGAAGGAGGACGAGGAGAAGAGGAGGTGTGAATGTATGATCCTCTTAGTTTGTATGATATACAGAACCTCCCTGGGGTTTCATACGACCCACAAGCTCCCAACACAGTTCCTTAGTATGTCGAGCTCTCCTGCAGTGGGTACCGTTAAACTTATCTTTACCATCATGAGAAGAAGCACCACGGGCTTTGCCACCATCACTATGATGATGATCAATACTATCAGAGGTTAGTGCTATTCTCTCGTACGGAGTACTAAGCATAGGCATACATATGAGTTTGCAATGTCCCTCTTCACATTGGTGGAGAGAAAAAATAGTCCAGATAGAGGGACGGGTCCCGATTGAGTATGCTAGGACAGATTGATTCTTCTTCAGGATTCACTCCTCACAACAGTTCAGTATTTTCTTCCGCCCAATCTGGACGTGCTGGTCATTACAGCAAACCGGCTGATAATGGCTTACTTCTTCCCACATTACTCGCTATTCCGAATAATACTCACTGAGAGGCCTATCTCCCTGACCAAGAGTAGCAATCCTATCTATCAACTCATACACCTTGGTGAAGTTCTGTTGGTGTGAGTGGGATTCGGCCACATAATCCCACATTTCTTTTGCCGAATCCATAAATATAACCCATAATTGTTTTACCAATAATTAACCACGACAACGGTCATATTCTCAGACTCCTAATCAACATATGTCCATGGCTCATTGCTTAATGGTTCCATTAACATAACCCCATTTCTTTTTCCGGTTAGGAAAATTTTGACGGATCTGGACCACTGTAGATAGTTCATTCCTGCAAATCGGACAGTGGTGATGAATGGAGTTTGGATATATTGAGCATAACTATTGCTGCTAGAAACTTTTCTGGTATCATCCATCTCTAATGTAACAAGTTAGATCAACTACACAGTTGAACTCAACACTGATCACATGATCGAGGCCACAAATGCAGAGCACTACTATTCAATAATATGAATCCTAGAGTAAAAAACCGTACTAACAGCAGCCAGCACCATAGTTGCAGCAGACCACATGATATTCAAGCTAAAAATAGGGGAAACTGATTTGAAACTCGGTCAAATCACCCCAGATTTAGCAACAGTTTGGAATACCCTTCAGAAAGATCAGTAAACATCAACTAACTTCTCAAAGGAACAGAATCGAAGCTTATCAACCAGTATCAGTGTTCAGTGGTGCAAAAACAGGAAAAATCAAGGATGATGTGTTTCGGCATAAATGACACCCTAAATACAAATAAATTTAAAACCAGTCATATAGTCTGGTTCTAGGCCCAAAACCAATCAACCCATTATGAGGGTTCTTCAATCCAACATCTCCATGATATCAAAATCCCCAAACAAAAAATGAAAGCCTCTGCTCCTCGATTGAGCAGTCAAAACAACTTCGAAATGGTATTAAAAAAATCTGAAAAAATAAGAAACTAACTAGGATATCAAGAGCATTTAGAAAAGATGGTGTCGATCACCATCCAAGTCAACCAGGTTGACTTTACTGACATCAGCATGATGTTATGCTGATTTCAGCATTGATAAGGAAAAGTCGTGGGGTTCAGGTAGGGTTGTTGCTCACCAAGTAAAGCTTAGGATTTTGAGATAGATTAGTGTTTAAGATAGGAGAGAGATAAGTAAGAGATAGAGAAGGAGAAGAAGATGGGGAATTTAGGGTTAGTGCTTGATGCCCCATTAGATGGTGCAAAGTGTTGGGCTGGGAAAAAATGTCAAGAAGATAGAGTGCATGTGGCTGAGATGCATATGCTGAGTTGGATGTGTGGAGTAACAAGAAATGATAAAATTCGGGATGAGTGCATAAGAGGAAACTTAAGACTTGAGAGTGGCACCTATAAAGGAAAACATCATGGAATGTCGCTTGAGATGGTTTGGACATGTCCATCGGAGGCTAGACCCTATATGAAGCGTTGGGATGCTACAACCACAAGGAAGTAGGAGAAGAGGAAGCCTTGTGAAGAACTGGAGGGAAGTAGTGAGAAGGGACATGAAGGATTGTGAAGTCACAAAGTTTTGTGTTGATGAGAAACGAGTGGAGATATAGAACTCGAAAAGCTGACCCCAAATGGATGGGATGAGGTTGTGTTGATGATGCTTGATGTCTGACAATTTTTTTCTGTTAGTGTTTGTGAGTGTATATATATGTAAATATATGAGGCCCGGGGAAATGGGTGAGAATGTCTGGTGGATCCATGCATTCGAATCTGGTGGGGTCCACATGGCACCCATCTAGGACATCGGGTGCCATGGAAACATGCCCAAGGACTATTAGGTCCACTTAAATAATAATAATAATTAAAAAGAGTAGATATCTACCCTCTGAAATGTGGTCAAAGGGGAAAACTTCAATGCACTAGGATGTGTGTGGTGGTACCCAAATTTTGACCATAAAAAAAACTTTTTTTAATTTTGTTTTATAGATCACATGGCACATGGCACATGATCTGGTGTTTGAATGCATGGGTTCATCCATGCATTCAAACCCATATGCTCTTTTCCCTATGTGTGTGTGTGTGTGTGTGTGTATATATATATAGAGTACACTATTACAGAAATGCCCATAAAGGAAATGAAAAATATTAACAAAACACACGCACATACACAGAAGCAGCTAAGCTACCCTCTACAATGTTACATGACCACATTGGACACAACCTACAGATATGGTTAGGATGCGAGACATGGGTCTCCTTTATTGGTGTTTCCTACTGCCCATTCTTAAAACAGGATTTATAGATTTTGATTATCTCTGTCAATGGTCTAAAAAGGGGAAGTGCTAAACCACAAAAGCGATTGGAGCGGTGAATGGTGATGTTGTGAGCTTGGAGTGCTATGGAGTTGGGATTCTCATTAGTGATCAGCTCAGCTATGATCCGGAGTTTTTAGGGTTGGACCATCTCTTTTTTATGATCATTTACCATTTGGTTATTTTTGCTCGTTGTCATTTGGAGAAGATTTGAATACTCCTCTCACACAAGAATGCTTTACCTGCTCCCTGGATTCCAGAGGTGAATGCTATTCCTTCGGTTGACTCTTTTGATACTTGAGTTTGTTTCTCCGGATGGCCTGTTCATATGTTTTTTCCCTGAGGTGCATATGGGGTGTGATTGGTAGTTGTTATGGTGACCTACTGGAGGTCAATCAGCAGTGTCTGGATTTGGCGGACGTGAATCTCGTACTTAAGTTCAGGATTGGCCTGGGGTAGGATTCCTCAAGCTGTTGAGATGCACTTTGAGGGTTCCTCTTGGGCCTTTGTGGATATGGAGTGGGAGATGGGGCAGATGGCAGACACATGACGGTAGATTGGTTGACTGCAGGATTATGGGTCGCACTTGACAATAGTGGGGTAGTAATTAATGGAAGAAACATCTGAATTCCTAAGGCTCTGTTTGATGATGTGGAATTCAGCTCTTGGATGTCAATTAGCACTTTCATGCTCACTTCCTTGGAATTGAATCCCTTGGAAATGAAACTTCTCTTGTTTGATTATTTTGTGTGAAGTGACTTCCCTAGAATAAATTCCTGTGGAATTGGAAAAGGATATTTTTGTTAGATGCGAATAAAATAAAAAACTTGAATTTTAAGGTACTTCATTCCAATTGTTTCATGATGACTATTTTACCCCATGGAATTGGCACTTCAGCCATTTCATGAGTGGAATTAATTTTACCTGTGATGGAATTGCTGGGTGGAAGTGATTCCCACTTGTGGGCCCCTACTTCAATTCACTTCCATCCCCTTAAATTCCAATCAAATAGAAAATGTGGAATTGGCAATTCAATTCCACCATAGGATTGCCACTTCCACCTTCCCGAAATGAAATGAGGGGTCTCTCTTACTGAGCAGAGATTGGAGGGTAGTGGTGACAATTGATTGAATGATGACGAAATCCTCCTATTTGAGTTGTCAATTTGGGCCTTATGCCCTGTATCTAGAGTGAACAATGCTGAGAACATTGTTGTTACTGTTTCAATAGTTGATGCGCTTGAAAACATTGTGGCAGGGGAGTTGCAGATCACTTAGAGAGAGCTAGAAATTGCTATCGGATTGTCCATCTCTTGAGAATCCGATGGTGGAGAACTTTGGATGCCACAGTGTCTCCACTTCAAATTTAAATTTTAACCTTGTGTCCATGAGAAGATGGAGATGGAAATATGAGACTGGCCAATGTTACCTGAATCGCTGGTTCGCTGGGTTCAGAGCTCTCAGTTCGCCAGAGCCTGGTGAACCCGGTTCGCTAGGGATAGGATGATTTTTCTCTTATATTAGGGGTAGTGCACATATTTATTATATATTTAAAAAGTTAAAGACTTTACTACTAAAAAGTAATGTCTTGTTCACACTTTTTGACCTTTATACACACAACAAAAAAAACTAAAGGGCTGGTAATCCGGTTCGCCTACTAGCAGCAAACCGGAGCGAACCAAACCCTGAAACAGTTCAGGCGAACTGGTTCGTGATTCGTTACCACTTGCAGCAAATTGGGTAACCCTGGGACTGACTGGCTACCTTGGTACTGACAGTTGACGGCTTGCTTTCAACAATAAGCTACCGTGCGTAAAAGGTTCTCGGGATCTTATTTGGTATGCCCTTGTGTTTGCGAGCTTTCAAACTTCGAATAAACAGAACTCCTAATCCCTTCGATTGATGGGGATTCACACACGCTCCCTCTTTTCAATGTTTTACATCATTTAGCTCACACATAGAACACTTTTTTCTATGTTTTCTCCGTATTTTCTTTGTCTGCTTTTCTTACATCATCAGCTAGTTTTTAGTGGGACAGCACCAATGAGACTAGGACTTTTTGTCTCTGATCACATGCCAAACCGTTGACTACTTGATATGATGGACGATCAACATTAATGTGTTTTCCTTTAGTCAGATAGTATGACAAATCTTCACTTTTACCTTTTCAACCAACCAGACTTCTCCATGTGTACAGGCATGTGCGCTCGTAACAAACTTTGAACTTCTGCCAACCAGGCACCGCCACCTCAGCTGCACTGTCAGCAAATTCTGATTACTATGAGCTGTCAGTTACGAACGAACTTCTATCAGGCCCTCACGACTTCAAATGCCCATGCCCTTTGATGGTGATGCCAACTTCTACATGCTGAGATCGCCCCCCTTCTATCTCTGCTTTGTGAACCACAACTATACTACTGGGCCTGTTCTTTGGGAGACCATCTCCAATGTTCAAATTATGCTTCGGATAGATAATGCTTTACAGTTGAGACTTTGCACTTATACTTCGACCAGAGACATCAGTGGCATTCAAACTTTGAGTTTAGACTACATTTTCTGAGTAAAGAAAATTCTTCGAACTTTGGTTTTCAAACCATTATAGACATTGGACCATTCCAAGGTCATTCTCCACCAAATGACCCTCGAAATTTGTCTTCCTGGCTTTGAACTTTGACTTTTTCGGCTATAAAACGAATGAGTCGACTATTTCTCTCAACTAGGACCTTTGCTCACATTTAACTACACACCTTGGTCCTACCTTTCTTGATGAGGGAGTATTTTTAATTTGGAATTCATGCCCTTTTGAACATCTTGGGTAACTTTTGGAGTCTTATCCCTTTTGCCATATTATGGGGAATTTTGGTAGAGAGAATTCAAAGCTCTCTTGAAGTCAAACTGTTTGGGAGTTTGGCGGGCCCACAAAGTGGGCTGACTCAACTGAAGTGGAGGCAAAAGGTCTGCTATTAGAAACCAGAAGGTGATGTGGAAAGTAGTCCAACTAAAGCGGTTTAGCTCGTCAGGTTGTTCCTCTCGTACCTCACTCGAGGAAGCCCTCTCGTACCCTTCAAGGAAGCTCCCATCACTCACGTCTTCTTTACACATGAAATGTTGCATGTGCTCATCAATCTGGACTGGCCAATCGGGTCATTTGTGGATGGAAGTGGCTCGAAAGTTGCTTTCGTGCAGATGAACCTAAACCTACCGCCAAAAAATGTACTATTTGTACATAGTTGCACATAGTTTGTCGATCATCCAAAAGAAGTGATTGTCTAGACCAAAGTGACAAAATACGGGTATGAGGTTAATACGGTGGGCGATAAAGACAGAAAAAGAGGCAAAATATGGGAAAAAAACGAAAGGTAAAAAATTGTAAAATACGAAGCCGGAAAAAAACCTGGAAAATTTGGGGAAAAACAAGATAATATTAAAACAAAAATTTAAAATTTTAAAACAGCCTTTAAAAGTATGGTAAAATGTGGGAATTTTTTTTTTTTTACGAGAAAATACCTGTTTAATACGTGAAAGACGCGTATTATATGAAAATATACATTTTATTCCAAAATACGTGTTCAGTATGTTGTGAAAAAACCCGCATATTATACGCGTATTTTGAAAAAAAAGGGAGTATTTTGTCACAATGGTTCAGACGGTTAGGATTGGTGCATTTAATTCTCATCCATAGGGTACCCAATCCACTGGATGGCTTGGGTTGAAAAGTACACTCTTGACTCGCCAACTGCGGGTAGCGTTATCGCACCTAGAAGTCCTAAAGAAACGAGATTTAGACCAAAGCTGTTTTTCAGAAATTGGAAAATTCCAGATTCTCAGATAATACCGTTGATTGCATTTTTCATCTCTTTCGTACTTGGTTCATTCCTTTACTAAGATCCTTGCAGGGGTGGGAGTAGATCAGATCACCTCAGGGCTCTACTTTTTTTTGTTCTCTGTGGCCCGATTGCTGCCTGATTTGTAGTCTTTTGTCCGCTAGACTTCATGTTTATTTCTTTTTATTTCACCTTTTGTTTTTCTTCAACAAAGCATCTCGCCATGCCTTCTTTGATCTGCTGTAAGCATGGTATCAATACTCGACTGATACCGATACGTATCGGTTTCGTCGAGTACCGATACCGATGCCACCCCGATAGGTATCTGTATCAGTATCGGGCTGATACGGGTCAGCATCGGCCGATATTGTCTCGGTATTTGCCGATACTGACTATTTTTTTTCTATTATTGTTCTCTTTTTTCAAAATAAAATATGACCGATTCGGGGTCGGCGATACTGTATCTTATCGGCCGATGCTGATACCTTGGCTGTAAGTTCGCTAATTATCTAACGAAGTTATGGTTATAATGTGATTTAGAAAAATAAAACCCTGCATAATGAGGTGAAAATTTGGGATATCCACGAAGAAATAGAGATGAACAAAGCATGAACTAATCTCCTATGTGATCGCTATTTTATTTTTAATAACTGTTGTGCATGGGCATTTATTTGATAGAGCTATATTCTATGCAGGTTTATCGAAGGTGATTTTGATACATACGTGTCACAGATTAGAAAGGCACATGTATGGGGAGGAGAGCCGGAGTTGTTCATGGCCTCACATGTTCTCCAGTTAAGCGTCTTTTACTACTCTCTTTATCTCCTCAAGTAACACTAATTTTTCACATATGATATAACTAATGTATTGCCATTTACTCTGTAAATGGTTGGCCGAATCCGAAAGTATTTTACTTTTACCTCCTAAAGTTAATCATTGCTTCCATTCCAACCTCCCCTTGTAGCATCAGTTAGAAAAGTTCCCGTTGTGATGTAACGAGGTCACATGCTTGGGCATCTTCTTGACCAGCCTCATTTATTGAGGTTTTTTGTGCTCTTAACCCTTGGTGGTTCATCCAAAAGAACACTTGCAGAGATTATTTTTTTCATATTTTGATAAATAATTCCGCAGAATGTATATGATAAGATTTGTAACTTCTCAAGCCTCGTAGAAATGGAAAAATTATTGAATACAAATCACTACGTAGCTCCTTTCTTTGAAGTTATCAGTTCCACCTAGAAGTGGCCACTAGCCACCTTGCTTTTTTCTTTCCATGAACAGGTTATATTTTGGATCGCTTAATTATTGCCTGTTTTTACTTCTTTTATTTACAAAGTCACGGCCAAGGTATCAAAACTCAGCTGATACCGATACGTATCGGTTTCTTCAAGAACTGATATCGATACCACCCTAATACAGGTATCGGTATTTGTATCTGTATTGGACCGATACTGACCGATACAACCAGTTATATATATATATATATATATATATATATATACAAACATTTTTTTTTTCCAAAAAAAATAAAAATCGACCGATACGATATTGGCGATATTGTACCATTATCGCCTGATTCATATCGGTCTACGATGGACCGATACCCGATACTGCTGTTGACACCTTGGTCAGGGCCATTTTTCTGAATAATTTATACAAGGATTATTTTGAACCCATATATGATGCCTTGATATTATTGGTGCTACAAGATAGCTCCATTTACAGAAATGATTGAATTTGTGTTCTGATCATGTCTAATAAATAGTTTCTCTTAGGAGTTAATTTTCGATCCAGGGGTATACTCATGATGGTCCATTTCAATGCACATACTCGTCAATCGGGACTGTGGACCATCCGATCAAGGGGCCGCCTCTTAGATTGGGTATATCCCAAAAAATAGAACCTACAAGACCACCCTCCAAAATTAAATGACAACTGTTAGGAGCGTCCGATATTTATTCCATTTCTACTGCACCTAAAGGATTGAAGTATTTCAAGTTATTTTATGCTGACGACTCTGTTATATTTCTTATGACCAAAACCTGAGTGACAAGTGGATCTTATTTCTCTTAGATAATCAGATGGCATTTAGATTTTTCTATAATAGGACATGCCCAACCACACGATTCCATTTAGTTTCTATCCATAAGGTGAAAAGATTTGATTAAGGAGACAAACCTGAAATAGTCAACAGCTGATTGACTGGGACCCAATGCTGTGTTGCATGACAGTAGCAAGGTGTCAACTCGGGTACCGATATCGGGTATCAGTCCATGGATACGAATCCGGCGATACATATCGGCCGATACCGAGTTGCGTCAGTGTATTTAAAAAAAAAACAAAAAAACTGGGAGGTATCGGCCGATACAGGTTCCATATCAGCCGATACCCGATATGTATCGGCCGATACCCAATACTAACATCCGAGTTGATACCTGATACGTATCGGCCGATATTTGATACCTTGTAATGTACAGTAGTGCTCTTGCAATCTCCTTTGCTTCCTTATGTTATTCCCTGAACTGGTAGACCCGAGCGCCAGCGGTGGCACTCCGATCAATGTCCTTTTGTCCAAATGGTCAAGCCGGGGGATATGTGATCACACAGATAAGTGGAAGTTCACTTTTGACCTTTCACTGATTTTGCACTCAAATTATCAGTGCATTTACCGAGGCTGTTGGTTTGAGATTGACCCGAGTGCCGCTGCTCAGTGCAGGTACCTTATACTTGGTTTTAATTTACCCACTTTATATTTTCCACATGGCTTGATGATATATTCTTTTAAAATATTTTAAAATAAATATCTTGAATATTACACTTTTGTAGGATGCCAATCTCAGTCTATATGCACGATGAGAATTCCGGTGGGTTGATAGCCATTGCCGAGTATGGTCAAGAATATGGGAAGGAGGATCCAATCAGGGTTCTCTATCATGGCTTTGGCCATTATGATGCGTTGCAGATTCCCGGGACGAAGGGTAGCAAATCAAGACTGTAGCAAACGGCAAACCTGATAGAGGTTAGTATACTAGGCTTGTCAAGTTTGATCTCCTTTGTCATTTTGTATTCCATTTATTAATTTGTTAGCTACAGATCTTTGTTCTTGTTACAAATCTCAATAATGCATATTCTTCTAAAAAGCATAGCTATAAGAAAACCGATTTTTTTAGGCTACAGATATGATTTAAAAAAAAATAAAATCTGCAAAAACCGATTTTTTTAGGCTACGGATTAGACCAAGACACCAGGCCACCCAGCAAACTAGATTGATATAGTACCAAGCTCAAATGGAGGAGGGTATTAATTTACTTTGTGAGGGGTGAAAACAGGGTCTGATTTTCTCGGTGCTCGACAATTGGCATAGATCCCACTATCCAGCCTATTCAATCAGATGTCACATATTGGAAGACCTATTAACCACTGGATCAATTGAAATCAAATGTTCGGGGGTTTGGTTCGCTGCCAAGTAGCGAATGGGACATTTAGCTTAGCTATTTTTTTTTTGTTTTTTTAATAAAAAGAGTGATAGGGAGAGGACTTGAACTTCTGACCTATGAGGTTTAGCTTACACAGCATACCAATTAGATGGTGTTACTTTTTTGAAATAATGGATGCCTTTTTTACCTAAATAATGTCTCCTCCAAGGATTAAATACTCAGCCTACCCATCGTAAACCGAGTTTGCTCAGGAATGGCGAACTGTGAAACATGAACTTGAATCTGAACCGAGTGAATCAACGATTAGGTAACATTGGTTAAGACCATCATATTGGTGATACTTTAAATAATTACGGTTACGTTTGTATTAGGAGGGGTTATATACCACTGGAGGTACACCTTCGAATTTCAGTCGGTCTATATGGTCAAAAGTGCAGTAGCACAGATTTCACAGTGGCTAGAAATCTGTGTATCCCAAGGTTGCAGACTCTAAGTCCACCAACAGGGGTAGATGATTTGTTTATCGAACACAATTTATGTCTTAGGTATCTAACCCGAGCACTATCTCAAAAAATATTTGTTTATCGGCCCTTTCTACCATTTTTTCTAGCTTTCATGGCCTTCAATTGCCCTAAGATTGGATGTCAAAATTTACAGAATTTATGCGATCAAATTCTTATAACTCGCACCATTAACCCAAAATAAGAAATTAATAATAACAGAAATTGTACGCTTCTCTTAGTTTTAGCACCTGATCACATGATTAGTTGCCACATGGCATGCACAGGGTTGATCCGCTTAAATTCAAAAAAAAAAAAAAAAAAAAAGACTACTTACAAGTCAAACGGTGATCACCAATTAAAAAACTCTTTCTAATTTAATGTAGGATCTCATAATATAATTTTATGTATTTTTGTAAACCGGTTGGGGATGATAAACGTTAGGGAGAATGGGTGTCACACGAGTATTTCGGTACCACGTAGCCATATAAGATCAATACACCTGTTGCCTACATAAATTCATCACTTTAATAATAAATTAACCTGTTGCCTATATAAATCCATCACTTTAATAATCAATTGAAAAATAGACTGATGAGTACAATTATATTTAAAATTTATATTAATGGTGGAGTATAATTATATTTATTAATAACCGTTGTTATAAGCTATAACACAAAACTGCAAAGCATCTTGCTTTAATAAAAATGGTCTAGGCTGCTTGAAATATCTTGGTGCGTGGTCGTTTTTACTCGTAGGTTGTGAAAGTATAAAATGGGATGCCAGGTATGGCATCACCTCTCTTTGGAAATCCAAGTGTGCCGGACTGGTCAATGATATCAGGTCACCAACTGGCTGAACTGGATATTGTGTTCAACCAGTTTTTCAACCAATGGATATCGGAGAATCTTGACTGCATGTCATCCTCTAAAATTGGAATCTAATGGTTGCAAAATCTGGTTGAACACAGTATCTACCTGACCATTGCCCAGAGAGAGAGAGATTCCAGTTGGACCTGATCATTGCCCCCATTCATTGCTGCTGTGAGAGAGAGAGAGAGAGAGATTTCCAAGAGCAACAACCCATCTTTACCGAGAAAACAAGGTGCGGGTCCCTAAGATATAAACGGTCGTGGACCACCAAATCACTGTACAGTATACACTTACTAATGGTATCGGGGAGCGATGAGCATTCAGCAGCACCAGCTATGTGATAAGAATGAAAGGGCAAGCGATGGGACATGCCATCTTCGCAATGCCCAATCCTGAATGATAACTATAGTGGCCAAGTCGGGTTCGGGAATAAATCGGTTTAGAAAATATTTGGAAAATTTGTCAAATTCCAAAAAAAATAGTTAAAATTTTAAAAAATAGAAAGAAAACTTATAAAATATGTTATTAAAAATTAAGAAAATTATATATATTTTTTAAAATATAAAAATTCAGGCAACGTTGATGAATTATTTGTGAAATTCAGGAATAAGTGTTACAATTTACAATTTTTTGAAAAAGTCGGGAATAATTATAAAATTATTAATTTTTTCATGATATTGTGAATTATTCGTAATTTTTTCATAAGGTCGGAGAATTTGGTCACTATGCTTATAACTAGGGCTGTCAATTGGCTTGGCTGGCCTACAACCTGGCCCGAAATTCCGGGTTTCTTAAGTTTACTAGCCTGGCTTGATAAATAAATTTAAAAAAAAAAAAAAAAAAAGGTGCTAGTAGCCCTTGAAAAGTCATTTCTATCATAGCCTACAAACACCAAAAATATTAATGGTTGAAATAAACTTGGCTTTTTAA
Organism: Chloranthus sessilifolius; assembly: GCA_021018995.1. Taxonomy (NCBI): domain Eukaryota; kingdom Viridiplantae; phylum Streptophyta; class Magnoliopsida; order Chloranthales; family Chloranthaceae; genus Chloranthus; species Chloranthus sessilifolius. The sequence continues at coordinate 181,205,662 of CM037586.1, forward strand.
GTCTCTCAATTTAGGCAAATGATAGTTTTTGGAAGTTGGCATTAGGTTGTAATAATCACGATTTTTGACATTAATTTTAGAAATAGTATGATTTTATATATATATCAATATTCTTTCGTTGATACGATTCTAAAGATATATAATTTGTCGATTTGAATATAAAATTCGCCGTTTGAAGGTGAAAGCAGGTTAAAGGACATAATTTCAGGAGAATCACCCTTTTGCTTTGGTGCTTATATGGAGGAACAAACTTCTTCTCAAGCTGAATTCTACTTGCATTGGAAAACTCTTTATTTTATTAAATCTTGTATGGAAAGTGCTTAGTAAGTTAACTAGAGAATTAGATATATATTTATATTCCTGCAGCTGCAACAAGAATCTAAATCCTTCATAATTCCGTCGAATCTCTATCGATTTTCGATCTTATTAGAGAATCTTACACATCAAAGTTTCTCATCTTTGCTGTAGATCTATCGTAGAAAAAGATTTCATGAAAGACTACACATGTGTCTCTGAATCAGTCTCCATCAACTTCAAATCGTAATTGTTGAATCATTCAGCGGTGGGTGCTTCAAATCCATCTTAAATTATTGATTATTTCTTAAAAAAACCTTAAATTTTTCTTAAATTTTGATAAAATTCGGATCTTAAAAATATAAAAATTAGGCCCTCAAAATCGGTAGGATCGTTTTTCATATTTTGTAAAATTTGGCAACTCTTTAATCCTTACTCGATATATTATTTTAGGGCCTAGAACTTTTTATTATGAATTCGGATTAGCGTGATTCTTGTGGCATTGGATATACACATAATCAATAAATTGGCTTAGCATACGAATTTGAGATATTTTAAGATAGCATTGATAAAATGGATATGTTTTAGATAATCGAAACGAGACAATTTGACATTATTTAATCATAAACTCTTGCTACTCTAGGATATCAAATCAAAATCTCAGGACTTATAAACTGCTAAAATTAAATAAAATATATTAAATAACTTGCATAGAATAACAAGTCTCTCAAGAAATAAGAAAATTAGATCAAATAATAATGCGTTTTTCAATACTTACCATTCTATTATCATCAAGGTGGTAAACCATATGATCCTTGATATGAGCACATGTGCTCATTTAGAATTTTAAAGATCATCAAGGACGGATTGAAATCTTCAATTAAACCAAATTTCATGGATATAATTAACCCTAATGAGTATAGTTTCAACTCTATTGCAAAATAAATGTAGTTAAATATTTCTTATATTTTGTTTTACTTTAATATTCATTATGTTATATTCTTTTATTAATTTTCTCATAACATATCATAATCCAACTTAAAGTTTATATTATAGAAGGGTACATTCTTATATATTTTCTTATCTTATCCTATGACATCTCATCAACTTAGAAAATCACGATCGTACATATAAGTTTATTAATACCCATATGACCATACACAAGCTTTCTCGATCTTATCTTATTTAAACGATATGTGAAACTTGGAATGAGCATCGCCGAGCCTACCACTCTAGGTCCACGGTAGAGATAACCACATAATCTCCATATCATCTAAACTATCACTTGGAAAGCGATGGTTTAGTGAAGTCCACGATGTCCCTTAGTTCGAGACAAGGCTAACTAATGTTTTAAGAAAAATGAGAAAAGATTATGTTAAGACACATGTATGTTAAGAAAGGGGACTTAAGGTAGAAATATGAAATCGTGAGGGACCTAAGCGTATCAAGATAACATTATTATGATTATGCTAAGATATGTTGTGAGGGCTATTCAATATGAATTAAGTTTCTACGTGTCTTCACTTATCTTACGAGCCATAGTCTTAACGTTTCTTTTCTCATTTTTTTCTTAAAACTTAGTTAGAATAGCCTTGTCTTCACTAAGGCGACATGCTTTCTAAGCGGATGATGGTTTATGTTATGATATGAAGGTTGGGTGGATCCCATACTACCGTGGACTTCATTGGTAGGCTCGGCGGCGATCACATTCCACGTGATTGTTTAAATAAGAAACATCGTGATCGGCTTATATGGGCGTATAAGTAATTAATAAGACTTATGTATGCCCTATCGTGATTTTTGATAAGATAAATAGGTGAACGATATAGAAAATTAGAACTATAACATAAACCCTTTATGTTATAATATGTTTTGGTTGGATTATGAAAGAACATGAGTTATAGATAATATTAGTCATAAAATTTAAATAAGAAATATTTAGTTTCAAATTTATTTTGCAACTCAAGCGAGTTGAAACTATACTCATTAGTGGATCGATTAATTGTACAGCTTAAATTTGGTGATTGACCTTTATCCCTCATATTTAATGAAAATTTCTAAAGGAGTCCTTGATGCCAATTCAAAGATTGTAGGCGGCTCATATAAACGAGGATGTCGGTTAAATATGAGAAAAGACGCTAATATTTGGACCCTTGAGAACTTACTCTAAATTGTTATTTCTTGCAAGCTATTTAATATATATTTATTTAATTTGAGGCCGTATTTATACCGAGATGATTTGATATAAAGTAGCTCAAGAGTTAAAAAAAATAATGTCAAACCCGTGCACCTTGGATCATCTAAAATGTATCCCGATTTGTAGCTCAATTTTGACCTTAAAAATATTAAATTTGTGAAATTGCTATTTCATATAAAGTTGTAGATATCATTGTCTTCTTTCCAATGCCGCAAGAATCACGTCAATCCGAATTCGGAGTAAAAAGTTATGGCCAAAATACCGAGGTTGTGTCTGTTGAAGAGTTTGGCCGAATTTCACGAAAATCTGGGAAAAACGATCCCATCGATTTTGGGCCGAATTTTTATGTTTTTAAGACTTGAAATTTATCAAAATTTAGGGTTTTCTTTTTAAGAAATAACTGAATAATTTAAGATGGATTTAGAGGCACCCACCTGTTGAAGCGTGATTCGAATCCTACGATGATTTAGGTTGATGGAGATCAGATTCGAGAGACGATATGCCCAAGTCTTTTCGCCAGAAATCCTTTCTTATGATAGATCGGTTGCAGCGATGAGAAACTTTGATGGTGTAAGATTCTCTGATAAGATCGAAAATCGATGGAGATTCGACGAGGAATTGTGAAGGATGACACTGTCGGAGCTTTTGCATAGAAGAAAGAATAGAGAGAGACAACTGAGAGAAGTAAATATATATCTAATTCTCTTTCTAGGTTAACTCTAATTAAGACTTTCCGTACAAGATTTAATAAAATAATAGTTTCTCGACGAAGTAAAATTCATACGTGACTTGAACAGCTTGAGAAGAAGTTTTGTTCCAGCGCTTTGTGTAAGCATCAAAGCAAAAGGTGATTCTCTCCCGAAATTACAGTTATACCCTTTAACCTGCTTCACTCTTCAAACGGGCGTAACTTTTTATATTCTTGTCGAAAATTGACAAATTATATATCCTTTGAATTATATCGACGAGTACTTCGCAATGAGTCTAATATTGATATATGAAAAAAAATCAGACTATTTCTAAAATGGGTAGATTCCGGTGTGGAGCGTTAGCACCACGCACTGTGTGGTACATCATCTAATACCGTTAAATAATGTCAAAAAAATCTGGATTGTTACACCGGTGCATAAGGGTAAGGCTATCAATAGGGCCGGATGGCCCTAAAATTTCAGGGCTAAGGCTTAAAACTGATGTAAGAGAGCAAGGTTAAGGCCTTGAAACCTAAAGCACATTATCTGTTGGGCCGTCTTAGGGACTTAACAAGTTAAAGCTTGCAAGCTCAGCACAGCTGGTGCATCCATTTTAATTATATACACTATTTATAAAAAATTAACATATTTAAAGTTTAAAATGATATTTTGAAATAATAAAAATAGGTGTACTATATAATTCACTACCTATATGCAGTACAAATCGATAACTATAAAAAGAACATTATAAAAGAGATAATAAAAAATATAATTAACCAGTAAATCCAATTTCTCAAGTATAACATTCTAAAATTTTCAACTAAATTCAGAGGATTCTGATCCGAAATTATGATGGTCCCACATCGAATAGGGAAAAGTCTTGACCCTAGGCTATATGTGATTGTGAATGTTATGATGCGTTCTGGGTGGAAACTTAAAAAATGAAAAAACAAAACTAGGGTTGAGACTTAAGCTCAGAATCGGATAATATCATAACATGTGGATCTTGTTTATCATAGAATGATATCAGAGCTAACGTCTCTTCTCTAAGGTGGGGAATTGTTATAGTCACATACTAGATAGGGAAAAGTCTTGACCTGAGTTATATGTGATTGTAGATGTTATATGTCATGACGCATTATGGGTAAGGGCTTAAGCCCCATTCATAAACAAAATCAGAGCAGACTTAAGCCCAAAATCAGACAATATCGTAGCATGTGGATTGAGTCGTCACGAAAACTTTCGATAATTTGACGAAATAGGAGAAATTTTCCTCAATTGTATAAAAAAGTTTTAGAATTTTTATATTTACCCCCATAAGATATGTCATATTTACACTCCGCCTCTCATGTTTCACCTATTTACACTGTGGTCCTGCTTTTGTGTTCCCCTTGCATTTTGCCCCTACAGTGATGAATCATCTATTGATTATGATACAACTAAACTTTGACTGTTTGGAATAAGATAATTGAGATCATTTTTCACCATAATATTATACCTAATAAATCTTGAGATCAGGAGTTTACTATCAGGCGGTCAAATTTTGATTTCATATGACAGATAATATAAATAGTGATCATGATCATGGATGTACATCAAATATGGTTCTTGGATCACTTTTCAATATGTGTCATGTGAAGTAAAATCTGACCGTATGATGGTAGACTTATGATCTCAAGATTCATTGAGTAGAAAATTACGGTGAAAAATGATCTCCATCTGATTTCAAGCAGTCAAAATTTAGTTGTATAATAGTCAACGATTGATTAGTCACTGTAAGGGGCAAAATGCAAGGAAAACAAGTAGGGACCACAATGTAAATAAGGGGGCATAGTGTAAATATGATATATCTTTGAGGATAAATGCAAAAATCCCAAAAATTTAAACCGGTTTACCTAAGGCTCAATTCTTTATAAGTGGACACTAAGTTCAAAGTCAAAGTATAAAAAGCTCTACAAGTTCTTTAAGGGCCTGTTTGGATAAAAACACAGGAAGCGTGAGAAAGTAAAATAATATTCTTATATTTTCCCATTGATACCTAAGTTGTAGGAAATCATGGGATTCCTTCGTTTACCTTTGTTTTTTGTTGTTTGGATAATTACATTGCTAGCTGGAAAAACATGAGATTAATTAAATCCTATGTTTGGATACATATGCAGGAAATTATAGGAAAATAACATATCCCAACAAAAAAATGACCAAAAACTTATATATGTATTAAGTTTTTTTTTCTCTTTACATATCTTAGTGAATTGCTCTAGTGGTTGACTCAATTCTTTGTGAAGGTTAGGTTTTAGGTTTAAACCTTGTTATGTGTAATAAATTATTTATTTTTTTATTATTAATTATACTAGAGCATACATACCATATATGTGAGTATATAGCTCTACAATATAATAGAGCCTATTGTGAGAGAAATCTCTTCAAAAATAAGTCCGGGCAACACCTAAATAGATGGAGGGAAGCTTAAAAATAGGCCAAAATTGTGGGATTTTTAAAAAAAAAATTAAAGAAGAAATATTTGTTATAAAAACAAATACCATAAACAAAATTGTTTGAAATTTTTTGATAATTTTGGATGGATGAGAATCCACTAATATAAATTAGAACTCCTAAAACTTAGTAACAAATTTTTAGAAAGTTTGGGTAGTCAATTGACCACCTAAGTTATAACATGACTCTACCTCTGATTTTTGGAGATGTGTGCCATATAGAATCAATATCAGACCGTCTAATAGGCGTGTCATGATCTTAAGATCTATCATGAGGAAGATTGAAAAAAAAAATCTCCATCGTCTGATTCAAATCAGTCAATAGTTTTCGTTTGTGAACAAATTGTGTGATATTACTAAATGGGTGAGAAGAGTCGGATGAGAAGTCCGAAGGGTGGGAAAATAGAAAATCGAGGGACTCCCTCGACATTTGGTGTCAGGTTTTAACGAAAAATTAGAAGATAATTTCCGACATTTCCGATGTCAACAGGAAATGCGACAATTCATTTCCCACTTATCAATTTTCCCTTCTTTCCCCTGTTTCCGTTGAAACCAAAAGGCCCCCCAAAAAAACAACAGCTCTACAAGTACATGACAAAATAACCCCGAAAGTTCAAAGCCAAATGCATCACTTTCCACGCATCCGAAAATTACACTTAACGACTCTTTGTGGTATCCCCATTGAAAATTTCAAATTGGACAAGCACCGTGAAATTGAAGTAGTGCCTTTCTCCATGAGCGGTAGTCGCTCGGAAAAAAAATATGTGAAATTATAAAAATAACGAGTTGGCATATTTTGGAACTGTGCCATATGAGAATAACATCTAAGCCATCGGGTTTGAAGGCCGTGATCTAAAGATCATAGGTGCAAAAGATTTGCACAAAAAGTTATCTTTATCATATGATCAATGCATTCAAAGGCAATAATTTGATTCAACAATTGACTTTGATAAATGTAGGATAGAGATCAAGTTTTGTGCAAATTTTTGTGCCATAGATCTTTGGATCATAGTATTCAATTCAGACGTTTTAGATGGACAAAGGTAAAAACATTCAATTCAAACTATGTGCAAGGGCCATCTTCTAGTGTGCAAGTAATGCCCCCTTACCAAAATTTGTAACTTTTAATATAATGGCAAATTTTGGCAGATTAAGGAATGGGAGCTATTTGTCACGGGGTCACACTTCCGCAACCTCAGTCCCGTGCTGCACCTAACGCACGCTTCGCTAGGTCAGCCTACTTTTGATAACAATCGTCACGAGGGCGTCCTTCGACGCGCTTTCAACCCGCGCGATGCTTCGCTACCGCGTGCAACGAAGCCAACCCATCTGCACATCAGCTCTGATACCACCCGCCTAGAGGACGGGAACTCCTCCCAACATGGTTGCCTCTGTTTTACGGCCTACCATTTAGCTCATCGTGTCCCTTACGACACGCCAATCTGCACCGCTGCGCTAACTTGGCCTGCTCAAGCTTCACCTGCGCATGCACAGTACCGCCACCGCCAACCAAGCCCACAACCAATTACTAGCACACGCTCGCCCCTAGCTCACATGTGCCGCCGCGTGCTCAATAGTCTCACGCAGCGCCTTGGTGTTGTCTCGCGGGGTTGCCCAGCCGTATGCACCGCGATGCGTAGTCCGGGGCCATACATCAACCTCCCTCGGGGTCCACACGGCATCGGCGTCGACGCCCTAGGCCCACCCTTCGTGCCTAGGAGACACTTGCGCCTCCGACGCACAAGGCCCGCGTGCGGGGGAATAGCTCTCAAGCTCCCTTCCCCTATATAAGGGTAAAACAGTCATTCAGCCAGAATGACAGGAGAACCTCAAACCTATTGGTTTGACATACCGCAACGCCTCATGCATCGCTAGCCCACCTTGGTTATGTCGCGTCCGTGTCGCGACCGTGTCGCGTCCTCGCAGCGCGACCACGTTGCAAGGCCAACATGGCCCCATGTCGCGTGCCCTCTTGACACCACATGTCGTGTCACACGCACCACGCCGCAAGCTCGAGTATTGGCCCCGTCACACATTACTTGCACACGAGAAGTTGCCCTTGCTCATAATTTAAAAGAAAGACTTGGTATTTTCAGACCTATACCATATAAAAACATCATATAAGCTGTGGTTGAAAGCCATGATGTAAAGATTATAGGTGTAAAAGATTAGCATGAAATACAATTTTTATTGTATGATTCAATGCAGGTAAATCTATATGATGTAATTTAATTTAGTCAAAGGCCATTATCTGATGATACAACAATTGACCCAATGAATCATAGGATAGAGATGTGTTTTGTGTTAATCCTTTGCACAGAAGATCTTTAGATCATGGTCTTCAAGTTGGACGGCTCAGATGGTATTTTCAAATAACACACTTCTCTAAAATACCATGTCTTTCTTTTATATTACATGCAAGGGCTAACTTTCATGTACAAGCAAGGGCTCCTTAAGGAAAGAGACAAGAAATTAAAGAAAACTTGAATTATTATTGGTTAACCAAGTCCTTTGTCTTAGCAGCAAATACCCTTATAAGGTTAGCATTGCCATTTATAAGAATCGGATTCACCCTAATTGCAAGAACTCTTGCACCATATGTTACCTACACCATATGTGTACTACACAATGAATAATGATAAATAAAATTCATTCAGATAAAATAAGGTATGAGAAAGGCCACTGTTATATGCAGTTAGTCACATCATACCATATCAGCCACCTGCACTTCATACACCCTCCGTTTAAAATTTTTCATAAAAAAATATTTTTACATATTATAAGAGCTTTAAGGTGGTAGAAATGATGAAGTAGGACCCGGTCATAAACCACATGACGCCAAAATAACTTAAGGAGGGCCTTAAGTTGGTAGAAATGATGTAGGACCTGGCCATAAACCACATGACGCTAAAATATTGCAACGTGTAAAGGATTCATTTTTAAGTGAACAAGTGTTGTAATAGTTCTTCATTACTCTAGTTGTTGGCGTTCTTCATTACTCTAGTAGTATCTTCGCCAGGATTGAACAGCCGCCTATCAGGGCTATTAACAGTCTATTAGCCACTAATTATTTACTAAAGGCAGCTCCATCCACGCCTAATCCAAATACTGATGGCGCCTACGCTGGAACACCATTGACTCCTTTGAATCATACGGTGGAGATTGGTTTTCATTCAACCTTCGGCACAATTGGTACTTAGATTAAGGACAAATCCATCAATCATCCAAATTTGGTGAAATGTGTAAAAATTTCAAACTGATCTTTGAAGGGCAAAAGGATGGAAAAAAAAAAATTAGAAAACTTTAAGGGTCTAGGTGAACCCTTGGGTGTAACTCGCGATTACGTGCTACGTGACATGTAGTTTAACACTCAGAGCACCAGAATGTGTGGGCGGTACCCAAACTTTAACCACCTAAAAAACTATTTTTTTGAATTTTTTTATAGTTTGAATTTTTTTATAGATCACATGTCATGTGACATATGATTCCAAAACATCATGCGATCTAGAATTTGAACTCGCCGCCCCTAGTATCTCTTCAAATTCATTGTGTCATTTGTCATTATATATATGAAAATGATTATATGACTTAGAATCATGAGTATGTTTCATGACTCGAGCTCATAGTGGCTACATGTTACATTAAGTGACTTAAAATATTAACCTAATGCGACATGTAGCTAATAATTGCTAGAGTCATAAAATTAAATGGTTTCATGACTCGAATGAAATGATCATTACACACACACACACACACACACACACATATATATATATATATATAGTAAAAGAGAAAATGCGCTCGGGCGTAGAAATATCTCTACACCAATTGATATGAGCGCAATACGTAGCGCATCTTTTGTGAAGTGATGGTGGCATGAGACTCATTTTATTAATTAGAGTTAAACTTTTAAAGTATTATAAAAATTACATTTCTTTTCAACCGTCATTCTTGACTTTTTTAGAAGTTTTTTTAAAGTCTATTTTTTTTTTAAAGTATCTTTTTTAATTAGGGTTAAACTTTTAAAATAATATAAAAATTACATTCCTTTTCAGTCGTCATTTTTTATTTTTTTAGAGGTTTCTTTCTTTTTTCTCTCTTTTCTCTTTTTCTAAGAAAGTGTTAGACTTACTTTTTATGTATATTTTATTCAAAAAATATGAGCGTCCGACAGCAAAGTGTTAGTCCTTAAAATGAGGCACACTTCGATCAAAAAAGCTCCCTAAATAAGGTATTGACGCTTTGATAGAGAGGCGTCAATACTTCGATAATTTTTTTTTGTTTTTATCGAAGTGTCAACACCCCTAAAATGAGGTGTCGGGTGTTTCGATAGAGAGGCGTCAGCATTTCGATAAAAAAAATAATAAATAAATTTTTTTTTATTGAAGTATTGGGGCCTCTAAAACAAAGCATCGACGCTTTGATAGAGAAGCGAGCTCGCTGTCACGGTATTAGTGTCTAATTTTCGGGGTATTATCACTTCGCTCTCGATGTACTAGCACTTCGCTATCAGATACCATATTTTTGAATAAAATATAATTAAAAGAGTAAGGCCTCGTTCGGGTGTTTCCTGGTTTTTCCCAGAAAAGCTCAGATTTTACTCAGATTTTGGACACTCAGATTCCTGACAGATTCTTAGCAAACTCAGATTCCTGACAGATTCTTACAAAACTCAAAATCCTTTGTTCTTAAACCACTCAGATTCCTCTCAGAAAATCCTCAGAATAGCTTCAATCAGTGGTTATACTACGACCGTAGAAACGTGATCTTAATCATCGGTTTATGTGCCGTACTTGAATTTCTCTCAAAATTTACGGACAACCAATGAAATTTGAACATATTTTGATTGAGTCTTTTTTCGAATTTGATTTAATTACTATTATTTTTAAAATGGGTCCCTAACACTACCATTGCACGATTGTACGGCGTCGTCACCATAAGGAGTCGGAGCTGAGTATGACAACCCTGCGACGGTGACCCTCACCTCGAGAAGAGTCATTTGGGATACGATACACAACCCATATGATTTGCTTACACGAGAAATAATAAAATATGAAAAGAGACAAGCTTCATATTGAGAATTATAAAGAAATCACAGTGACTGCCATACATAAATAACCAAAGTGGATAGGAGAACAATAATAACTGCACGTGCAAACGTTCCACACATGCAATCTACATGCACACCAACATCTGGGGCCGTAGCTCTAATTCTATCTATGACTTGTGTTTGTTGGGTTATCGCAGGTACATGGTGATATGTGGGTGGGTTATATGAGGGTTCATCTAAGTGTCGTCGTAACGCATTTAGTGCTTCATCGTACGAATGAAAGGAGCGATGACGAGTTTGGATTCTATCATACTAAGATATTTTAATGGACAATGTTATATGGGGGACGATAAACGGTAGATGAATCAAGAGACTGTTGATGTGGCGCGATGTAAGTGTAGTGGGGCAGCCAATCATATAACGCCATGTAAACCTTTGTTGAGTGGTTTGCTATTTTTCTTTCGTTCATTATAATTTTCCTATTTTAATTCTGCAAATCCCAATGAAAAACTAAAGCATGCCACATGTCCAATGAAAGTTACTATGTTCTTGTTGGAAAAAAAATTCTATTAATGCCTTAATATGGGCCGTCGATAATTCAAAATTTCAAAGTTATTGAGTTCGTTGATTTAAATTTGAATTTGTGACAATAAATTTTCTTTTCCTAAGCGATTTTAAGAGTCAGGAAAATAAGTTTTATGGGAGAGAGTGGGAAAGGGGTATTTAATCCTTTTTATCAACTTTTTTTTTTTTAATGTTTTCAATAAATCAATCCTTTGAGGATCGTCTTTTGTTTGGAGGCTAGAGCTCTCTATATTTTTCTCTTTATTTTTTCTTTATTTTAGGGTTAGAATATGGGATTTTTATCTTTTTCTTGGTGAGAGTCTTCTTTTCCGAAGAGCTCGACTCTATAGAGACTTTTTTACAATGAAATGATTTTGATTACGAGTTTTACCGACGTATTGATGGTTTTGTTGTTGGGCGAATACATGTACTATATCTACGTCATGAGGTATTATTTAAAAACTTCGATTGAAGCGACGTGTGAAGCTTTTAGTCGGTTATTGCTCCCGTTTCCAACGTAGTGAAAGTTTTTGTGGATCGTGAATTTATCGATGGTGATGACATTTTTTTGGATGGATCTTCGGTGTCGGTTACCAGCGAATCTTCAAAATAGTGGTGGATTCTCGAATTTTTATCTTACTTTGAAGGGTCATAAATTCCGTATCATCGTTATTATATGAGTCTTGGATGTCATTTAATGTCCTCTACTCTATAACCATTCTCCATTTAAATGCATCGTGTTTACCTTTTTTTTTTTTTTAAATTTGTCAAAATTATTCATAATAAACATTAAGATTGGACCTTTGCCCCATTGATTATGCCCTCAAGCGCATGGGGTTGAGGTTAGCGGTTTAAACCTCATGCTTACCTCTCAATTTTGGTTTAAATCCCATGCTTATCTATCAATTTTGGTTTAAATCCCATGCTTACCTATCAATATTTTTTTTTCCTACATTAATATTTGTGAGGAAGTTTACAACGAGTCTACAAATTACCACACAATACGGTGCCCTTGCACCAAACACATAAATCTATCTGCTTCAATGTTAGTAATCAGTCCATGCTTTCAATAGCATACTCGAATTCAGCAGCACTTTGCTAACTGCAGTGTTCACATCAATTATATGGCAGTTTTAAGGAACCTCGGGATCTCTGTTTTCAAAAACTGCCATATAAGAGTGTATGCTTCGAAAATTTATATTACGTTTAACTACATTTGTAGACTAGATATTGACTACCCAAGCCGTCATACACCATACATGAAGTATATAATGCAACTTTGTTTTAAAGTATTACAATTATTATATCACCAATATTCCCATCAACGACAACAACACACCTGCGGCTGTTGGTGGTTGGAGCTCTAGGATCTGAACCGTTGTCTGCTTAGCTGTCAGAGAAAGAAAAGAGTTTATAATATGAACTACAATATGCAGGATCAATCATTGATAATTAAAGAAATTATTTAAGTAGATACTAAATTAAAGTAAAGAACATCAATGGTCGACTATAGCTGATTATGAAGTGTTTAAGTAGGGATGTGAAGAAGTGAATGGTATTAAAAATATAGCAGGTATAGTGGCTGTTAGAGTTTCAAAAAACCACATTCAATTCATTCATATTTTCTCAGTTTTCAGGAGAATTCTAAATCACCACCAAATTTTGATTACACTATCCAACCAAAGGGAATTGAGAGAGAGACCCTATTCTTGGGATGTGTGTCATGTGAAATCAACATCTATTTCTGATGGTAGGCCCATAATCTCAAGCTTTATTGTATATGGAAGATTGGAACAAAAAAGATCTCCATCAACTGATTAAAAGCAGTCAACAGTCTCGCACATGCAAATGGCAAACCCATAGTTGGTAAGAAAGAATTTATGGTTGCAAATAATGGTACCGATGGCCTTTGAGTCACTACCCAACTGCATTGCTAAAAATGTCTCCTTAACTTCTTGATTTCATATTTTTATATTTTTGTCTTTACTGTTATTAGAGTTGCTATAGATCTTAAGTTGCGGTAGTTTTTGTGGTTCAATGATAAGTTTTATCAGCTCATATTTTATTTTTAAAGCTACAAAATAATCTCTTAAATGCAACCATGCATGAATCCAGACCATACAATTTAATGTGAGGACAGAAGGATGGATTATCTTTATGATTAAAAGAAAGATTTAAACTTCATGACTTGTATTTACATGTAATGATGATAATAGATGGTCTAATCTTAATGCATTGTATTTAGTGACTCCATTATTTGTGTAATTAGATGCCTTTGACATTTCCTTCCTCTTATTGTTGTTTCATCCAATTTGAGAATCAAACATTAAGAACTAATATTTCTCCATTTAATATATGATCTAAGTTTTCCAAAGCAACTTAAATTCTTGCTGTAATCATTTCTTTTAGGAACATTCAACTTCCCAGAGTAAATATTTTTGTGTACATTGAACATGCTTGCAATATTGAGTTTTATTAATTTATTAAAAAAAATTTACAACGGGGTTGATGAAGAAGGGCACACCGACTCCTCAAGAAGTGGAGGTTCTGAGTTCCAATCCCACTTCTTTTTGGCCACTCGGGTGCTCTAAGAGGCCGGATACCCAATTATCAAAAAACTTATATTTAAATATATGAATGTTTTTCTTATATTTAAATATGGTCACCGGTGCTCTATTGAGCTTTTTATTTTCTAAAGAACACATGAAATAAAGAAGAAATTTAGAAGAAAATACTAGCGGTTTGTTTCACCAAATGTACGAAATCACATCCTCTTATATTTAAATATATGGATGTTTTTCTTAATGATAAGTACAAGATTTAGCATCTCGAATAAATTCAATAAGATCCTCAGATCTTCAATCTCTCTTGAAAACCAAAGCTCAAACAAGAATAAGACAAAAATCGAATGCATACCTACTTAAGAGTAATGTGATTTGCTAGTGGCTTTCCATATCTTCATGTGATCACTCCTAAATTACTAAATTATATAGGAACATTTGTTTTCTCCATTGATGATACATTGATACCCTTAGGTGATATAAATAGCTGAGGCTTGATAAGAAATGGGGCAAAGGAGAAATGGGCCTCAACCAAAGTAAGAGGGAGCTACAATTTGGATAGGTAAGCCGTCAAGGTTGTTGGGTTTTCACCCATTTTATCAAATAGAGAGTAGCAATTGAACTTACCATGGCTCATGATCTTAAAGAGTTTTAGCATAAATGAGATTAAATCATTGCATCTAATCAAACAATGATGGAAGAATCAACTCTAACTTGTGCAAGAATCCGCAGCCCAGATTTATGTCCCACAAAATATATTTGGTTGATAATAAGTTTAGATTTATGGTGATTGATGGGGAAAAAATTTATTCACAAACCAATAACTTGGTGACTATGCTCTGAACTCTTAGCTCAATTGAAATACTATGGCTGAAACTATGAAAGATTTGATATTATTGTTGTTTCATATAATTAAAGTCAAACTATTTTGAATAGTAATATTATAAATAATTTGATCCAAAAAGCATTGTCACGTAAGAACTTATAAAAAATATATAATTATAAGAAGACCGCCAAACAGTCACATATTGCAAAATGATAAAAATATTATACTGTGCACAAAGACAATCAAACACACTTAAATTGCAATAAAAATGCAATGACAATAAGCAAGATTTCAGCTGGTGGTGTATTGTAAAGAAAACGCATTACAAAATGATAGCATTGAACTATCCAAACAGACCCTCACCACAACCTTTTGGGGCAATATAAAGAGGCAGAGATACCATCACCAACACTTTCAGGATAGGTCTAGGGATGCAAATTCGGTGTACTGAAGCAAATCGGTTTCGGTTTGGTCCGAATGAGTTTTCGAGCTGGTTTGGACCAGCTCGGTTTTCAGTTTCATGTTTTGGGTCAAAGCTTGATCCCTACTAAGGTCTAATATTTATGAGGTAAATCAGCGGTGAGTTCATCAAAAAATTTGGTACCGATGAGTCATAGTTATATGTTTGACGTGACCAATCTTGAGCAGTTGCCAGTAGCATCAGCTCATGATTCTTTTGCACTTTCCCCTTTGAACATTCATGATTTTTGTGTTTCCTGACTAAATATAGTTTCTGATTCTTTTGATGTCATCATCAGAGACTTTGTATATTTAAAGAGTCCATAGGAGTGGCTTTGCAAATGATGAATATGAAATAGAGAGTGTTTTCAAGAGAGCAATGCCATGGCTGATTGATGACCTTGGCATTAAGGATGCTTAAAGTCAGATATTCCCAGGCTTGAGTCTGGTTCAATGGATGAGCAAGCAGCCAAATCCTCAATTAGTCAGCTCGGCTTCTCTGCCAGGGTGGTGAATCCTGAAAAGATTAAAGGCTTTGCGATGGAATTAACAATTCCTTTTAGAGAAAGACTGAAGATCTTGGCTAGGGTGGTGAATCCTGAGGATCTCCACTTGAGTGCTGGTGAAAGAAGCTTTTAAATGCTTATAATGAGAAGCCAGTGCTTCCCGCCCTCAACACAATTTCTATCAGGTAAAGGCCAATTCCTTCCAGTTTATTTTCTTTTTCCTAAAGTTATCTAATGATAGATTTGTAGTACCAATTTGAATCAACAGACATTTCTATCTTGTGCTTGCTGAATTATGGTAAATGAACTGTCTGTAGCTCTTTATGATTATGGTGTGTCATTTTCTATCTAGTACTTGCATCTCTCTCTCTCTCTCTCTCTATGTGAAAAACACACTGCAAAGTGTTTCAACCAGAGGAGGGTTTCCGCGCAAGATTTTTAAATATTCATCTACCATTGCTATATTATAGTTGCTACACAGATTGAGTATCTGTTAGAATCTGTTCATATTTGTTAGTTTCCTTTAAAAATCACAGATCTAGGAACTCAGTTATGGAGGAGAAACTAGAGAAATTTTATTTGGACTTTTAAGGATTGGAGGAGGCTTTCACCTTTCACAAGAATTAAGATGAGGTTCATATTTAGAGACCATATAGACCTGAATGCAAAAGGAGCCTTTGATGGAATTAAAGGAACCAAAACCATCGTTTGAGGTACGAGCGCAGGGCGAGACAAAGATTTTGCATGAGAGGGACTAGGTTAAACCTTCTATGCAGTCCGAAAATGAGGATTGATTATGAAAATAGTAGAAAAGTTTAACAGACTAATCTACCCTTCATATGAAACTTAATCACAAGAGTTATGTTTACTTGTTCTTAGAACCTTGAACAGCCCTAGGGTTATAGGGATTTCCGTCCTTTTCTACGGACAAGTGGAACCTAACCAAATGTGTTATGATATTGCCCACCTACCCTCGCTTCCTCAAGGCTATCTTCATTGCTACTGTCAAAATTTAGTTTAACCTGTCCAAGCTCAAGTGTCCTCTAAGTGTCCATTATCCTCAATATTGAAGGAGAATAGAAGTATACTCTCTGCTAATCAAACATCAGCCACGATAGTTTCATACTACTACAACATTTCTACAAACACAATCATATTGATTCTAAAAATGTTTCCTGATGATGGCATTACCCATACTGTTGTCACTCTCCCCATACCACCCATTAAACATTGTCCAACATTTTATTTGGAGCAGCAATCTTTAGAACAAGAAAACAGAAGTCCTGAGATTAAATAAAACATTTGAAAAGCATTTAGCAGGGCTGTCAACGGGTCGGGTCGACATGTCACCCGATATTGTATCGGGTCGGGCACATAACTTGACCCATCAGGTTCAGGTCGGGCATGATAAATCCAACCCGACCTTCAGGTCAGGTCAATGACGAAGTCTTGTCAGGTTGGGTCGATCCGACCCAACCCGTAAATTTATTTGGAAAAAGTACAAAAAAAGAGCAGACAACACTAAGCCCATATTTTACAAGTAACAAGCCAATGAGTAAACTGGTGACTTGCATCCTTTTCATTGCAATAACAAAGAACACGCCTTGAAGGAGAAATTACCTGGGGAAACCAACCTAGTTATCTTGATTCTAATTGAAACCCGATATTACACATCAAGGGAGAAGTAAAAATGTAAATAGTAGATGCTGAATTGTCACTGATCAATGATCACTTTGTCCTAATGATATAATAGATATAATCTAAAACCCTAAAAGAGAAAAACTTTTTATTACTGCTGAGATATAATAGATATAATCTAAAATCATCTGAAAATGGGTTTAATTTAGTTATAAAGTTATGTAAACCAAGCAGAGAAAATGAGAAAGACCTTATCTAGTTATGCTAAGGCCAAAACCAATCTACCTTGAAGCTGTCCTCGTCATCTCGCTTGAAGATAATGGATTAAAAATGCAATATCTTTTGCAATTATTTTCAAAATTTCAGCACTACATTCGAATGAACTCTATATAAATCCATAAGCACAACTTTCTCTCCCATCTAAATTTCTGTTGTTGCCCATCTAGCCCTCTTCTTTCATTTCAGCCCTCTCTCATCTTCTTTTACATGGTCAGTTCTTACCAACATGGTCTGTTGGTAAGAACCTAATTATTATGGTAGTCCTCACTACTATATTTTGGAAAACATAGTCGATTCTTAGACTTCACATGTTGAGGCTAGATCTCAAACTTTTTAATTTGACCTCTCACATTATGGAATACAAATTTTTATTTGAACTACAAAATAGCATGAGGTAGCATCATACCTGAGAGTTTCACAAGCTCTCTGAAGTGTAGGTTGTTTTTTATACCAAAGCAAACACCAAAGAAAACAGGGAAAAAATAACACATTAGTTCAACCACAACAATGCGGACAGAAACATTGCCTTCCTAAACAACTTAATCAGCATAACAGCAGCAACAAGCCTAAATTGGTCATCAGCTGAGTAGATCTTCATTAGTTCTTACATCAAAGTCAAATAATGTGGCTATCCTAAGGTGGTATTACTTTAGTAAAAATATAATTTCTACACAAAATTTAAAAAAAAAAAAAAACAGAGGAAGAGGAAGCTCTCTTACTTGGGGCCGGAAATATGCTTTGTGGTGAAGAACTCTGTTATTTGCCTTCACATTTATAGAGGTGGAAAGTCCCAAAGGAAAGTTCAAATCGAGCCCCTCATAATTTGCATTCATTGTAGCTTTCATGGCTACAAGCTCTATCTGCAGGCCTAATTTTTGTTCTCATCTACTGGTTTGAAGTAGGAACACTTCATTGCCAACCTGATAAAGCTGTGTTAGTTGTTGTATCCCATGTGAGTGCAGTGAACTTAGAAAATAGAGTTATAGCTGCAAAAGCATACCGTTTCAATATTGAGAGAAGCAATGTGTAGTCTCTTCAACATGTGAATGTACTTTCTCTGATCTTTTCCATCAACACAGGTCTAGGCCTACAATACCCACCTTCTACCTATCATCTCTACTTCAACCTACATCATTAGCAACTGATAAATGAAACATCTTTTCATTTATCTGTTAAAAGATATAAAATTGCAATTTTCAGATACTTACAGGCTGCACATCTTCTTCAACCTACATCATTTATGAATTAAAAGCTCTTTCATAAAAAAATAAAATAAAAACAAATATGAAACAAATATGGTTGTGTTCTTTTTACTCAAATTTTCCTTCAAATTGACCAAAATCCATGAAAAAAAAATTATAATGATAGGTAAAATTTATCTAGGGTAAAAAACCCATAAAAAAATCTGCTCAGATCTTTAATCCCCACAAAAACCTATACATGAAAAAAATTATAATCAAAGGTATAATTTTATAGCTGTTTTTCCTTCAATATTTGTGAATTAATCCCCAATCCATGAAAAAAAATCATAATCACAGGTAAAATTTTATAGCTGTTTTCCCTTCAATATTTGTGGATTAATCCCCAATCCATGAAAAAAATTATAATCATAGGTAAAATTTATATATAGTTTTAACCCAGCTGTAAAAATCATCTCCTCAGATCTTTCAACCCCCACAAAAACTAGCAGATACAAGGATTCTAACCTGAACAGAGCTGTTGGAAAATAGCCGTTGGCTGGTTGGCTGGATTTATCCACTGTTCTTCCAAAGGCAGAGTATACTGGCGAGAGGAAATTTGAGCTCAGATTCTGAGCCTTTCCGACCCAAAAACTCCGACGAGCAGATGTCGCTATCTCTCAGATTCATGTAGAAAGCGCCAAAATCGATGCGAACTCCCGAACGGTTGATTCACGCAGAAAACCCCAGAATCGGGCTAAAATCTGAGTTCAAACTCATATTCTGAGAGAGTTTGAACTCTCGAACGAGCCCTAAGTCTAATATTTTCTTAAAAATATATATATAAAAGGAAATAATAATAATAATAATAAATAAATAAATAAAAGTTAAGAATGACAATTAAAAAAATATTTAATTTTTTAAATATTTTAAAAATATAACTCTAATTAGTAAAGTGAATTTCATATCAATCACCTCTTCACAAACAGGGCATCACCTATCGGCAAAGAGGGCAGTACCTATCGTGCTTATATTAAATGTCTATAAGGTCAATAGCATAGCCGTGGGCCTCTATATAAATATATAACCAAATGTCATCTTGTACTTGCCCTAAACAAGATTACACGTGCTTTAAGTGGTACGACCATCTGAAATAAGTCTTCAATGACCAAACGAGCTATAATGCCAAAAAAGAAATGGGCAGAGTTTTGTCAGTCGTGCTTTAAGTGGAGCTCGAGATGGTCGGTCGTCAGATTTATATGCACATTTCAAAGAATAATGCGCATTTGACAAGCCGTCACCTCCTTGTTTAAGGTGAGTAGGTAATGAGCTACTAACATACTTCACTTATTTCTGCGCCTCTTAAATATATAGATATATAGAGTAACTTTAAATAATGATTAAATCTTTGAGTTCACCCATACCGAAATATATACGGCGTAGAATCAGATAATGAAGATCGATTATATTCTCTATCTTTCACACGATGAATCTTGAGATTATGAGTATATCATTAAACAGTCAATTTTTTATTTCACATAATATACATCTTAGACGAGTGGCCTCTATATCAAATGCACGCTCAAAATTGATTTTAAGGTCACTTTTTTGAATGTGTACTACATGAAATGAATAATCGATCCTGATGGTATACCGATGATCTCAAAATCCATTATATAAAAGATTGAGACAATAAAAAATCTCCATCATATGATTCAACATAAACAATGTGTTTTAACGTAGGTAAACTCAAAGATATGGTGGGTGGAATTAAAGGTACTTAAATATATATACTTCCCAAATGTATCTATTTTCGGAGAGTAAGATTTACATGTTATCTTTGCACACAATGGTTAGGTCTAGCTGGGTTGAAATGGATTTTGAGTTCAACCACATCTGAAGACCTTAGAAATAGGAGAATTTTGACTGCACGTTATCATATGTAAAGTGAAAACAATGAAAGCCAAAATTCTCCCATAATTAAGCCCGGATGTGATTAAACTTGAAAACTGATTCAACCTAATTGGGCCTAACCATTAGCCCCCTTTGTGCACAATTTAGACCGTTAATACCAATTGCCAACTTGTTTTCCCACAGTGGTCAGGCCTTGAATCCAACGAGATAGCTCAGTTAGTCAGGCTTTGGGTTTGCTCCTCAATGATTACCAATTCGAATCCCCTTACGGGCCACTAGAGTGAAAAAAAAAACTTGTTGGCCAACAGTGGTGGCCATTGGGTCATCAATGCTATTTATGGAACACTGATTTACTGCCATGAGTCCATCTCCAAAAGTGTATTGAAAGATCATTTACATCAATAGCTTAAAAGAGCGAAAAAAACATGAATGGCTAAAATTAACTTGGCTTTTAATCACACAATAGGAAGTTTTTGGATGCGCCTTTGGGTCAAAAGGGCTTATATTAGGCCCTCACCGGGGTCCTAGACGGTCTGTGCACGTTGGGGCACTTAATGCAAGGACTCCTCTATCGGGGTGCCACTTGTTCTCGGGTTATTGGCAGTCAAAATATCAATTGTTCGAGGCTATTTTAGTCATCTGAACTTAATACCCAAGAGCGAGATTCCAAACTCCGAAGCTCTTTCCCTTCTCTCTGCAACTCCTCGTTGCAGAAATGGTAGTGTCGTTAGTAATGTAGCAGAAGTTGCGAAGCAAAAAACCCACATTAATGGGGAAACTTCAACTTGGGCTCTGTTTTTTGCTCCTCCTCTCCCCTCTCGTTTCTCCATTGAACTCAGACGGCTTCTCTCTCCTCGCCCTGAAAGCAGCCATCACCACTGACCCAAACCAAACCCTATCCACCTGGACCGAAACTGACGCCACACCATGCAACTGGGTCGGTATCAGTTGCGTTTCGGGTCGAGTTTCCGAAATCTCTCTCCCAAGCAAAGGTCTCAGCGGCTATATCCCATCTGAAATCGGCGCACTTGACTACCTCCGAAACCTCTCCCTCCGTTACAACAACTTCTCAAACCCCATCCCTTCTCGTCTCTTCAATGCCTCCTCTCTCTTCTCTCTCGATCTCTCTCACAATGCTCTAACCGGCTCTATACCTCAGGAAATCCAAACCATAAAAACCCTAACCCATCTCGACCTCTCATCAAATCTTCTCAATGGCACTCTCCCTTCCATTTTAAGCGATCTTCCGGAACTTTCCGGCACGCTCAATCTCTCATACAACCAATTTTCTGGCGAGATTCCAGCATCTTTCGGAAAATTTCCGGTTTTCGTAAGCTTAGATCTCCGGCACAACAACCTCAGTGGCGCGATTCCACAGATCGGCTCTCTCTTGAATCAAGGGCCCACAGCTTTCTCGGCAAACCCTGATCTTTGCGGCTTCCCGTTACGAAATCCCTGTCCGAATTCCACTGATACCAACCCTAAAATGCCCAAAACCCCAAACACTAATCTCTCTCCCATTATATACCCCCCACCAGCTGGGAAAGAGAAGAGAAGATCAATAGCCGTTCCGATAATCTCAGCGGTTTTTTTCATCGTCGGAGTTGTAACGGTATCGGTGTGGTTCTTCTGGAAGAAATGGGGGTTGGTGGATGGTAAAATGAGAAAAGGGCAATGTGGGAAGACAGAAAGGGAGGATGAAGGGCAAAAGGGAGAGTTTTTGGTGGTGGATGATGAAGGGTTTGGGTTGGAGTTGGAGGAGCTGTTGAGAGCTTCTGCCTATGTGGTGGGGAAGAGTAGGAACGGGATCGTGTATAAAGTGGTTGCAGGGAGAGGTATGGTGGTGGCGGTGCGTCGGCTCAGCGAGGGAGCTGGAGGGGTTAGGAGGTTTAAGGAGTTTGAAGCGGAGGTGGAAGCCATAGCGAGAGTTCGCCATCCGAACATCGTACGGTTGAGAGCGTATTACTATGCGAGAGATGAGAAGCTTTTGGTCTCAGATTTCATCGCTAATGGAAGTTTGTATGCTGCTTTACACGGTAACTTTTCTCTTCTTTCTTCCTGTGTTTCTTATTTGGGAGGCATGAGCTAAATTACGCACGCGGGCTTCTAGATATGCATCCGTGACCTCCGTACATTTCTTTTTCTTCAGCAAATCCTACCAAATTTACACTATTTTTCTTTTCCGACTCGAGACTCCTGTCCGTTATTTAAACACCAGTTTTGTTGTTTAAATGATCTTACACCATCAATAGTTTAAGATGGGAGTGATCCATATCATTAAAGTTATAGATCATAAATCTGTTTAAGATGTGAGTAATCCATATCATTAACGTGATAGGTTATAAATCGAAGGGTAATGAGCTAATAATCCACAAAATATCACTGTTTAGGGGACCAGAGCCATCCTATCTGTGCGCTCCAATACTAACCATTGTTCTTAGTTTTTGATTGCTGCTTGAACAATTTAGATTGATCACGCCGTAAGTGTGCCATGTGGCATAATAGTAGACCACACTTGAATGGTGTAAGGTCAAATGTCTAATTTAATGATATAAGATCATTTAAACACGATGTTGGTGTTTGAATATCGGTCAGGAGCCATTATTCCTTTTTCTAAAACAACTGAACAAGTGAAGACGCATTTTGATGGCCAGATTCAGAGGCCCGCACCAACACCTTTTATTCGTGCAATTTCACCAAAAGCTGGAATAAGTCACTGTTATCTAAAACTTATACTGGTTTTGGGTCACCAAGCTTTGTATCCAGGTTCTAGTATCACCTCAAAAGGACAGAACTGCCCTTCTAATTCACAATATGTCTAGATGTTAGTAGGAAAATGGACATTTTTATTTGTTTTCTTACGACCCGGAAAATTTCTAGATGTTGTGGCAAAATATGTAGGTAGAATAAATTTATGCAAATTCTATGTAGTTTGATAAAATCGAGCATTGGGATGGAAGCATATTTGTATTTTATGCGTAAAATTGGTTTTCTGTAAAAAAATTCACTGAGAGGTGATTTTACTCAAATGAGAAAAATTACCAAACAACGGAAAATGGTAGAAAACAAATTTTCAGTTCATTTTCAGAACAAATGAATCATTTCCTTGTTACCAAACAAGCTGTTAGAATAGCCTTTTTTAACTATGTTTCTCCATTCTAAGTGGCCTGCTGTATCTTTTCTTCCCTGTTTTGGCAAAAGCTGTTTTTATTTGGGTGTTAGCTTCACCATCTTCTCTTTGGATTGTAAAATTATCTAGAGTCTCGCAACACAAGGTAGGTTGCTGATTGCAAAAACTCAGTGGCCAAATTCGCGATTTTTTCATAATTCGCGAGTTTTTGGAAAGTTGAGATGATTTCAAACTTTCAGCTTTGCTAGATGCCTATTTAAACCAAAATATGAATTGGGTATCATTTTCTTGTTCTCCTCTCCCTCCTCTCCCCAAAACCCTAACCTAAAGTTAACCTTTTCGTGCAGCCCTGGACGCTAACCCTCTGTGGATCTATGCTATTTGTGCTAGTGTTTCATTAGTAATTAGTGTGTTAATTTGCATGAAATAAATTAAAAACGTCGCGTAAATGTTCAATATATAGATTATATCTTTTATATTTATGAATGTATTTATTTATTTTATTTTTCTCATTTTTTCTGAATTTTTCCTAGCTGATTTATTCACAAACTTGGACATGGTCCCTATAGCAAAAAACCACCTTTTATTTACTTTCATATCCCTTTTTTCTTTGGATCTGCAGTTTTATCTAATTGTTGGGACCCTCAATTGCATTGGAGTGGCATTATCAGTAATAGAGTGGTATTTTCGTTGATAATTTTTAATATAGTTTTCAATATTTGAAAAGCCCGCCTGGTTGAAATAAAGTATGGAGCCATTCAAAATTGATCCAATGTTATCTTGCTGATTTTTTCTTTGGTACTTTATGAAATAGGTGTTTAATACAGGTGGGTTTTTGCTATTTCTGTATATGTTTTTTACAAAAAGACTAGTCTTATGTCAAGAAAGTGTCAGGGAATTATTAACTCTTAAATGGGCCAAGAAAAGAGCCATGGTTATAGAAGTTATAAAATAAGCATGTTCATGTATTATTATTAAACCTTTTAGTCTGTTGCTTTTCATTTTCTAAAGAATTGGAACCAAGAAAGAAATTTCCAATGGATGGAAGAAAAATGCCACAAAACACAGATTTAAATAAAATTTTAAAGGTTTAGACTTGTAAGAAGGATTTCATGCTGATCTTTTGAATCTATAAAAATGAAGTTTTCTTGCAAATATTTCGAAAATAACTAGAGAAGGAAGTTAGAGGAAGGAAATATGATTATTGAGATGGAACAACTAGTTCGGAAGCATTGTTATAGTTATTTTACTGGAAATTGGGAAAACCTATCAGCCAGCCAGTACTGATTTTTTGAAAAAAAATAAAAAATTACTCCAACCCTTTAAAGTGCTTTTGTCATTTTATTAAATTTTACACGGAATTTTCAGGGGGATTGTCGGATTCTTCACCACCACCTCTGTCATGGGCAGCGCGATTAAAGATAGTCCAAGGCACGGCACGAGGTTTAGCTCACCTACACGAATGCAGTCCCCGTAGATATGTGCACGGGAACATAAAATCCTCCAAAATCCTTCTCGACAATGATTTCCAAGCATACATTTCGGGTTTCGGCCTCTCCCGTCTGGTTTCTGCAACGCATAAAACCTCCGATGCGACATACAAAAAGCAAAGCTCGACCCAAATAGTAGCCTCTTCAAAAAGTTCAATGACCCCTTCCATGAACTACTCAGCTCCAGAGACTCGGTTTTCCAGCAATCGGCCAACACAGAAGTGTGATGTGTATTCCTTCGGCATCGTACTATTGGAAATTCTAACTGGTCGACTGGCGGATGCAAAGTCGGAATCGGAAGACACCGGGTTGGAGAGCTTTGTGAGGAGGGGTTTTAAAGAGGAGCGGCCTCTGTCAGAGATTATAGATCAGTCGCTTTTGCACGAGGTTTACGCAAAGAAACAAGTTGTTGCAGTATTCCATATTGCACTTGGATGCACAGATTTGGATCCAGAAATGAGACCTAGAATGAGAGCTGTTTCTGAGAGCCTTGATCGAATTGGACTAAATTGAAGTTGTAGTACGGAGGAGCCTTCGAAAAGTTACACGTTCCTACGTAGGAATTGTATTTCAGGCATGAGCAAGACCTACTGCAGATACCCTTGTTAGGCTTAAATTTGCATTTGTATCATCTGATGTGGCAATGATTAGGCCCGATCGGTTGGGGTTCAACTGGTTTTAAAACCCTTGGATACAAGGGAATATTGACTTTTCACTACTAGTTTCATGGATTGATGTGAAATTGCTCTTTACATTCTATCTAAGGGTTCTAAAACTGGTTGAATACCCTATAAGGTTCAACCGCTTGATCCGGCTACCGCCCTTCATCTTATAAGTCTATATAGGCTTACTTTTTAAACTTGTATTGTAGGATACATGTTTCGGCTCTCCAAATATGTGTTCTTGTTTTTTGACACAGATTTTGAACCATTGGTGGGGCATGACAGCCTTTCTTCTCCTTTTTCGTTGTTTTTGAGCTGAATTTGAAGTGGGAAGTTATCATTGGATGTATCATTTTCAAGTGGAAAGTGTTTCTTTGCCGGGGAAAAGACAGTTTTCCATATTGACTCAATTACAGATAAAGTAAATTGCTTTTATTCTTTTCAGTTCTTTCTTTTTCAATATCTATATATGATAGAGGGTGTCCCATACAATAGCTAGAAGAATGGTTTTCAGTTCTAGTGTAGAGAGAGAGAGAGAGAGAGCGCCGGGGGTTGTCAATATTCAGTATTTGGTGTAGAGTTAGTAGAACTGTAGTAGTATTTGGTGTAGAGGTAGGACTACTGTAGCAGTCCCCATAAAATGACATGCCTTTGGTAAGGGCTGGTATTGGGTGGATGGGTCCTATATATTGAATTGGTACGCCATGGCAATCATAGTAATCAAAACAGACGCATTTCCTGGTTGTTTTATAATTGTAAGAAGTGAAAAATTTTGAGAAAAAAACTGAAGATCAGTGACCAAATTTATAGCCTACATTGTTTTTTTTTCTGGTGTTAAAAATACTTCTCTTGTGCCACTTTAACTTCTTCTTTTATTTATTTATTTATTTATTTTATTTTTTTTTAAAGGGATGGCAGTTACCGGAACATTAACTCCTTTAAATACAAAGTTGCAAATTAAGGATTATTTATACGTAAATGCAACAAGGGGGTTACATTTATAGATGGAGTTAATCTAGAATGAGACGGGCACGGCAGTCCACATGTTTATATGACTGCATGATATGGGCAGATTTTTAATACATGGAAATCTGTACTCGTCATACAGTCACATGTGTATGGGCTTTGTTAATGCATATGATGGGTGGACAGTGGCCGCCCATTTTAGATTAACTCTTATAAATATGCCAAAACGTAAGGGTGTATGTACAAAACTCTATTTTTAATGGCCTATATTTGAGGTTAATTGATCAGATGGTATAGATTGGGTTAATAGGTGTAATTCTTTAAGTGGGATATGTTCCAATTGTTTAATACGTTCCAATCACGAACAATCAAGGTGGCACAACAGTGAAACAATTTTTAAACACTTCTCATCCAAACCACACTTGAGACTTGGGAGTAGGGCTCTCAATCGGCCGGATTGGTCCGGATTTTGGTCCGCATGCGACTTGAAAAAAATGATACTTTCTATCGAGCAAATCCGGTCCGGTATTGAGATCGGGCTAAACATGTTGCAACCCGGATCAATCCGGACCGAGCTTGGATTGAGTGTTCCAACACAACACCTGGCCCTATATATATATATCCTTTTAAAGTTATAAAAGTAAATTCTTTTAATTAAATATAATTTATTTAAATGCCTGAGATTAATCTTTGTCTGTTATAATCATTGTGCAACAAACTAAAATGAAATATTTGAATAAAAACATATATCTGAACCTCTATAATGTTAATATAATTATTTAATATTTTTTAAACTTTTATTAGAAAAAAAAAAACAATTAAAGCCCAACCAAATTTTATTAGAAAATAATTTAACTAAATTTTATTAAAAAAAAATAGTCGAAAAAAAACTCGGAAAAATGCGCAAGCCCGGCCCGGCCCTTTAGAGGCTGGGCTTAGGCTGGTACATCACAGCTCAGGTTAAGGCCAGCCTAAAAATTTTGAAAATTTGGCCCGGATATGTTAGGGCCGGGTTGGGGTCCGGCCCATTGAGAGCCCTAATTGGGAGTGAATTTTTAATTAGATTAGATTAAGTGGCTGACCGACATCATGAGCATGATCCACGTTACGACTGGCTTTTGGCAATCGTATCCTTTTAAAGGCTGACATTCGAGATCTGCAGGAGTCCTTACAAGCGTGGACGTCAGCTTTGACATGAGTAAGAGCATCTCGAGGCTACTCTCGAATGCAAATTGGCAAGACTAACGATAAGGTTTGAACAGTCTCTCACTCTTCAAACCAAGGATTAAAATTTTGAGTTAAATTTTTGTTCACCGAAACCAAAATCGAAAATTTTGGCAGAAATTTTAAATTTCGATTTCTATTTCTGTGGGGGACTGATACCGAAATTTTGAACCAAAATTCTGGCCGAAATTATGATCTTTGCTTCAATCGCTTCCACCGATATCTTAAAAGTTGATTAACCTTTGAAGAGTTTCAATCCCTCTTCAAAATTAACAAGTCAAAAGTGGCTCGTCAAATATTAAAATGATATTTTTAAATTTATTTTTTGTAGCCTATTTTCGATTCATAATACGACCTTGTTTGAAACTTTGAGTTATTCGGATTGGACGGTCCTGATTCGGATAACTATTCTGTCAAATAATTAAATTTTTGTATTACATAATATAATTTTAAAAAACGTGACGTGTTTTGGTGTTAATTATTTCTTTTCCTCTAAAATATTATTTAAAAGGAAATTTAGAGAGTTAGTTGAAGAGTCCATTTTAAATGCACAAAACAATACAACCCTTCAACTCTCCCTCTCGCTTCAAAGAAAGCCACGTTAGTATTTGCAATCGTAACTTTTGAAGAGTGTCCCTGAGGTGCTAAGGGGCTAAAAATCTTCTCATTATATTTTGATACCCCTGACATGCAGTAACCTCTTTTAAATTTTAATGGGCTGATTATGATCGGGCTTCTCGAAACTAGCTCTTACCTAAATCGATTGCGAACGGGTTTGGCTGGGCTAGCCCGTTTATGAATTGGGTTTACCTTATCGAAATCCATACCTAGCTGGTGTCAAGGCGGGGTAGTGCGGTCGGAACCAGGGTCAAGCCTGGCCCGCTGATGAATCCTTATGCAGGATCTCGTACTAGATGGATGGGTCCGTGCACAACAAGTGGTGGTACACGGATCATCAACTGTGTACAAATGGCACACGTCTTCTAAATATTATATGTTTTGTGCACGTGGTCATCCGATGATTGGATTAAAATTCAAATAGTGTTTCCTTGAATGATTTTCGTTCTCAATCAATAGCCTTAAAAGAACATGACTGCATGATGCATACGGACAACACTCAACATAAAATAAACCAATGTGTTCATTTTAGATGGTTTGAATTCCACCGATAGATATATATATATATATAATAGAAGATGGTCACCGTCCTCTAAGATTCTTATGGAACTCTACGTGGCATATAAAATACTGTCTGGGTGTCACGTGAAGCATAAGTGGATGATATAGATCAATATTAAAAAAAAAATTTGAATTTTTTTCTTTTAACCCACAAGTCAAAGTTTGACGGATTTCATTGATCAACATTTCACGATTCAAAAACACACGGTGGAGATGGATTTTCAAAATTTTTTTTTTACAAAAATAATCTAAGCAATACACCCGAGTTCCACGTGACATTGAAACAATATATTGGTTGCCACGTGGATCTCCACATAGAAGCTTGGAGGACGGTGACCGTCTTCCCATGGAGGACGAAGGCCTTTTCCTATATATATATATATATATATATATATATATATATATATATATATATACATGCACGGGGACAACACTCGACTTTAAATAAACCAATGTCTTCATTGTCTTCATTTTAGATGGTTTGAATCCCACCGATATATATCTATATATATCAAATGCGACAATAGGTTTAGATCTATACGGGGCAGTGGGTTCTAATCAGCGGCGGAATCAGGATTCTCATCTAGGCGGGGCGAAAAATGATTAAAGATAAATTTTGTACAATGAATTTAAATTTACATTAATTTATATTATAAACTATAATTTTCATTAAGATTACATAAAAAAAGAAAATTTTAATAATAAAATATTGACAATTGTATATATCATTCATCTTAAAAAAAATTAAACTTTGAATCCATTGCCAACTGTAAAAAAAAAAATTCTTTTAAGGCAATTGTCCTCGACGATTTGTCATCTTTTGAAAGTAATTAGCAATTGTATCATTATCGAGACTATCAAATATATCTTTCTCAATGTATATAATCAAACAATCACTCATCAATCCATCTCCCATTTTATTACGAAGTCTATTATTCAGAATATGCATAGCAGAAAATGCTCTCTCAACAGTAACAGTGGTGATTGGAAGAACTAATGCCAGAGTTAAGAGCAAATAAACCAAATCATACACAACATACTTTTTTGTCTCTACCAGCTTCTTCGCAAGGTCACTAATATCCTTCAAATTAAAAAACTTTTCGTTCAAGCGCATGTCCATAATAAACGTCTTGAGCTGACCTCTAAGAACCAGCCGATCTATTTCTGAAAATTCAAGTGGAAGAAATTATGCAAGGCGCAAAAACTTTTACTCGTCAAAAGCTAAAAATGATTATGTTGGATTGAAGTAAGTCATATAAAGTAGTAATTCAGTGTTTACTTCAGTAAAACGGTTATTAAGCTCTTAAAGTTACATATCAATGACAGTATAGAAGAACTCAACCCAATAGTGGTGTAGATTTGTGATTTCTTCAACTCTACGACGTGGTCGTCCATACACTACAAACTTCTCATTCATATTTGGAACAATAATATCCTGCTCATTACGGAATATAGAAATCTCAATGAGGATTGAATCTCATTCATTATCCCTAATTTCTTGTAATCTTTCCTTTGTTAATTCAACCAAATGCATGGCATTCACAATGTCCTGATCTTTTCGTTGCAATGCCTTTGATAGATCACAAATGACTAGCAAAATCTCTTTCATTACACGTAGAGTGAACACAAAGTCAAAAGTGTACATGATATCCAATAGAGAATTTGCTTTAGCTCTTTATTGTATAAGCTTACCATCTTCATCGATGAACTCAAGTACTTTAATCACGGCAGGGTACATGACAATTAAGTTTAAACAAGTATCTAAATGTGTACTCCAACGTATTTCACTCGCCCTTCTAAGACTGCTTTCTTGATTACGGCCATTTCCAGTCAAGATTTTCTGACTCTCAAGTGCTTTCTTCACATTTTCAGCTTGTTTCTCTCGAAGAATATCCTTTCGTTTGCATGAGCCACCAACCATATTCACTATAAGAGCGACCAATTCGAAGAAGGTTGCAATTGGTTTATGATATTGTGCAACAGTGAAAATTGTTAATTAAAGTTGATGTGCAAAACAATGGATATAAAATGCACATTCATTTTCTTTCAAAAAAAGTGATTTGAGTCTATTGAATTCACCTTACATGTTACTTGCGCCATCATATCCTTGACCACGCATTCTTGTCATACTTAAGTTATGCTTGGAAAGTAGTTCCTCAATTCCTTTTTTAAGTAATATAACAGAGGTTTCAAGAACATGTGCAAATCCTATGACACACTCAACCACAAAACCTCGCCAATCTACATATCGTATCGTAACAACCATCTGCTCTTTAATGGATATATCACGAGATTCATCAACTAATAGTGAGAAAAAAGCGTCTCCAAGATCATCGACGATCACTCTTATAGTTTGAATTGCACATGCTTGAACAATCTCCTTTTGAATCTTAGGTGATGTTAACTGTAAATTTTCGGGAGCATTGCTCAACACAACTCTCTTAATCTCTTCACTATGAATGGAAAGAAAATTTAACAGTTGACGAAAATTTCTTTTATTTATTGAGTCCATTGATTCATCGTGACCACGAAAAGCCAACCCTTGACGAAGAAGAAATCGTACACAATCAATCGATGCATACAAACAAGCTTTGTAATATAATTTTTCTTGGTCAGTATGCTTCTCAAAAACAGTCTCTATGTGTTGCATCTGATTTAAAAGACTTTCACACATCATATAAGCTTGATGATGAGAACTATTAGGTCCTCCAACATGAGTGTTTAATCTCTCTTTCCTCTTCCAACTTCTAAAACCTTCACTAACAAATTGTTCATCACCCCCTTGTCCTCCTCTATCCGATTTAAATAGATAGCAATACAAGCAATATACAACATCTTTCTCTATGCTATATTCTAACCAACTACTGAACTCATCAAACCACTTGGGACTAAACCGAAGAAACCCATTTAAAAATTTCGTTCGAGAAAAATTATGTCCTTTGGGTTGAAAAGGACCCTTCTGTAAATAAGTTCTTCTTATATTTTCTTGTACATTAGGATGGTAACTTAAAATCCTAGGACGAACACCTGGATCTGCTGGAAGATTTGTCAAGTCAACATCTATATTTGTCTGCACTGGCGCACACGTAGTTCCGCCACTTTCAACATTTTCATGTTGTGCGTGAGGTTGTACTCCATCACATACTTCATTTTCTCTCACAGAAGGCGACACTAGTTTAGCTGCTTTCTTAAAATATCTGAACATTACTAGTTCAATAAACAAAAGATGTAAATCAGTCCTTCATATCCTCATTGTAACGCACTCTATTTCTATCATATGTTACAACCTTAGAAAATAGTCATTTTTTATTTTATTGTCTTAAAGGCTCTTATCAAATTTGAGGTGAGTTTATTTTTGAAGCCGGCTCGAACTCAATCTCTTAGAGAAAAGGAAAAGAAGAAAGGGTCCATTGATAAGAAGAAGCCATGCCCTGATAGTTACATATTTTTGACTATTTA
Organism: Chloranthus sessilifolius; assembly: GCA_021018995.1. Taxonomy (NCBI): domain Eukaryota; kingdom Viridiplantae; phylum Streptophyta; class Magnoliopsida; order Chloranthales; family Chloranthaceae; genus Chloranthus; species Chloranthus sessilifolius. The sequence continues at coordinate 181,238,419 of CM037586.1, forward strand.
CCCTAGAAACTAGGCCTAAACCAAGAAAGACTATAAATCGCATTTGCCAGAGCACACACATCAAATAAAATTTATTCACATATTTATCCTAAACATAATCATATTTCCTAAACATAAATTAATCATTATCAGCCAATAATATAGAATTACAAAAAGTTAAATTTAGACAAGAAAAATTACCTCTGATTTAGCATGATCTGAAGAATTTTTAACTCAAATCCGATTCCGCGATCGAACAAATCCGATTTGTTGAAAACCTACACAATAAAATCCAAAATACAATTAATATTTAACAAATAAAATTTTAAATTTCAATAAAAATAAAGTCCCTAAATCTCCATTGTATATTCACTGATATGGGAAGCACAAATGATGTGGAATAACTGAGTATGGTTCACTCTTATGTATTCATAATAGATGAGTTTTTATTTTCATGCTCATACGATGTTATTTTCATGCTCATATTTGTAGAAAGCTTATGTAAAACATAAAAATCATGATTTAAAAAGCATAGTATTTTAGAGAGAGAGAGAGAGAGAGATAAGGGGTATCATATGGTATAATTAATTTAGGAAAATAAATCAATAATCTACGTACAATAACCCATCGTATCATATGGCAAATCAATTTTAAAAAAATAAAACCCTAAATCTAGAGAGACAAGAAGAAGTACCTAACCCTAAATCAATTAAAAAATAAATAAAATTATAAATCTAGAGAGAGACAAAAAGGCAAAAAAATCATCAATCAAAATGCACAACAAAAAAAAACACTGTACTGCAGAAAAATTATTTGGTTCGGTTACAATGCTATCCTTTCAGATTAACTAGATAAACCAAAATAAAATACCTAATCAAACTACAGTACAAAATTACCATAGTAACCCCACAAAACTTGAATATGAATCTCCACTCTGTCTCTGTCATGGGCCCACGGCCACAAAAACTTGGGGCCTTGGGGGTTGGGGTGGTGCCGGTGGGAGGGGTTTTTTAGGGAGAGAGAATAAGGAGAGAAAGAATAGGGGGAGAGAGGGCGTCAGATTCTTAAGCCTGGGAGGGATTTTTTGGGGAGAGAGAATAGGCAGAGACAAAATACAGAGAAAGAGAGTATAGAGAGAGAGGGGGCGTTAGATTCTTAAGCTTGGGAGGGGTTTTTTAGGGATAGAGAATAGAGAGAGAGAGAGAGAGAATAGGGGGAGAGAAAATAGGGAGAGAGGGAATAGGGAGAGAGAGGGCATCAAACTCTTAAGCTTGGGAGGGGGTTTTTAGGGAGAGAGAGAATAGGGGGAGAGAAAATAGGGAGAGAGAGAGGGCGTCAGATTCTTAAGCCTGAGAGGGGTTTTTTAGGGAGAAGAGAGAGAATAGGGAGAGAGGCATCAGAAGAGAGAGAGAGAGAGAGAGAGAGAGAGAGAGGGCGTCAAAAGAGGAATCTAGCTTTTATATATATATATATATATAAGTTTTGAGTTTTAGTGGGAGTGTGCGCCTGCACTGGTGGGTATGTGGTTCTACCCCTGGTTCTAATTCCTATTCACACGACACGTGACATGTGATTTTAAAATAATACCTATTTTGGGATATCACCCACACATCCTAATATATTCAATTTTCTCTTGTTTGACCGAATTTTGGATAATGAATATGCATCAGATCATGCCCACATTTTTTGGGGTAGCCTATGATTGTCATCGGATAAGTGGCCCTAGAATCTGATCCTTCAAATGGATGCCACATGGACCCCAGCTGGTTCCAACACAACTTATATATATATAGGGAAATTTATACTTTCGGGCTTATAAGTTTGTGTATTTGCAAAAACGCTCCTATAGTTTCAAACTTTACATAATAAGTCAACTCTAAGCCAAGCCGGTTCCATGTTTATATATATATATATATATATTTTTTATTTATTTATTTATTTATTTATTTTCCTTTTTTATCATTTTTTCTTGTACTGCGATTTCTAGAATCTACTACAGTTTGTAGCCCAGTGAACTACAACCAGCTAAGATATCGACTATATTTTTTTTCTTAACATATCAACTAGATATAGTTAGTAGTCTAGTTTCGACTACATTTTTTTTCTTAAGATATCAACCGCTATCTTATGGTAGTGATCGATATCTTAATGTAGCGCCCGATATCTTAAAGTAGCGGGCACTATCATAAGATATCGGTCGCTGACTTATGATATCGGTCGCTATCATAAGATATCAGCCATTATCATAAAATATTGGCCGCTAACTTATGATATCGGTCGCTATCATAGGATGTCGGCCGCTATCATATGATAGCGGCCCGCCGAAATTTAAATCGTAAGTCAAGTATGACCTTTTTAATCAACTAATTTTTATTTTTTAAATATTAAAGGTTGAAATGGATGTTTTCCTTTTTTGTCATTTTGATTTCGTCCGTGTGAGCGATAATACTTACAACGGAAGACATAGGAGGATTGTCACTATCACGGAGAACATTTCATTTGATCAGTTTATGCAGAAAATATACACGGTCAGTAGGACTCGACTAGAAGAACTCAATTACACTAACGGTTTCATTACTCATAGGGAATGAGTTGGTGTTTGCCAAATTATCATACTCCAATGATCTTATAAACTTATTCAGAGCATATCGTATTGGTGATGGTGTGATAAATATTTATATCAAAAATTTATTGACCACTCTAGTAACGGAAATTTTATCGTCTTCAAAAGTATTTCAACCGTTACAAGAAACAAACGAAGATCATCAAGAATGTGAGGAAAATGTCAGATTAGTAGATGATGATGGTGTTGAATCAGAACATTCGATTGAAAATCAAGAAATACGATTTGAAGAGGAGAACATCGTTGCACCGATGATAGTTGACTATGATAGAAATATAAATATAGGATTTCGCCCCTATCATTGGCCTCTGAAGCAACCCTCTTCAGAAATTCGAATGAGAGAAGGCGATGAAGATCAAGGATATTGTCTTCTAATGAACCCGAAGCATAATACATCTCAGCTCAACTTCAAATCGATAAACAAAATATTTGACTGGAAAAAGTGGGAATGTTTTTAGAAGGCCTTAGTCCATATCAATAGCCTTCCAAACCAATAGCTTCGGAGCCAACGATAATCGAGTCTTCAACGAAACAGCCTCTCACACCTCAAACATTCCCACCTCGGCCAACCTCAACCCAAACAACTGCACCTCAACCAAACATACCTCGACGGATTCAATTCTAATCACATAATAATCATCCAGTCGATGACGGTGATAGTGATCTTGAAAATAATGAAGCACCGCCATCTCTCACTTTGCGTGTTGATAGTAATAGGAAAATTGATCAACCTCTGGTGGACGAATGCTATCAGCTTAACGACTCGGAAGAAGAGTATATGAATTCGGATGATAAGGAACTGTATGAAGGGGGGCCAATTATTATTAGTCAGGCATTTAAAAATAAGAAATCATTTTAAAAAGCTCTTAAAGAGTTTGCAATGACAAATAATTTCTAAATTAACCTAATAAAAATTAATCATCTTCGAGTTATGGCGAAGTGTATTGAAGTAGGATGTGTTTGGCGAATACATACATCGAAATTGGTGGGTATGGACACGTTTGCCGTAAAAACTTTTCCTCCAAAACATACGTGCCAAAGGCCAGCTTTCGGAAGTGGACATCGCCAATGTACGATATCGTGGATAGCTTCATTCGTGAGGGATAAATTATTAAAGGGCTTTGACGAGACTTTTGCTTCAATAATTTTTTATATTAAAAAAAAATATGGTATAACAATAGGTTACTGGAAAGCATGGAGAGGAAAAGAAATGGCTTTGAATGACATCCGAAGTAGCTGGAAGGAGCAATTTAAGATGTTACCGTCTTATGTCGTCGAATTACAACGGGTCTATTCAGATGTACAGACCGAATTATGTCGCGAGCCTAATAATGCCTTTCAGAGATTCTTCGTGACATTTGAACCTTGCATTACAAGCTTTCATAATATTTTACGATGAATAATTACGGTAGATGAAATGCATTTGCGAGGATGATACAAAGGAGTGTTGTTAATAGCTACGAGAATAGATATTTATTTCCTATAGCATTCGTCATTGTATCCAAAGAAAATTAAGATCATTGGATATGGTTCCTTGATCTATTAAGAAGACGTGCAATCAGAGACTTTGAAGAGCACTTTGTATTAATATCAGACAGGCAAAAATGTTTGATGAAAGCTGTGAAAAAAGTTTTTCCCAACACCTTTCACAGCTACCGTATGCGACACCTTGCTCTAAATCTTTTTAATACATATAAGGATATAATCTCTAAACCGCTTTTCTAGGTTGCTGCCCGTGCATTCTCGAAAGTAAAATTTAAAAGAATTTTACAAAAAATAGAAGACGACGCCCCCCAAGAATGTACAACATGGATTAAAGAAACTGGTGATCATTGCTGGGCAGCGCTTATTTTTCAGAGAGGCGTTATAATATGTTGACAACTATTATAACTGAAAGCATTAATAATGTGTTGAAGATAGCCAGGGAAGAATTGTTAGTGACCATGTTAGAAACTATTCACATAAAGATAGCCGAATTTTACCTTCGTCATCAGGAAGAAGGAAATAAAATGACACACGTATTAACACCGATGGCCCAATAGCACATAACACAAAATTCAGGATGGGCCCGTCGAAAGAACATTGTACCAGATGGTCGCGATACATTTTAAGTTAAACGTAGTGATTACACTCGCAGTGTCGATCTAGATAAATGAATATGTACATGCAGACGTTGGGCTATCCTTGGATTACCATGTTCACACGCGATCGTCGCATTATCACGCCGAAACAGAGAAAGAGAAATCCCCTAATTTTGTGAGCACTGATTTACTAGTAACTTATTTGGAGAAACTTATAAATAATACTTTATCCCGACCGTTGATAAGCGCCAATAGACTGTGCTAAGAGACGACATTAAAGTTTTCCCTCCACACAAGATATGTCAAGCCGACCGTTCGAGGAAAAGGAGTATAAAATCTAAAGGTGAAGTTTGACCACTACAATGTAAAAATTATAACGAATACGGTCATAACCGATCCTTATATAAATTTGTTAGAATTTGAAATGAATAATCATTATTTATAAATTATTGCATCTTACAAATTAGGGGTTATCCAAACTAAATTATTTCATTACAAAGTATGTAATATGAAAGCACCCTAAACTATAAACCCTAAACTCTAAAACCTAATATGATAGCAACCGACAACTTAAGATAGGGACCGATATCCTAAGATAGCGTCCGCTAACTTAGGATAGTGGCCGCTATCTTAGCTTAGCGGTCACTATCCTACAATAGCGCCCGCTAACTTAGGATATCGGTCGCTATCTTAAGTTAGCGGCCGCTATCCTAAGATAGCAGACACTAACTTACCGCTAACTTAAGATAGCGGCCGCTGTCTTTTTATAAAATTTATAACGAAATATTAAACAATTATAAAAAATTTAAAGAAATAAAAATTATACAAATTAATTTTATAATGTTACCTATAAAATTATAACAAAAATATTTATAAAAATGTATAAAGAGAAAAAAATAAAATATTTAACTCCTCCGAACGTGGACAATGAATGTCCGATTTCAGCTCTAAATTGCTGCATATGTTTCTCTTAGAAATCGATAGACCGCCTTTGGGAAAAGTATTTTATATTCTTCAGTACATAAATACCGCAGTCCCAACCGTTTCTTTGGAGCGGGAGATCGACATTGTTCAAGGCCGTTAACTTTCATGGTTGATCAAAAGCAGACTTTAAATCAGCAGTGTAAAGAAGACATGGAAGGTAATGCAATAGACATCTTTTGTGCGGTTCGAATCTCCTTGAGCACTCTCGGTCTGTCGGGTCTATCAACTTAATAATGTGATCAAGTAATGAAATTATAGGTGACTATGTTTTTTACTATACATCAAAAGAAAAATCTACACGAAAACGGAATCGAAGTCTTAACTAATTAAAAATTTTAAAAATCGTTAACTTTACATAAAGCGGATTGTAGTCTTAAAAAACGCATTATTCCACAGTCAACCGCATGAATTTCGTGTTTACGATTGATAAGTAGGGGTTCAAGCGGCTTGGAATTGTGATAAACCTGCCACTCGTCATAGTAGGTTTGCCACTTATCGAAGTTGTTGAGTGCTGCCAAACTTTCATTATCGAGAAATTTTAAAAAAAAATTTGATCTGCTATAAGTAAGGTCTAAAAGACGAAAATGCGAGAAGTAAATAAATTAAAAGGAGTGAATTGAGAGTCATGAATGGAAAGACAGATAAATGAAGGAAATAAAATAATAAATAATTGAAACCTTATCTATGACTACCCGGATTTTGATACCCCGAAACTCGTGCCATCAGCACAATCCTCCAGACCGTGCCCTAAAACTATGTACGGAACATTGGTATAACAAGCCAAAACCAAACAAGTAAGGTGTATGAACTGAATGAAAATATGCATTAATAATATATTATTCTCTAAGTGAAAGAGCTCAAAAGTAGTTCTCGTTTCATGTCAATGCATGGACACAAGAACATGCCCGAACCATCGGTGATAAAACTAGGTCACCCCAGATGGTTCGCCAAAAAGAATATCGAAGTATAATTACATTGTTTATCCAAAATAAAGGCTTGACATACCAAGTCGTACCAATATGCTCTCAAAACTGACTCTTTATTAAGGTACACAGCAAAGTCTCCTAGAAGAAGTCCTCGGGAGGAGGCTCCAACTCGTCCCCAGACACGTAATCCGAATCACCCGGATCTACGTCTCCCGAAGCCTCGGCCGCTGCTAATAATGGACCTACGACGTATAGTCTAAAGGGTGAGCTACATCCTAGCTCAATAGGGAAACAATATAATGAACATATAAGTCAAAATCTCACATATATTTCATGATATTCAAAGCATGATATGTCTATGCATTTGCTAGAAAATAGTTTAAAAGATGGTAATTTGTATTCAAATTTCCTGGTAGTTTGCATGTTTCATTTTACTATTAATTTATCATGAATGACACTGAACATGCCTAAAATAAAACTTAAATCTTCAACTTAAGTAATCCCCGAGCAATATAGCATCGAGCCTCGATAGGATACCCTCCATCATCGTCTAAATAGACAGTAGTTATATGTATTCCCTGGGAATACGACCCAAGCCCCTTTCTCAATAGGCGATGGGGTTAAATCTCATTGTCACGGATTGAATATAGATGCTTGTCTTTTGGTCATGGATATCCTGTCGAGTCAGTCGTGGGTATCCCGCCACGTCGGTGGGGTATCCTAAACAAACCTCAAATAACAAAAATAGCATGTGCTTTATATATAGTTGTTCACCGTATAAATGTGCTATCTTATATCAGTTAGGCATTAACAGTTGTTATTCAATCTTACTTACATATCTGGGATGTATAAATTACTCGCATCACACTGATGCCTTTATCACTTTTTTGGTGTCACACACACACACACCTATTTTTACAAAGATTTTTACAGTTAAAACATTTTCAAGTTGATCTCTATATCACTACATACATGCTCTTGCAATTAAAGTACATGTTCAAGGTGTTCCCTACCTCAAGTCTCTGAAGGTCCAAGCATAAAGGTCTCACGCGACTCCTTGTGCTTGCTTTCATACGTACCACCTATGGTACATCATAACACATGCAGCACATCACTAAAGATACAATAGAGAAGGTCCTAGACCCTCCATGAACCCCAAGGTCAAATTAGAAACTCAAATGAAACTGCCAAAATCGATTAATCGATTCCCAAAATTGATTAATCGAATCCTAAATCGATTAATCGATTCCCAAAATCAATTAATCAAAATCCAAAATCAATTAATCGAAATCCCTAAAATGGTAAAGTCGATTTTCAAATTGAGTAGTCGAAAATCCGAAATCGATTAGTCGATCCCAAATAGATTAATTGGAATCCAAAATTAATTAATCGATTTCCCAAGTCAATTAGTCAATTTCCCGAAGTCCTTTCTCTCCAGCCACTGGAGGTACCCAGTCAGTTAGTCGATTTCCAAATCGATTAATCGACCTTCAAAATCGATTAATCGAAATCGGGCATCCTTGACTTTTCAACTTCTAGACCAAAATTGATTAATCGATTCTCAAAATCTATTAATTGATTTGGCCAGACTCAGCCCCTTTTCGGGCAGTTCTTCGAAATCTCTTTCTTTTATATTTTATTTCCTTTCTAGGACCTTAATCTATCATTTTAACCATACTTGACTGAATTAAATTCATCAAATCTTTAGGCATTGCAATTTAATAAAACTCACCTCAATAAATCCCTTAAAGGATTGATTTGTTGGGTTTGATGGCTAGAGTTCCAGCTTTCGCTTCAACGGCTCCTCATGTGTTGAAATCCGGTATTAAATGTTTTAATCAGTCCTTGATTTGTATTAACTCCTACCTTAATAACTCATCTTGTTTTCTCCCTCTCTCTCTCTTCTTAAATCTTTCACCAACCAAACAAAAGGATTCTAGGGTTACACCCTTATATCCTCTCTCCGATTTCGGTGTTAAGCGCATACACCAGAGGTAGGTGTATGTGGTTCTAAACTAACATCATACTCTACAATTAGGTCACATTAATCTCACACTAGTATATTACTTCATGAGTCTACTGTTTGATCATCAGTTGGTCAAACCTACGACCAGTCGAGCATGGAACCCGAGGTCACTGTTTGACGCTCAATTTTCGAGATATTACATTATCAGGGCAGACGCAGAAGCGAACTAGCTTTTTCAGTATTTTTCAGAAACATTGAATCGTTTATAATTTCAAGGACTTTCAAGTACGTGTCGATGACTTCATTATCGAGCCACGAGCGTCCTTTATTAAAATAGCAACTATGACGTCAACACCCATGATATTATTGACGATCACAGTGTCCTCATTCGTCGATCGGCTTAAAAAATTGAGCATATATTTATGCTTCATAGATTGTGATTCATCCTCCTCCTCCAGAACCACTCTTGGTCTTTTAATAATGGCTTTACGGGTCGGGATCTTTCTCCTCTTCCGAGCATGCAAGTCATATCCCTCGGCTTTACTCTTTGAAGTTGATAGTTTCACTAAAATTGATTTTAGTGATGTCAGTTGTGACTCACGAGAAGGTTGAGTAAGCGAAGCACCCTCATCACCCACTTCGAGCAAGGCCTCCACCAAGGGTTGTTTAGCAAGAAGTTGAGGTGTATTGTGTTCAAGGAAAGTTTGTGGGATAGTGGGTTGGGGAGCAGTGGGTTGAGGGACAGTGAGTTTAGCGATAAAAGTTTGGGGGGCAGTGGGTTTAGGAGCAGGTTGAGGAACAGTGGGTTTAGGGGCAGAAGTTTGGGGAGCAGTGGGTTGAGGAATAGGTTGAGAAGCAATGGGTTTAGGGGCAGAAGTTTTGATGACTGTTGGTTGAGTGGCAGTGGGTTAAGGGGCAGAAGTTTGAAGAGTTGTTGGATGAGTGGCAGTGGGTTGTTTAGAAACGAAGGCCTCAAAGAGAATAGATAAAAGAATATCATCCTACATCATTACAAAATACATTAAATATTGTCATTATATTTTTTTAAAATAACTTAAGTTGGGAATCACTATCTTAGGTTAGCGACTGCAAGAGCGGACGACAACTTAAGTTATCGCCCAACAACTTAAGTTGTCAACCGATAATATAAGTTAACAGTCGATAACTTAATTTATCGACTGATAACTTAAGTTGTCGGCCGCTCATATAAGTTATCGGATGATAACTTAAGTTGTCGGCCGATAACTTATATTATCGGCCGACAACTTAAGTTAGCGTTAATCTGTTAAAAATTAATTTTTCTTAAATTTAAAAATAAATTGATTAGTACTTTTGTCAAATGAGATATGACCGCCTCAAGATCCTTCCGTATTGGGTCATTTTCGTCTATTAAATTGACAATCTGGTCTTGTAGTGACCCTATTTGATCTTGTAGTGACCCTATTTGATCTTGTAATGACTCTACTTGTTCTTGTAGGGTCTTTTTGTCTCTCCCTAGCTGTTTAATGATAATTGCATGTCCTTTTAGCACTGTAAACACACATCTAAATTCACCTTTCATCTTTTTAACCAACATACAGAAAGATGCGCATTCTTTTCTCAGCTCAGTTACTTCTTTGATTAGATGTGGTTGCCTAGCCGACTGTTCCCTGGTCGGCTGGGGCCTAATCTCCGATTGTTTGTCCTTTAATTCCGGATGTTGACGTATAACGACCTCGTAATCGTCGTTATCATCACTGTCATTATCGTCATCATCGTGAGGCTCCTCGGCTCTTCTTTGGGGGCGCGTCTCGTAACTTGGGATATCATATTCATGTATCTTTTTTTCAGTCGAGTAGTCTCTTTCCTGCTCTCTTTCCATCTTTCTTTGCATGAAAAAAAGTCGAATTGATTATTACTGTAACTCGTATTTTACAGCTTCAAGTTCTACGATAACTTTAGACTTAAAAAAATTTTCCTCGATAATAATTTAGATTTCGGCTAAATTTCGCGGCTTCCCATTTCAATAGCCTCGAAAATGAATTTTTCAGCTGAGTAAAAGCAATGACAACTCCTGGAAAGTGCTCAAACGCCCAAATCTATAGGGCGATAGTTCATCCGTATATGTTGTAATGCCTCTTTTGTGCGGTTTTGGCCACTTTCCTTCTGACGATTGTTTTCGATATGTACTCTACTAAATTTTTGTAAACTACCAGGCCCCACAAAAACTCATTGAACTTTTCAAGATTATCTACTAATTCCAATTACTCATTGTCCACTTCCTGGTATGTGTCCGGAAGTAAGAAAGTGCATAAGAGAAACAACAACGATAGTTTCAAAAATTCATCTTTGGATGGCTAGGCACTATCAACTATTTCTTCAATATGAGAATTTTTAGCCGGCGTTCCAAGAAAGAATTTGTATCAAATGATTTCTTTCTCTAGCATAGCCACATGCTCAGACTCAAGTTCCGTCAACATGTTTATGCTTAAAATCAATGATATATCGGACTTCTGCAGCAGTACATTGATGTTCCTAACTTTAAAAATGTTATCTTTAACTCAAAAATTTAAAATTGTGTCAACCAAGTCTCCAATGAACCCTAATTTCTAAGAAATCCTAAATAGATGACCGAAAATTAAATCATCTAGTATTTTCTTCTTTTCGTTGCAATGCAAGTAAAATTTTCTAACACTAATTTAAGTACACTTCCCAAAGGCCTTTAGAGACTTAGTCATTATACAATCACTTAGTGAGAACTACAAAATATATAATAACAATTAATTAACAAAAAAGTGAGGATAAAAATATTCCACTAACTTACTGATAACTTAAGTTGTCGGACGATAATGCAAGTTATCGACCGACAACTTAAGTTATTGGTAAGTTTGAGGGTTAGGTGAGGAAGATAACGGATGAATATATTTGTTTAAATGTAAAAAAAAAATTACCTGAAAATTTTCTATGACTATTTTTCGCTTTATCGCCAATTTGTCGTCATTCTCTCTGTTTTTACAGAAAAGTTAAAGTTAAAAGTAAACAGTAAATAATGAAAAGTAAAAATTAAAGTTAGCATTTATATAATGGATTTTAAAAATTAATATCTTTATTGAAAATAACAAGATCGGTACAAATTTCTCATATATATATATATATATATATATATATATATATATATATATATATATATATATATATCAAATAAGGTTTTGGAGTGTGCAATTTAATTTGAGGCGTGTCTTTGAACCTTTCTCATTTATAATTTTGCCTCTCAAGCACTTTGTGAGTGTCTATGCAGCCACGTGATTTTGTCTTATTAATTTCTTATGTAATGTTTTTCATATTTGTCATTTGCTCAGGGTGTACCTTTTTTAATGCTCTGCCTGAAGTTTTGTGAACCGCAAATAAACCCCATCATTTTTTAAAAAGTTTTTTTGGGCTCTTTCTTCATTCCTCAAGCCTTTTAATAAAGGAAAATTTATATGATTGACGCTATCAGATTCACCTTTTCCACCGGAGACTCTACAGTTCACCTTTCACCAAATTGACCAGCTCCAAGTCGAGCCACTTCTAGCTAGCACAAAAAGTCTCAAATACCCCTCCTTACACTTTTGATCATTCTACATAGTTTAACAATTTAAAATTTGCACTTTTTTATATTTATGCAATGTGAAGTAACATCTATGCCATCTGATTTGAAGGCCACAATATAAAGATCAATGGTGCCAAAGATTGACACGAAAAAAAGGTTATATTGCCTCTTTTAAAAAAAGCGCCTCTTTAAACAAGCGATGCTTTAAAAAAAAAGCGCCTCTTTAAACAGGTGATACCGACTGTTAAAAAAAAAAAAAAACCCCATTTAAACAGGCGATACCGCCAATTTAAAGAGGCAATTATTTTTTTTAAAGAAACAATATCACCTCTTTTTTCGGGTCAATCTTTGGCACCATCGTTCTCTATATTGTGGCTTTCAAATCAAACGGCATAGATACTGTTTCACATCACATAAATATAAAAAAGTGCAATTTTTAAAAATTTTAAACTATGTAGAATGATAAAAAGTGTAAGAAGGGGTATTTGAGACTTTTTAGTGCTAGCTGGAACTGGTTGGACTTAAAGCTGGTCGGTTATGAGAAACTTGAAATTACAGGGTCTCTGGCAGAAAAAGCGAATCTGACAGCGTCAATTTGGAAAATTTCCCTTTAATAAAAGACATTTTGCAAGATCTCGCATCCAGGTTTTTAAAGTTACGATTTCCTTCCTAAAGTCTTAAAATTCACAAGATCTCCCGCCCAACTCTTAAAACCCCTTTTAAGTTTTAACTACAACTTTCAATATAAAATTGTTGAGCAATTTTTGTCAAATTTATTTATTTTTTAAAATTTTACATAAACATAAATAAATTTCCAAGAAATTTATTTATTTATTTGTTTTAACTACAATTTATTTTATTTTTGTAAATTTGACTGAAACTAAATTATTGCGCACCATGTTCACCCTTTCAAGAAAATCCTAGCTCCGAAACTGATTGATATTTGACCATACCAATACTGATTGGTTTCCGATTGGTTTTGCAAAGATATCGACCAATACCAACTTGTTTCTATAGGTATCAACCACTACCACCAAATGGCGTCTAATGTTAAATATTAGGGAAATTTACACTTTCGGCCCTATAAGTTTGCGTATTTATAGAAATAGCCCTATAGTTTCAATCCTTGCATAACAGACCAGCTCCAAGCCTAGCCGATTCCACATCAGCAACTGCCTTTTATATTCAAATTACTTTTAAAGTATAAAAGTAAACGTTACTTTATTACTTTTCATTCTTTACTATTTACTTTAACTTTATTACTTTTCTGTAAAACCGAGAGGGCGGTGGCTTATCGGCGAGAAAGCGGAAAAAAACTCACAACAGATTTTCAGGTATTTTTTTTTTTTAATATTTAAACACATTCAGTCATCCATTATGTTTCTCACGTAATTCGCTAATTTACCGATAACTAACCGCTAACTTACATTATCGGCCGATAATGTAAGTTGTCGACCGATAATATAAGTTAGCGTCCGATAATGTAAGTTGTCGACCGATAATGTAAGTTGTCGAACGATAATGTAAGTTATCGGTAGTTTTTCAACCTCACTTATTTTGTTAATTAATTATTTTTATTTATATTGCAGTTCCCACTAAGTGATTGTAAAATAACTATTTCTCTAAAGCCCTTCGGGAAATGTTCTGGAGTTAGTATTAAGAAATTTTACTTGCACTGTAACGAAGGGGGATCTCTCTTTCTCTATTTCGGCGTGATAATGCGGCGATCGCATGTGAACATGATAATCCAAGAATAGCCCAACGTTTACATGTACATGTTCGCTTATTTAGATCGACACTATGAGTGTAATCACTACGTTTAATTTAAAATATATCACGACCATATGGTATAACATTTTTTCGACTGGCCCATCCTGAATTTCGTGTTATGTGTTCTTGGGCCATCGGTGTTAACACGTGTGTCATTTTATTTCCTTCCTCCTGACAACGAAGATAAAATTCAGCTATTTTTGTGCGAATAGTTTCTAACATGCTCACGATCGGTTCCTCAATGGCTATTTTCAACACACTATTTATGCTTTCAGCTATATTAGTTGTCAACATATCATAACGTCTCCCTTGAAAATAAGTGCGCGCCCAGAAATGATCACCAATTTCTTTAATCCATGTTGTACATTCCGGGGGGGCGTCGTCTTCTATTTTTCGTATAATTCTTTTAAATTTTACTTTCGAAAATGTACGGGCAGCAACCCAAAAAACGGTCTAGAGATTATATCCTTATATAAAATGTACGGGCAGCAACCCAGAAAAGCGGTTTAGATATTGTATCTTTATATGTATAAAACAGATTTAGAGCTAGGTGTCGCATACAATAGCTGTGAAAGGCGTTAGGAAAAACTTTTTCCACAGCTTTCATCAACCCTTTCAGTCTATCTGATATCAATACAAATTGCTCTTCAAAGTCACCGATTACACGTCTCCCTAATAGATCAAGGAACCATATCCAATGATCTTCATTTTCTTTCGGTACAACACCGAACGCTATAGGGAATAAATGTCTATTCTCGTCTATCCCCGTAGCTATTAACAACACTCCCTTATATCGTCCACGTAAATGCGTTCCGCCTACCGCAATTATTCTTCATAAAGTATTACAAAAGCTTCTAATGCAAGGTCCGAATGCCACGAAGAATCTCTGAAATTTATTATCAAGCTCGAGACACAATTCGGTTTGTACGTCTGGATCGACTCGCTGTAATTCGGTGATATATGACGATAACATCTTAAATTGCTCCTTTCAGCTACCTCGGATGTCATTCAAAGTCATTTCTTTTCCTCTCTATGCTTTCCAGTAACCTACTATTATACCGTATTTTTTTCAATATAAAAAATTCTTGAAGCAGGAGTCTCGTTAAAGCCCTTTAATAGTTTATCTCTCACGAATAAAGCTATCCACGATGCCGTACATTGGCGATGTCCGCTTCCGAAAGCTGGTATTCTGCACGTATGTTCTGGGTAGAAAGTTTTCACAGCAAACGTGTCCACACCTACTAATTTCGATGCATATATTCGCCAAGCACATCCTACTTCAACACACCTCGCCGTAACTCGAAGAGGACTGATTTTTATTAGTTTAATTTGGAAATTATTTGCCATTGATAATTGGCCCCCCTTCATACAGTTCCTCATCATCCGAATCCATATACTCTCCTTCCGAGTCATTAAGCTGATAGTTTTCGTCCACCAGAGGTTAATCATTTCCCCTATTAGTATGAACATGCAAAGTGGGAGACGACGGTGCTTCATTATTTTCAGGATCACTATCACCGTCATTGACTGGATGGTTATTATGTGATTGAGATTGAGCTCGTCGATGTACATTTGATTGATGTGCAGTTGTTTGAATTGATGTTGGCCAATGCGAAAATGTTTAATGTACGAGAGGCTGTTTTGTTGAACGCTCGATTATCGTTGGCTCCGAAGCTATTGATTCATAAGGCCATTGATATGGATTAAGGCCGACTAAAAATGTTTTCCACCGATTTACCGAATCGAAGTTGAACTGGGATGTATCATGCATCGGATTCATTTGATGATAATATTCTTGATCTTCATCGCCTTCACTCATTGGAATGTCTGAAGAGGGTTGCTCCAGAGGCCTATGGTAGGGGCGAAATCCTATATTCATATTTCTATTATCGTCGACTATCATCGGTGCAGCGATGTTCTCCTCTTCAAACCGTATTTCTTGATTTTCAATCAAACGTTCTGTTCTCACACCATCATCTTCTTCGTTTGTTTCCTGAAACGGTTAAAATGTTTCTAAAGACGGTAAAATTTCTGCTACGGTAGTGACTAATGATTTTTCGATATAAATATTTATCACACCATCACTAATACGATATGCTCTGAATAAGTTTGTAAGATCATCAAAGTCAGACAATTCGGCAAATACAAGTTCATTCCCTATGCATAATGAAACCGTTAGAGTAATAGAATGTTCTTCCGGTCGTGTCCTACTGACCTTTAGATTTTCTCCATAAACTCATCAAATGATATGTTCTCCATGACAGTGACAATCCTCCAATGTCTTCCGTTGTAAGTATTATCTCCCACATAGACGAAATCAAAATGGCAAATAAGGGAAACATCCATTTCAACCTACAATATTTACAAAATAAAAATTGGTTGGTTAAAAGGGTAATACTTGACTTAACGCTATAATATAAAAAAATAAAAATTGATTGGTTAAAAGGTCATCTTAGGATATCGGCCGATTGATATAATAAGATAGCGGCCGATATCCTAAGATATCGACCTATATCTTAAGATAGCGGCCGATATCCTACCTAACTTGATCTACCAATTATATGTTTAAAAAGAAGGGAAATTAATATCTTACAAAAATAATATACTCGATATCTTATCTAGCCTGTTGTAGTTCTCTGAGTTATACCAATTGTAGTCGAATCTCGAAATTACAATCCAAGAAAAAATATTAAAAAGGCAAATAAGCAGAGAGAAGTATATATATATATATAAGGAAAACGTAGAATCGGCTAGACTTGGAGCTGACCTGTTATACAAGGATTGAAACTATATGACCGTTTCTGCAAATACGCAAACTTATAGAGTCAAAAGTTTAAATTTCCCTAAATATTATGACAATAGATGAAAGGACCCAACTTTCCAGACCTTCATTTAATCACCAAAATATTCTTAAAAGCGCCTTTGGGAAGCAACTTTGCCGCAGAGGGCCTAAAAAGCCTAAGAATCTAAGAAACGCATTCAAGGCTTGTCTCTTCTAAAAATTTCTGGGCATCTTTTAAAGGTGTTGAGAAGGTAGCCCACTGGGAAAAACAGAGGAAAAATAAACCTAGTCCAATAGGCCTGGCTAGAGGGAGGGAGCATTGAGAAAGAAGAGTTGGTGTTAGTTTCCCGACCCGAGCACTGCCAGTGGTGCTCTCTAATCTCCCCTTGGTATTAGTTTCGCGACCCGAACGCTGCCAATGGTGCTCGCTAATCTCCCTCAGCCAAGCTTGGGAAATGCAATGAATATTTTCATGACTATTTTGGAAGGAGACTGGCCCTACCACAGCAGCCGGTACTGAGGTCAGATTCCTAATACTAACCAAGGAGTCAAAATCGGTTTCAGTATCAGATATCGGTCCTTGGAGGACCGATACAAATCGGCCGATACCTATACAGGTCTTGGCTCAAACCAATACGTATCGGCCGATACCGATACCTTTATTAACAACGAGATTTATTATCGTTTCTCGCATGCATTCGGAGGTGTGAAGTGGGAGAGAGGGTAAGTCTTGGATAAGAATCTACGAAGCACTAGAACGACCTTGTTGATGTTCCTTTACTCAGGAAACTTAAGATGCTCCGGGATAGAAATGAGAGAATGTCTACAATACCTTAATCTGATACAATTTGAGGGATTTTGTAGGTTCATTGATCAACGCTTTGGCGGAAGAACTTCATAAGTTTCCAGAAATTGAAGATCCAAATCAAGAAATTAATGTCATTTTAACTAGTGGTATCAACCTAATTGGATCCATATAAACCAATTATCCAATCATTTCTTAATTGGAGGACCAATATGTATCGGTTTGCCGAAAAACCAATACGTATTGCTGATACATATTGGTATCGGCCGATTTTTTATACCTTGATACCAACTTAATTAAGAAAATCTAAAATGCAAAGGAATAAAAACCAACCCACTTCGAAATTGGATTTCCAATGCTATGTTTCTTTTTCTGCAACAGTCATGAGCATGGAACCACCTCCACAATTTCAGATCTTTCAATGGCTGGGGCACACGTTGGGTCTGAATCCAGTGGTGTTACAAGAGAGCAACACCATGTTATAGTGGCGCAGTGGACCAATTGATCATTTGCCAAGAGCAAACTAGACATAATCAAACATTAATTGATAGAGTTACTTTAAACCCACATGCATATGTATAACCAAAACCCACTCTTTTAACATAAAATATTCTGCCTCCGTTCCTTAAAATTTAAATTGCCAAAGAATCAGAAAATTTTGGCATTGGAAAAGATCATCTGTGGTCAAGTATCAACTGATCAACTCTGCTAAAACAAAACAGAGAGACCTTACATAAATTAGGCAAACATATCTTCAGAAACAAATCGTTTTTGGCTATCAAAACAAGGCTCAGATGGGATTTGAAGCTGTTCATAGCTTAGCTGCCTGGATGCTTCATACAAAGCAATGCCGACACTTACAGAGAGATTGAGGCATCGGACATAAGTTTCAACCATGGGAATACGAATGGTTCCACCGCCTGAGCTCTCACTAGTGCAGTCGAGAAGAGCTTCAGGAGGAAGCCCAGAAGTTTCCGAACCAAAAACAAGCCAGTCACCTCGTTTGAAAGAGAAATCCTGCAAAACAGACGCAGCTGTCTAAATTCCAATTCACACTTTTATTCACCAAGGGATCTGAAGGATAATGAAACCTTGCATACCTCACAATCATAGTGACCAAAAATGCGGGTTTTTTTTCTCGGAATAAAACAGGATTTTTTTTTTTAATAAAGAAAAATGCTATGGATGGAATCAAATCTTATAGTAGTTCCAGACAATTTTTGTTATTGGGGAACAATCAATATACTTCTATCTGGTGTATTGAACAATTAACAAACCTATATTAGAGTTTGGGTTCTCTCCATTAAAACAAGTGTTTGATCACAACATATATAATTTTTTATAATTATTAATATCTTCTAATATCTTGTAATCTTTTTATATCTTTTAATTTTTGAAATATTCTTTTAACGGCCAGGTACCCGCCTCAAGAAGCGGGAGAACTGAGTTTGAATCCCCCCCCCCCCTTTGAGACCACCCTAGGGATTTATATCCAGTGCTGACCCGGCAGGTGCTAACTTGGGGAACGCATGTGCCCCTAGGATTAGTCCGGTGCTCTAAGAGGCGCAAACACCCAATTTATTTATTTTTGAAAATTTTCCGTTTTTTCCCAAAATGTAAAAATTTTTTCCGTATATTTCCACAGCCATTTTATTCCCGTACCCAGATTTGGTCACTATGCTCACAATTGAGTGACTTGAACAAAAGACTACAGAACCACACGACAATTCCACTCAAATCCAAAACTAGCTGGTTCTCCGAGAAATGTGCTAAGAAGAGAAGCAGTTGACCGGACAATCTAGGAAGAACGCACTGATTCAGTGCGAGCCGTGAAAGAGGTACCAAATAGAAGCAAACTCTGAATACTAGATATAACCTCAAAATAACCAAGGGAAGATCGGTCAATGAAAAGACCTACGTTAAAGAACATGGCATTTTCCCTTTGTCTTGCTTCTTTTGTTTTTTTTTCCCTATTTTGGGTTCAGATTTGGTGGGAATCTTTTAAGACATAAACATAGCTTTCATCCACTTATAAGACGGTTACAAGATCTAGATCTGTGTTCCTGTAGGGTCGAATGCAGATTAAGGTCAACCCGGCCTTTCCTTTAATATAATCGGGCTGGGCCGGGATTGGGGGGGGGGGAGTTTGGTCTGCCCGAATTTCTTTTTGTTTACCGTAACATTAGGCCGAAACCCGGTCCAGATTCAAAATCAAGCTTTCGAGCTCAAGATTTTTATTCAAGCCCAAACCCAACCCAACCCAAATTGGGCCGGGCAGGGCTTGGGCTCAAGCCCAACCCGTTGACAGCCCTAAAAGCATTTGGCTAATAAGGAAGCGAGATAAACACAAATTTCATGTGGCTGAGAAGGATATGTTGAGGTGAAAGCATAGAGTAACAAGAAATGATCAAACTACAAAAGACAGATATGGGAGAAAGTTTAGAAGTGGCCCCCAAAAAAAAAAAATTATAGAATGTAACTTGAAATGATCTAGGCATTCTATCAAAGAGTTGAAATGGCTCTTGTACGGAGATATGAAACAATAGAAGCATAAGGAAGGATGAGAAGAGGAAAACGACTAAAGATTTGGAGAGAAGTAATGAGAAACAATACAAAGGATTGGTGAATAAACGAGGTATCCCTAAACAGAAATGAGTGGAGAAATAAGACCCGTAAAGCCGACCCCAAACAGATGGGGCACAGAGATAATGATGACGATGATGACGATGAAAATTGATGACGACGATGATGATTTTGATGATGAAGCATAGCCTTCATCCAATAGGTGTACAGATATTCAAACCATCCAATATATGGGCTGCCCATTGGATGGGACATAGGCCAAAAATATACCTGACAGGTGATCCATATTTTCTATCAAGTATGGCCAGAGATAGTTTATGATACTACTTGCATATTGAAGACTTGCGAATTTTTCCTTCTTGTCATTCTATCAAGGTAGATGGTAAACTCTATACCAAAAGAAACTAATACAGAGGATAAAATCTCACTGAATGAATCATTGCACCCCTCTTAGTAAGTGCCAGCAAACGCTTTTCCCCAACCTGCAATAGAAAGAAAGTAAAATGACCAAGAGTTATGGAGAGAAGTATTAGCAAGATGCTATAACATTTATAGCTATGTAATATACCTGTTGCATGAAATAGTCTCTGAATTCTGCCCATGAACCATGAACCTTGACAACTACATATCTAATTTATCTATTAATTCAGGAAACAATAATGTGATTGTGAATATATGAATCAAGGATGAGCCAATGGATCGAAACAATGGTGGATACAAAATAGTGATTACAAAAACAAAAATAAAAAATCCAATATGCCAATACAAAATTTAACAAAAAAATTGATAACATGCATGCTATAATACAATATGCACATGAAGACATCATAGCGAACTTGAATTTAGCTGAAGGACCAGAGACACTTGTACAGTTTGAGGGAGAGGGAAACCGAGGGTACTCAAAATAAACTTTGCCGCATAAAAAAGGGTAGATGTGGCCTCACTTTGTACCATTCTCCTATGAACATAAATCCAGCTTTTGTTTCTTTAAATTGCAAGTGGTAGAGAATACCAGCAGTACCCCTATAAAATGCTCTCTCCATATATATTGATTGGTATATAAGGTCACTGATGTAACAAATATGATGCATACGACCATAGGATCATTCCTATACATGCATATTGTATGATATTGATCTTTGTGTTGTTTGCAAAATTGTCGACTATCACAGCATGATTGGGAGATTGAAGAGGATGAAGAACAACCCATTTTCAGAACTAGGAGTTTCTATTTTGAAACAAGGCTATGGAACTCTAAAGATGCCAAGGAACTCCGTAAACTGTCATAAAATGGTTTGCTTTCCGCTTCCAAACCCAAAGATCGAGGGATAATCTCAAATTACTTTCAATCCCTGTAAACAGAACAGATCCAGATGGCGAAAAAAAAGGAAAGGGAGCAATGGATAACAAAAACATGAGAAGCATATTAGCATTTTGAAGGCCGTAAGCATTAATCTAACGGTGGCATGCTCTTTTTTTTTTTTTTTTTAAAGATAAAAATTGCAAACATACACAAAAAGGGTTTATTATGAATAACATAAAAGAAGCAGAGAAAGAGAGAGAGAGAGAGAGAATTGTGGGATACGGCCAGTAATCCAACCCAGCACGCTTTAGTTTTGCATCATCCACCTGAAAACCTAATGGCTATAAAAAGAAGAATTACATACACCACAATACACAATATATGTATACACAATATATATATATATATATATATATATATATATATATATATATATATATATATATATATATAAGTATATTAGCAATAAAAAAAAAAGATAAATTGATAATGTAATGACAAGGAAAGACACAACTTATCATTCAGATTTCAAAAGACTGCATCAAAGTTTGAAGGATTACTCGTACCTCCACAAGATGCAAGCCAACAGCTGAAGCTGCACATGTTCTAGCAATGCACCCTGTGTTTCCAGGAATCTGCCAAAGGACAACAGATATCTCAGTGCCAGCCACCAAAAAATTGAGGTTGCCTGACCCCCAACAGCAAAACAATCAAAATAAGTGGTTCTTGGAAAGTTTGATAGTAATGAGGATGAATATTAATAGATGAGCATAATTATTTCGCAACTTGTAAAAAGTCTAACGAATATTAGTAAAACTTAGAAATGTCAATAAAACAATGAAATGTCAATAAAACAAAACTTAGAATTTTCTCATTTGACAATAGGTTAAACAGAGGAGAATGCGGATAAAAGCTCTGCTTGATGGAGACCCCAAGGGACCTTTGACACTTTGAATTTCAACTGTTGCAAACAATATAAATTTGATACCAACTGCTATGGCCGCATGCACTGAGAAGCACCCATATAGGCCATGTGGCAAATATCTTTGATCATTTTAAGTGCTTCATATGGATGGCCACTTACTACACTCAGCCTGAAAATGATGTATAGCAGAGAACTGAAACCATCCAATCAGACCACTTTATATCGACCGCGAAAAACATGTGCATAACGTTAGTGTGAATAGATCGGAAGGTTCCAATCCCCCAATGAGTGTGATTTTTGGGCCCACAATCAAGGTTTTAAATATCGGCCGATTCCAATATATATTGGCCAATTCTGATATATATTGGCCGATATGTATAGGATCAGATCCATGCTAAGACGATATGCCTGATTGATATGACCAGTTATACATATCGATCGGTATATGCATACATAGCAGCTATATCAACTGATATGTAGCCAATTTGGCAGATAAGATCGATACAATCAAATATTTTCATATTGTTGCTGTGATTTGTTTGAATTGAGTTATGGATTGCGATTGATCCGAATTTTTCTTTTTTTTATAATTAATTTTTATAAAAATAAAAAAATTAAGCAACTAACCCGACAGCTTCCAACTTCTAAGAGACCTCTAAGTTTAATATTCTAATATTATATTTGCTTTTTCCTTCCAACTTCTAAGCAACATACAAGTTTAACCATCTAATTTTATACTTCATCTTTCTTAAAAACCCGTCAAAAGATGATACTTTATAGTTTATGCCTGATTCTCAACAATCCGTCAAAGAAGGAACAAAAAAGGCTGAATTGACTGATCACGATAAATATCAGGTATCGGCCGATATATACTGGCTAGCTATGTAGTCGATTTGTCCGATACATACCGGTATCAAAACCATGCCCATATCAACTCCCAATATGACTACAACTTTGATGTTGGATTGGTTATAAGATGTGCCATGTGGCCTAAAATAGGTGCTTTTCATTTGAAAATATAAAGAAGTGCTTCTCATTGAAAATATATATAAGTGCTTCTCATATCCCATTATTCATGTAATTTTATGTGTATTGAGTGAATTTACACATATTTCTAGATATGCATATCGGAATGAACCTCTTGTTTCTAATTAACAAGCGCATACTTCATATTTTTTCACTCAGCAATTACCACTGCTATGCATGCATATGCTCATTCCAACCACAAATCAGATGTTCGTAAATGTCCAATTCGTTAATGGACGGTGATTCGGTATGGTCTCCATAACCTGGAAAAACCAGACCAGTAGTACTTTTGCAAGTGCTGGATCTTACCTCCCATCACCGGGATGGAAGCTGAAATAATGAAGATTGGTGTGCAGCACAAAAACTAAAAGCAAGTATCTTTTTCTTCACTTAAATAGGAATATCAATAGATAAATTTGTATGAAGGACTGTGGAGTAGGGGTGGAAGATCGGTTAACCGAACTGAAACCGAAACTGAAATTTTGGTTTCAGTGTTGGTTCACCTACAACCGAACCCGGACCAAAATGTTTCGGTTAACCGAACTGCCCACCCCCCTTAACCGAAACCGAACCAAACCAATCTGGTTGTGGTCGGTTCGGTTCAGTTTTCTCTGACTTTTTTCATTTTCTTTTGAAAGAGAATTTTTTTATTTGTTTCGATTTTTCGGTTTTAGGATCGGTTTTCTCTCTCTGCTCAACCGGTTTCGGTTTTCAACACCCAAAACTGAAATCAAACCGATCCAAAACCGGTTTCGTTTTTTCGGTTTCGGTTCGGTTTCTGGTTGGTTTTTTTCCATTTCATCGGTTTTCGGTTTTTTCTTTCCAACCCTACGGATAGTATTGAGTGGAAAAAAAGACCCGCAAAGCCAACCCCAAATCAATGGAACAGTGCGATAATGATGATGGTGACGATGATATATGTACGACTGCAGCATTGTATAGAAGAACCATGTGATTGATCCTATAGATGACTTATATAATGGGAACAAGTAAACGATAATATTAATGTAATGACCCCATTGCACTGCGATGGATGAAGATCGGACGGCTATACAATACGTCACCATTATCTTATCAACAAAAAGAACATTCTAAGTCCAACAGTATATACCTGGGGGGACACTAAAACTACTTGAAGAAGTCTATCATGTGCCACTTCACTACCAACCCCCCCAAAACCATGGGACTCCGAATTCACACTGCTTCTTGCAGCTGCTCCCAAAAAAAAAAAAAAAGTCAACATGTCTAATACAGTGATCAGAATATTCTAATAATCGAATTTTCTACAACTCGGCAGAGCCAACAGCTTGTAAAATCGGCTTATAGAAGATATAAGAGCTTCTTCTGCGCCAATTCATATTTAAATCGGTATAAATGATGATAGAATCAGAAAATTTTAAGCTAAATACGAGGCTCAGAATAATATCTTAATTGAATTAAATAGAGATATTGAAAAAATATATATATTACAAAAAACAAAGAAATAATTTTTAACCTTGTGACGAAGAAATGTTAGTTCACTGTACAATATGGTAAAATTGAATAAATGGTAGGAAGAAAAAAGATTGAGAGGTTACAAATAGAGAAAAAATTAAAGAATAAAGGGTAGGGATTCTTACATGAGCATTGAAGTCTGAGGTGTCGGTAGTATGAGAAAAGAGGTATTTTGTAGGGTTCTTTGTTGAAATTTGCTAATAGTGGAAATGGAGGAAAGTGAGAAATCGGTCGGCGATAGAGAGGCGAAGTGAAGTTTATGGTCCGCAAGGCACTTGTCTCCATCACTAGTTTAGGGTTCTCTCTCTCTCTCTCTCTCTCTCTCTCTCTCTCTCTCTATATATATATATATATATATATATATATATCTATCAACACCTCCCTCCTGCTCCTTGGAGAAGCTTAGATGTAAAGGAAGAAGATGCGTCGGGTCCTCTCCTACCCGAACCCCAAACCTCAACCCGGACCCAACTCAATCACCACTTCGATCATGACCCAACCGAGCCATAGATATTTAGTTTGCTGATTTGCTCGATTCAAATTCGGGTCCGCACTATTTTTAAATGAATCCAATTCGCTATGGTATGAAGAGTTTTAAACTTATTTGTTAACTATATAAAATTTTAGAGTTTAAAATCATCTCTTTATGCTTTTAAAACTTTAAATGGATCCAATCGCAGGTATTAATTGGGCAATTCAGTTGTTATGCCAAATTCAATTCGTTGGGAGCAGGCGAATTAAGTAACATATAAATGGGTCGGATTAACCCAATAATAGATCTTCCTAGCGCATTGTTTTTACCAAGTTGAGCACGTAAAGTTGATCTCTTGGGTTGGGTTTGATTAATTTGACTGAAGTGGGATTGGAATATTTTACATATAAAACTAATGAAAAAGGGCAAATAATGAAGGGTACCCTGTTTGCATGCTACACGGTTGATAGCTCTTTTAACTATATCAAACTTAATACCTCACAAGTGTATAAGGGAATTGTAACACATGTAAAAGTATCTATCCTTAGGAAAATACTTTGACTTTGGAATTCCGTCTATAGGTCTTAGAAAATAAATTATTTTGGGTTTTAAAACTAAAATACTCATAAGTATACTATTCCATTTTAAAGACTAATTAAACTAAAGCGGGAAATTAATGTAAAAATTGATAAAAAACGAGCAAGTCTAGGTTCCTTACTGCAAATTCGTAATCCTAATTAATCATCCCTGATTTCTCTGAATTCTATAATTATCTCAATGTGACAACGACAATAGGAGAAGACGATAAGATCGGTTTAAAGCAACAACGACAACATAAACGTCTCTAGCATAAATATTGATAATGAAATTAACTAAGGCAACGATGGCAACATAGTCAAGTGATGAAAGTCTAATAATCTCAAACTTAAGTCGACAACGACAATATAGAGATTGAAATTATAGAAATTGTGAAATCTTTTTAAAACTCACAGACAGACTTCAAAACTCATATTCATTAACCAATTATAATGTGAATTCAGAAAAATAAGAAATAACTAAAACTAAAATCTGAAACTAAAACTCAACTGAACGCTATTCTACTCTATCTATCTATCGAATTATCTATCTACCGAACTCTAGTTAAGCCCTCTTATTTAGAGATGCATAAAAGTTCTATTACATGCAAGACTTAACTAGTATTCCTATTATAATTCTAATCTAATATTATAATTATATTAAAACTACAACTTCCTAACTATATGACTCCATTTACAAATATCCTCCCATATATGGTAGTGCCATTTTAATCATGACCACTTTCTTCATTTAGAACACGATGGCATTGTGGCTTTTCGATCAATCGCAGCCTTTATTCCTTTGGACTCGTGATCCACGATTGCATGGTCTTCTCTTCGGAAGGCCTCTTTTCATAGTTATAATCGATTGTAACTTCTTTTATCGTGCAATCGTAGTTCAATTTTCTTCAATTGTAGGCTTTCTTTTCGTTGTCACGATCAGCAGTGACTTCATCTTGAGGAGTAGTGATTCTCGATTAAATGCTTTTGCTTCTCGGTATGACTTTATTCTTAATCACAACCAGTTGTGATTATGTTGCTTTGAGATCATGATCCTCACAATCGATCAAGCTTTTCTCTACAATACCTTCATGTACTCAACCAACTTTACGATCGATTGTGACTTTGAATTTCTTTGAATTTGGTCTTCACTCTCAATCGTGCTTTTCTGGGTATTGTTTTACACATATTCTCTGTTGATGCTCTTTTTCTTGTTAAACTTACTCATCACTCAAAAGTGATCATTAGTACCTAGATGTAGACTAACAAGGCTTTGTTCAGGGTATCAAAAAGGTATACTATGTGAACAATCAACGGTCAATTATTTATTACACATGTCACAAATTCAAAAAAAAAAAAGCCAAAAATCATATTTGAGCGTGATGTGTGTTATATGGTTTTAGGGTCCTGTTTTGGGTACCCGTGCAATTTAGAATAAAAAAATGACTGTCTAATGCTACGCTCATGGTCTCAAGACCAATTTTGTGGAAGATCGGGGTGAAAAACAATTCTCATTGTTTAATTTGAAGAAGTCAATAGGACAGAAGGGGTTTTAAACATAGGTGCTTTTGAGTAAACGTGTAGGCGCCAACATAAGTATCCTATAATTTACAACCCGAGATTCTTTCCAAGCAAGGTTCCACTTGTTCAAACTGTTGACAACTTTCAATGATACGATGTGGATTATTTTTCGTCTCAATCTTTCACAAATTGGGTCTTTGGGATCATGTGCGTGTGGACAACCAGATTTTGATTCCATATGACATACATCCCAAGAGTGATATGAGAACCATGTTTGATGTAATGCTATAATCATGTTCACTTTTGAGATGTGTGACACTTTGAATCCAAATTTAACAATTTGATGATAAAGTCATGATCTCCTGATCTATGCGTGCAATATTGGGATGGAAAACTATCTCCATCATCTTATTTAAATCAAATCAATTATATTAGCACATGAAAATGTGTTGAAATAACAAAATCTCAAGTTTTAAACAAAGATAACCTATTTATATTTTGTAATAATATAATAATTTCGGTAGCTCTATTCCTCTGCTGAAAATCATCCGCTTCTTTGCCCTACCATCAAACCACCAAATTTTGTTACAAGTGAAATAAAGCCTAAAAAGTAACCCTAAAATTACCTTTGAAATAAAAAGTTTGATCTCTTTTATGATATTGATGCAACCTCGGGCTTCACTCTGTGAAAGATTGAGCTAAAAATGGACATCTGAATTAAAGTCGTCATTATTTTTTCCGCATAGGTGAATTTGCTAGACACCAATAAAACTACTCCTCAATCCTGCGTTGACTTGTCACGTGGCAGCCATCTTAACGTAGAAGTAACTAATCTGTCCTCTTTAGTAAAAAAAAAAAAAAAAAAAACTTGCCTCCTTCATAAAAGTAAGCCTTTAACTTATTATATAATCTAAAACTTAAATAAGGAGCTGATATATAGTGTTGTGCCATGTACCAGGGAGCCACACGGTATACATCATAGATGTTTCGAAGTATTTTTAAGATGGTAGGTTAGTTCAGTTGGTATCGTTCCTTCTATTGTGAGGTTTGAGGTCGTGATTTCTACATTTTACGTTATATTATATTTTCTATTATATGTAAGACACATTTAGGTGGTCTATGCTATATGACACCAAAACAAAAGGAAAAAAAAAAACAGATGGTTATTATGTTTGTTGGGGCTCATAAAGTATACATGGCAATGATAAGGTCTACATGATTAAACTTAATTTGATATTCAACTAGATCTGTAATAATTTGATATGTGAGAATCTTTAATTCAATCGTTTCTAAATTTATAGGATGACATGTGATTAAGATTCTCTTATATTTACTGGTTGCAGATTTAGTTAAACATGAAATTAGATTCAACCAATTGGACCAGACCATTGTCCAACTATATAAATGGGTAGCTCTATTCCACCCATCACTAGCTTACCTAAAGCAAACATTCCATTTTACCTTGTACTACCTGGGGTCGGATGGTAAATTGAGTTGAAAATTGATCTCCATCGTTTGATTCAAAGAACGGAATGAATTTTAAGTAGAGGCTCCATCAATAATTGGATAGGTGGGAATGGAGATAAGTGGGAATGGAGATACTTTATAAAATTTTAGTATCATTTGTAATGCACAAACATTCAGGTGCGAACCCTTCTTGAACTTTGGTTATTTTATTTGCAACTTAAATCTTTTTGCACAATCTATTAGTAGGTTGCTTGAAAAGATTTTTGAGTTGCTAATAAAGCCACTTCAATTCCTAATTATTTTTCAGGGGATGAGCTGATCGGTTAAACATATTGCCTAACCTGCAATATCAGATGTTATCTTACGGTTGCAAACAGTGAGAAAGTCATACGCGTGCTACATGTAATATAATACAGCTGTAACTAAGCTACGTGGCCATCGGATCTGGACGGTTTATCTTTCCCGGTTGTCTGCGAAGGCTAAAGCCTAAAACCTAAAAAGCTCGACGATTTCTATTGTATATTTTAGCGAGTTCGTTCTGATATCACCTTAGGGTTCCGTGGTTTCATCTTCTGCTCGCAGATTAGGGCAGAATATATCGGCGAGGAGGATAAAAATAGATTGATTTTAGATCTAGTCATTTGAACAACGAAACAGGTATGATGACCACTTTCTAATAGAAAAATTACTTGATTCTATTAGTTTTATATGCATATTTTTCGTTTTACGATTTAGGGTTTCTGGTAGATTTCGTTTATGGTTTATAATTCTGTGTGGTAAGGATCAAAGAATTGTTGATATTTTTAGGGTTGCGGTTCAATTTATTTACTTTTTTCCCTTTTTCGCAATCAAATTTTATTTTTTTTCTGAGTTTTTTGTAAGATTTTTTATGTATGTTTAGGGTGTCTTATTATTATTAATTTTTTTTAATAATCTTTTTGGGTAAAAATCATATATTGTTTGGATCATTCTGCAGTTACCTTCGTGATTTGTTGTTTCCCTCAGTTAAACGAATATTATATAGAGGAAAAATTTCTGATCAATTCATATATTTTTTCATATGCTTTAAATCTGCTGTATTTTGTTCTATAACGGTTGCAATTATTCCGTTTCTGATTCAAAGCTTAAGGAATGTTTCCAGTTTCACAGTCTCGTTGGGTTTCAATAGACGTTTCTCAAAACGCATATCGACTTCTCTGATCTGTTCGGTTTTTCGTCCATGGAGAAAGGAGTTGGTTCTAGCCTTTTCGTTAATGATGGCTCGTTTATGGAGAAGTTTAAACAGCTTCAACAAGAGAAGCAAAAGAAGGGATTGACACCCAAAAAGTCTGAATCTGGTGTTCCCGCCAATTCATCTGGGACTTTGCGGCCCAACACTAACATCAATAAGAGACCATTTGAGTCTAAATCGAATGAGACGATGAAACCTATAACATCTAGTTCCAGTGGCAAACTTGCATTCAGTCTGAAACAGAAGTCAAAGCTTGTGGCACCGGCCGTTAAACTAAGTGCAGATGAAGATGAAGAGGATTTTGGAAATGGGGCCGGTGATGGACCAGAAAAACGGATGAAGTTAGGTGAACCGGAAGAACCCATGCCATCATCAGGACAAGGGGATGGTAATTACTGCTCGTACATATATTCTTGCATCCAATTAGGTTGGATTTGGGATTTGACACACAAACACACACATATAATTTAAGGCATCCATTCATTTTCGCTCAATGACTGGTTTTATAGCTTAGTATTTCTGGCTTCAGTTTTTTTTTTTAGCTGAATTTTAAATGCTATTGTGTTCAATTACCTTGTTTATTTATCATGTACAGAATTTATATGTATATGCTTGATTTAGTTTTTGGTTATTCTGTAATTGTTCAAATCTAAAAGCACCTAATGAACTAAGCTATGAAAAAATGACTAATTATGCTATATGAAGCATAAAAAATGTCGTTTTAGCTGAATTCTTCTAGTGGAATAAGCCATTAATTTTTTAGTCATTAGTGTGCCATCAAAGTTCAATGTATTAGGCATTGCTGTCGTCTAATGTCTCTGCTGCTGCTATTTTTATTTCTTTGTGTGGAATGTTGAAACCTTTAGAAAGTAATATTCCCACAACAAGCACTTGGGCTTGGAAATCATGTTGCTGCCAACCCTCCACTAAGCATGACAATCAATAGAATAATGTATTGGTCATTCATTTATAGAGCCTAGTAGTAGTAACTTGGATGCATACAATCTAAAAATTACATTAGACTGTATGCGTCCAAGTTACTACCACTAGTCTCTATAAATGCATTCCAACATATTATTCTATTGATTGCCATGCTTAGTGGAAGGTTGGCATGATTTCCAAGCCCAAGTGATCATTATGGGAATTCCTTACTTTCTAAATGTTCCAACTATCAAACTAGTGCTCATAAAAACAGGGTCCCGGATTTTTTTTCTTTAAGCCTTTTGTTTATGCTTGGGCAGTTCGCTTTTGGGATTCTAGAACCAAGGAATCTTTTATTGAGTAATGGTAGTTTTATTTACGTTAAAAATGCTTATTAGATTGTTGAAATGCATTTCCTCTAATGAATCAAGATAAACGTAGAGAGGGAAGTATGCTGCTGTAATTTACTGATTTTTTGCTTATATATATATATATATATTCGCCACCACTATTTATGCTTGCATACAAGTTTTTTTTTATTATTTCTTCATCCAGCTATCGTGACATTTCATTCTACTGTTGGGCTTAACTTCCATTTAAGTTTTTTTTTTAATTTATCATTTATTTGAATTTTTCTGTTTTATTCTTTAAAGTTTCGTCCACCTGACCTGGCAACAAAATTTCTTCCATGTTCGCTTACTGAAGTATATCCTTATAGTTGTTGCAGCCTTGACTGATCTACTCAGGATCAGCTTCACTCACACAATCTATACCATTTTAATTTTTTGGAAATTTCTAATTTTCCTAGTTTTTCTTAATTTCCTTTTTAAACTTTAGGTTTATAAAAAAAAAGAGTCCACATTCATGATTCAACTTGAATCATTGATTTCCCAGTCTGATGAATTGCATCCAAATCACAAGCTGGCATGATGTAAAATTATCCTTGGCGTCTGTAGCCTTCAATATGAAAGCTTGATAATGGGAATATAGGGGATCATTTCTTTATAGTAGCAAAGATCTTGTGAATTTTTTTTCCAAATATGTTTTAAAAACTTCACTCATGCTGCTGCACATATGTTCTCCCTTCGGATTTTGCTCGACTCTAATTTGCTTGTAGCACTTAGAATTTCTGTAGGGATTGATGTCTTCTCTATTCTCAGATGGGTGAATGATGTTTAACAAAACATTCTTGAAAGTTTCTTGTCTCATGAATGCAGCTTGTGTCTTAAGTCTTTACCGATCTTGGTGGAAAGAGATGTTGATTGAAAGAATTGGAAAATGTGGCAACCCTGCTACCACAGTAATTTGCATTCCCTTGTTCATGGTCTCGGTATTAATCAGTTCTTTAAGTTACATGCAGTACCATCTCCCCCAAGTGATCCTGCAGTGAAGAAAGTTGCCGAGAAATTAGCAAGTTTTGTCGCAAAAAATGGAAGACAGTTTGAGCATATTACACGTCAAAGGAATCCTGGAGATACACCTTTTAAGTAAGTTTTTTAATTTCATTATACCTATGTTTTTTGAATATACTTATTTGCTTTATATGTGGTTCCGCCTCCCCTCACCCCCCCTCCTCCCTCCCTCCTCCTTAATAAGATGGTTATTTTTCCATACATTTCAAAATATTTTAGTACACAGCCCATTTCGGAAATCTCTTACTGTAAGACACGACAAAATTTGAAAAAATGATACAGTGCTGACTAGGCTTATACAGTGCTGACTATGCCTATGTTTTTTGAATTTACTTATTTACTTTATATGTGTTTCCGCCTCCCCTCACCCCCCCTCCTCCCTCCCTCCTTAATAAGATGGTTATCTTTCCATGCATTTCAAAATATTTTAGTACACAGCACTTTTCGGAAATCTCTTACTGTGAGACACGGCAAAATTTGAAAAAATAATACAGTGCTGACTATGCTTATACGATTGCTGCGAACAATCAATGGCGTATGCTGTTTGGAGATGATTTTCCAAACAATATATAGCAAGTAAATGATCAGTTGGAACAATAGAGAAAGGCAAAACAAATACACAATCTATGGAATGGAAGTTCAGTGAATTTGGTATCAGGGGTACTTGTATTAAAGTGAAATAAGTTTTTTTGACATTGATGTAGCTCAATGTCCTGCTTTGGAAATAGATTATGAAACTACGAACTGTTTTTACAGTATCAAGAGATCAGCATTCATATTGACAACTCTTTACGTAAAAGTTTGAACATATGCAGACCTAATTAAAGAACAGATTCAGTAAGTCCCTTAAAGCCTTTAATAGAAATGGAGTCTCAACTTGAGAATTGAAAAAGTATTAATCTTGGCTGCAGATTAACATCATTCCTGAAAGTTCAGGATGTAAAAGTAACTAGCTATAATACCGTGTGAAGAAATAAATATTGCATGAAATGCAAAATGAAATGGCCAAAATCCAAAGCCCCAAGGAAATATGTAAGAGTTGGTAGATGCCACATGACTACATACTATGAGCAGGAGTCTGCTGCGTGGCACAGATTTTGATATGTGCACAAAGTTCTAGAGCACCTAAATCTTTATGTCACACAGCCTCCTCAACGCTTTGACAATTCCTGCGCACGGTGCATGGGGCACACACCATATACCAACTAAATATGTAAGGCATTTTTAATAAAGTGTGAAATAAAAGAGGGAAACATTCAATTATTTAATTTTACATAGCTTATTTAGAAGAAATGATAACACCACTACAATTATAATTACTTTCTAATGAGTAAGCTAACCTCCTCACTTATCCGTTCGACATGTAAATGCAATGATTGTGTGAAGCCATGGAACACTTTCACGTACGGACATGTCTTTATCTCTTGCTAGCATTGTGTTCATTTGTGCTGTTTGTTGATTTCAGAGTTTAATATCACCTAATTCCATACCAAAGAACAATTCCAATCTTTTAGTGTCCACTATCCCCATCTATTAAGCATATTTTGTTGGATTCGTTCAAAATAACATAATGACCTATGCATAAGCCGGGGTCAGTTCTCTTTGGTCAAGTTTGAAAATCTTAGCCCAGTAACACCAAATACTTTCTCTTTTCATAACTATGAACCACCCTTTTAGATTTTGTTTGTCCACTGGTTCTTGATAATAATGCAACAATCAACTTCTTTGTTAAATAGGTTTCACTATGAATATTTTATGTTAATAGGCTGAATTTGTCAATTATTTTTGTTGGATTCAATCGTGTTGTATGTTTTTTGTATTTTACACTTTCGCAGGTTTCTATTTGACATAGGCTGTGCTGATTATAAGTACTATGAGTATTGCCTTATCGAAGAGGAAAAGATTCTTCAACAGACAAAGGAACCACAAGCAGCCCGTACTGGTTCGTAGGCTACACCTACTCAAGTGTTTCGTTAAATTTGAATTGGGTTTCTGTAACGTGTAAAAACATTGCAGTATTATTTTTAGCTTGATGCATTAAACATTCTAGTGTAGTTCTACTGCAGCGAAGGATTAAAATATTTTATATATATATATATATATATATATATATATATATATATATATACATACTGGGGGTGGTGGGTTCGAACCCTAGATCACATGCCACGTGGCACATGATTCCAAAACAACACCTGTTGTGGATCATGTGCCATGTGGCATGTGATTTATACCAAAAATTCAAAAAAAAAAATTTGGTGATGAAAACTATGGTCAAAGTTTGGGTACCGCCCACACATCCAGGTGCAATGAATTTCCCCCTTTGACCACATTTTGGATGGTGGATATGCATTGGATCATGCCCAAATTTTTTGGGTGGCCTTTGATCGTCCTTGGGAAAGTGGCCTTGGAATCTGATCCCTCTGCGTGGAGCCCACCTAATTCGAACCGAGTGCCTCCGGCTGGGTTTGAAACCATAGTTCCAGGCCTCTCTCTCTCTCTCTCTCTCTATATATATATATATATATATATATATATATATATATAGATATATTAAAAAAGAGAATTGAGGAAAAGCAACCAGGTGTAATCGAGATGTCAAATAAAGTGCAATTCTTTTTGGATGATACCTGATTGTTTGTGTAGCTTTTGACATCATCCTGATTGTTATTATCCAAGTTTCCGTCGCACCAGATCCTAGTGATTGGTGCCACATGGTGCCCAAATGTTCTGGGTGTAGCCCTAAACGCTACACCGGGGAGTATAGTCAGAGCCCTCTCTCTCTCTCTATATATATATATGTGTGTGTGTGTGTGTGTGTATGTGTGCGCGTGTGTGTGTGGACAGTGATTGTAGTCACATGGTCGTACTGGCAAAGAGAGCTTTTTCAGTCAATGAATTTTCATGACCAACAGAGAAGGGGCTTTTTTTTTCTCCTTGGGACTTGCTACGATACTTCTGTATATTGTTCCAAATTTAGGTTTAAATTGGTTCGTAAAACTGTTGTTTCATCTCTCAGCCAATACAGTGTATATTGACAAACATCAAACCACTTAATATTAATCTGTTGTTTGATGTGAACATGTTATGAACTATTTTAAAAACTTTCTTTCTCCAAATCATGCCTCAAACAGTTCTGTGGTGGTACTGTAATTTGTGGACCATCACTCAAAAAAGCAATTTCTTTCATTTTCCAGAGTTTGATGCCACATCCTTCTTTATTAGAAACGATTCTGGTAGATTTATGCATTTTTTATTTGAGTTAAACATGTATGCATAAAAAAAATTTAACATGCATTTTTGGGATTCTTTTTTCGTTTCAGCTATTCCAAGCGTTTCAACTTCTAGGACATCAAGTGTTTCTCAAAGGAGTTCTCTTCAACAGCATTCTAATTATCAAATCCCAGCCTCAGCCTTATATGAAGCTAACGAGGATTCGAATTCTTCTATCATTTCAACTCAAGAAGCATCAGTGGGAAACCCCCCCTCACATGGTAGGTCTATTGTGCCTCTTTTTTTTTTCACCATTTGTCTTAACCTTTTGCTGAGGTGGTTTTGTATTATAGATGATTTTCCTTGCATTTTTATCCAGGATTGTGTTTGAGTGTGTTATTTGCAGAGATGGGTAACATAATAAGTGTAGGATGCGGAGGATCTTTTTTGTGTCTTTTTTCATTCTAAAATTTATTTTCTTTTAAGTCTAGTTCAATCTCGTTCATGGCCTCCGGGGTAGGAATTGCATCCAAGGTACCCTTCTTCGAATCCATCCACCCGATATAATTAGTCCTTTCCTTCAATAACGATTGGAGCCCCAATACGCCTCTTGAAGAGTCTAAACCTTCAACAGCCGATCTACAGTCTGCCTTGTTAGAATCTCCAATACCAAATGGATCTGAGTAAGCTGAAAAAGACCTCACCACTTCTATTTTGAAAGACCTGCCCTACTCCCACTGGCCCTTGATTGCAAACAATCTTGTGACCTTTTGATTTTCTATTAAGGTTTTATTTTCCATTCTCTTACAAAGTACTCTCTATAATTAAAGATGACTTAACTTGGAATCTTCGCTTCCTTTTCTTTTGTTCAAGTTTCTTTCTAAAATGTTTCTTCCATTCTGCTTAATTGGTTATTTCTCTTTGCAATTCATTTCGCATTAGCTAATTTTGATATTATATAAGCTGGGACGCAGTGTTGTGGCTCATTAGAATTGAGTAACCTTCTTTCTGCTATTTCACTATGGTATAAGGGACTTCAGGGTGCTGTAGACAGGATCATGGCAGGGAAAATATGACTTGCCATATCAATCCTAAATTTTAAGAATAAAAAATGAAGTGTTTGGTTTGAACTGTCTACTTGATGACTGCTAAATTGGGCTTACCTTTTTTCAATCGATGATGAGAAATTTTCTTAGAAAAGAATACAAAATATAACATCATGACAAGATTCTCTTGTGAAAGGAACTTTGTTTCTTTATGCATGACCTTTGTGTAAATCTTGTTTATGTGTAGCTTTTGGCATCATCCTTGATTCCTTGTAGTAAAATTTTACTGTTTTTAGTACATTTATAGTGCAGATTTAATTTAATTTAAAAAAAAAATGTTATTGTCAAAATCTTCGTTCAATATCATTGAAAATTTTAAATTTTTTGTTTAATTCAACCTTGCTTGAAATTTTTAAAGTTTTTTTAATTTTTTTTAAAATTTTCTCATTTTAATATATTTTACACTTATTAGTCTTTTTTATTTTATCATCATTTTTATTATTATTTTTTTATTGTTTTTCGTTATATTAATTATTCAAAAGTTCTAAAACAAATATCATTAAAAAAGTTGAAATATCAAGGTTTTAGTATTCTATGACTAAATATTTATATTTGTCTCTTAAACTATCAAGTATATGTGTGAGTATAGCATTGTAGGATTCTATCTTAAATCTATCGTCAAATATGAAATACCAACTATCTAGCATGGTTCTAATGTTTGATTAGTTGATCTTCATTTCTTAGTAGCCGAGAGAGAAATGGGAGAGAGGATAGAAAGACGAGTGGACGGGCGAGAGAGATAAGAGAGAAAAACGTGGACTAAGTGTGTTTGGTCCTCTTGACGGCGGGGAATCTTTTTGGTTTTTTGTTTGTTTTGCTGTTCTTCAGTTTGAGTTTTCGAGGTTTGGAGGATGTTGTTAGCAGGGTCATCGTCATGGTTGCAATCAGAAACCTGAGGCCAGATTTCTCTTTCCTTGGGTTCATCTAGGATTCTCTTGGGCCTTTTCTGGATAGTTTGAGGGTGCCAAACGGATTGTCCCTGTCTAAAGATCTTCTCGGATGGTTTCCCACCGCGTGGGATGTTGGTTTTTTCTGATCTGTGTGTGTGTGTTGGGGGGGTCGGGGGTTTTCCACTCAGATCTGTCCCTTTGGACACTTTTTGAGGCCTTTCTTATTTCTTGGTGTCCCCCCTTAGCTTTTTTCTCGTGATGGGTTTGCTCCCTCTGCCGGGTTCTTGTGAGTTTAGGTAGACATTTCTCTTCCCCCTCGCCTCCGGCTGAGTTTGGTTCGGTTTGACTCTCGTGGTCGGGGTTGGAATTTTATTTTTTTCCTTTTTAATAAAATTCCCTTTGTTATCGATAAAGAAAATGATGCATTTATTTTGCGTTTTTTTGCTACTGCGTTTGAATCCCGTATTAAACTCGTCTTTTCAATGTGACACTTTTAATATAATGAGTGTTTTACATTTAAAACACAACACGTTATCACTGTTCAAATCTTTCTCACTATTTTAGGCTTTATGGCGAGATCGGTTGCCATATGCTGTAGATAGCGACAATATAACTACACTGCTTTAATTTTTTTTTTTTTTTTTATTATATTGGGTTCTCATAAGCGTTTACAATGGTTTATTAGCTGCAGATCCTATAGCTATGATGGAATTTTACATGAAAAAAGCAGCACAGGAAGAGCGAAGAAGACAGCCTAAACAATCAAAAGACGAAATGCCACCTCCTGCTTCTCTTCAAGGTTCACAATTGCTCTTTTATTATTATTGCTATTGATATTTCTTTTGTTTGGGCTTGCAAAATGGGAAAGGTACACTGAAAAATCAGATGCTTGTCTAGTTGCAAAGGAGAATTTATTTAATTTAAGCTATTCAGTTTTCCCTTTTTTTTTTCATGATATGCTCCCTTCCCATTTAAATTATCTGCAAGGCATTGAATCTCCTTTTTTCCCCCTATTAGCAGGTCCAGTTAAAAAAGGGCATCACATGGGTGATTATATACCCCAAGAAGAACTTGAGAAGTTCCTGTCTACCTGCAATGATGCTGCTGCACAGAAAGCTGCTAAGGAGGCTGCAGAGAAGGCGAAGATCCAAGCAGATAATGTTGGACATAAGCTTCTATCCAAAATGGGTTGGAAAGAAGGTAATTCTTGTAGGTCTTTTCCTTCTGTTGTGTGCCGGTAAATATAACATTCAGGAAATTGTGCTCCCTTTAAAAAGGCCATTATCCAGTGCTGGTCCCGTAATTAGGGGGTTCTGGAAGGGCCATACAGGCCGAACCTCCAGCTTTTATGCACAAATTGTGGCCCCTTCGGTGTTCCTTATATCTTTAGCTGTGAACACGCTTTTGAATTCCATATAAACACTGAAAATAAAATACCGTCATTTTCACCAGTAAGGCCGGAACTATAATTTTAGAAATCTGCTGCATTTGTACACTGTCTTTTCCCTTTAATTATTTCAATGTATTTTAGTAAGCATGTAGGCATTTGCCATTCCGAATTCAACTTAAAAAGTAAAAGGGGTGTATACATTAGAAGCTGGGGTTTAAAATATCACTGAAATTCTTAGCAGCAGGAATCTTCTACCCAATGAAGCACTCCTGCTCTGAAATCTTGCACCTGTTTCCATTTCTGGTGACATAATTAACTTAATTTCAAGCTTTTGGCTGTCTATGTATGACAAAGCTTCATTACTACAGGAATGGCACAGCTAAGAAACCACACTTGATTACCATTATAAATAATCCATTATGGTGGAGATAGACATAGTAGCAGAAATGTACAGTTGGTCTCCATTATAATCTCTTTTCTTGCATGAATGAAAAATTTCTTTTAATCAGTAATGAATGAATGATATATATATATATATTGAACAACATATAATATAACATTCGCTTTCATTGTCTGTTTAGATAAATATTCACACAGTATTATTTAAACTGTCAAGTGTCCTTTTAGGTTTTTGTGTAAATATTATGTGAAAGAAGCTGGAAAAGAATATAATATTAATATCATTGACCTTTAATTTTTTGTCATTGGATCAGTAAACATCATTGACCCTCTTGATTGCAGGTGAGGGGCTTGGAAGTTCCAAGAGTGGACGGGCAGATCCTGTGATGGCAGGAAACGTAAAATTAAACAATTTGGGGGTCGGAGCTGAACAGCCTGGAGAGGTTACTCCAGATGATGACATCTACGAGCAGTACAAGAAGCGGATGATGCTTGGTTATCGTTACAGACCAAATCCGCTGGTATCTCTTTTCTTCCCCAATCCCATTTATTTAGATATTTGATTCCTTGTGGGGTGACAAGGTTACAAACTTATGGAAGTTACGAAGCACCTGTTACTCCATCAGGCCCGTCTAGAGCCAACTTCCAAGGTTATCAATCCCCCTGAACATCTGTGACAACTCCATAAGGGTTGGCATGCTTATAACCTGTATAAGAGTTGGTATACCTGACTCATTTGCTCACAATTGTGAGCGGGCCAATTTCTTTACACAAAGAAGGTTAAATTTTGAGAGGTTTATGAGCACCCAAACCAGTGAAGTGCAGGTTTGACCATTTTAGTGCAAGGAGATTGACCCGTTCAATTTGGAGAGTGTATAGGTTGGTTGCCCTATACCAGCTCCTTTTGAAGGCTAGATGAGCTGGAGTTTGACCACCCATTCCACTGCTTCTAGTCATATCGACCAAGTCTATCGACAGAAACAAAACGGCTAGTAAAATTTCGAAGTTAAAAGAATATTAATAATTATTATAAAAACTAAAAAGTATATTTGTTGTGATCAAACACAGGTTTTAAAAAACATGTTTGTTATTTTTTTATTTTTTCAAAAAAAAAAAAAAAAAAAAAACCTTTTTGGTCATTATACTAACCTTTAACGCAAGTGGTTAATACCATTGTTCTTCCTTCAAACTATCTAGGATGCATCTGTTCAAATCCATTCGATTATGAGTTTTATTGATATTTGGATCTCTGTTTTTTTGCAGAATAATCCTCGAAAAGCATATTACTGAGGACCCTACCTGCTCTCGGAAGGAATCTGTTACTCTCTCGAAGATAATCTTTTTAAATATAAGGATGGGAATCTTGTAGGATTTTCTAAGCATAGGAAAAGGGATTGGGTATCTTGTTATATATCTTGTGTAGCAGATTGCACGCTTCCACAAAGTAATATATGATTGCAGTTCGAAATATTGTGTTTGATTACGAAAGAATACAGTTGGAATCTGAAAATGGTGGACATTTTTTTCACCGTTTGATATTAAAGCATGGTCAGTTCACTAAAATCAACAGATAACCGTTTGATATTAACATCTGGTGTGTGGAAGAATGTGGTGAAAAATGATCTCAATCGTCCATTTCCAAGCAGGTAATGGTATTCAGTGGTTTCGGATGTAGTCGGACCACTTTTTGGGTTGCATGCCATGTGGAACAACTGTATGTTGTGTGTGATTTGACACTCATAATTTCAAGATCTATCTTGCAAAAGATTGTTTAAAAGACTATCTTAGTCGTCTAATTCAACGAGGTCATAGTATGTAAGAATTACACGGCAGCCATTAACTTTAGATGGTATTTGATTTCTTTCACTCAGCTGATCGGGATCATTGTTGGTATCAATCTTTTGTTTGGTCCAAAGATCTTTAGAATGTAGCTCATGGAACACCTACAAGACTGACACATCACACATCTCAAAAGTGACTAGAGTACCAAGTGACGTAGCACTCTGCCGCTTGCCTGATACCAACTCTTAGTTTGAGCGAATGTGGAGAGAGAGAGAGAGTGTGTGTTTTAACATAGTCACAAAATCGGGGTTCGGCAATAGTGCGGCGAGGTTAAAAATCGGAGGAAAAATCGGTGAAAAAAATTATTAAAAAAAAAAAAAAGGATTAATTTAAAAAAAAATAATATATATATATATATATATATTGAAAAAATTATTATTTTTGAAAAATTTGGTAATTTGCGAATTATTTGCAAAGTTCGGGGGTTAGGCGAATTTTTGAAAAATTCGGGATTAATTCAGGGGATCTTAAATTTGCGAATTTTCAAATATTCGGCGATTTTTGTGACTGTTTTAAAACATAATGAAATGGAAAGGAGTTGTTATAGATCATGGCTGGAACTTGGGAATATAGATCTGTAATTTCGTCAACGTTTAAACATTCAAGCAGCCCTCAGATAGAAAACTTTTTTATACATTCAAGCAGCCCTTGCTATGAATGCTAAGGTTGAATGAACATGTGCATCTAATAAGTGTGCCATGATTTAAAAATCTTTGTATGGAGAAGAAAAGCAATCTCTACCATTTGATTTAAAGTAGTCGGTACCACATAAATCAAACATTTCATTAATTTTAGGTGACATTTGATTGCATTGAATCAGACGGTAGGCATTCATTTTCATTTTTAACGTTGTATACAACAGGTGTTGAGATCAGGGCATTGCATCACATCTAAAACAAGATAGTTTCACATGGCAAACACCTCTAAAAGAAACCCCAGTGCCGACATTGTTTGTACTAGTTAGATATCTGTATTTGGTATGTGGCGTGAGTCCTAGGCGACTAGGTACACAGACCACTTTCTGAGAGGTTTGCCATAGGAAACCTCTGCAAGCTAGTCATGAACTGCATCATCTCACTCAAAATAATGCGACGAAAAGTGAGCTGCATCATCTCGCATTCAAACATCATTTAAAATTAATGACTATTATCGAGGTCTAACATGCCTTTAATCTTATATTATCTTTGACTGCTTTGAGTAAGATGGAGGAGACTTGATTTTGACCAATCTTTTGCACGATAGAACTAACTTCAGATCACATGGAACACGTGGTGAGGTTTCACATGGCATGGCTATCAAAAAGTTGGCCGTGTACCAAGAGCATATTTTGAGTCAGGTACCTAATGTTAACTCTTTTTCGAAATATCAAGAAACCCAGATATTGAAGGACATAAAATGAGTGAAAGTATGCTGTTTACCATTTTGGTGGGGTGAGATCGATCCTGACACTTCGGTTTACGCGCCTAAACTCGATGTAATACAGCAAACTTTGGAGCTAAAGACGCTGAATAGAATTGACTGACACGTGTACGTCAACAAGTGTTTTTCCATCCGGCACATGCCATGAGTCCATGGTCCAACTCACTTCCTTTCCAAAGATAAAGCTACATTGTTTAACTCCAACACCATTCTGTCGATTTTGGAGTCCACTTCACTGGCCCTTGCACGCTGTACGGTACAATGGTGAAAATATCGGTTTGGGGCATGACTTAAACCAAAAATTTTATCGAAATTTTCAAGTCTGAGCCAAAATTTCAGTGTCAATTTTTTTTTTCAAAAGACTCTAAAACCGGTCTTCAAATTATATGCCGATAATTTAAAATTATCGACCGATAATTTAAAATTATCGACCGATAATTTGATGATTAACAAATTATTTGATCATTGATAATTTGAACTTTCAATATTTTAGTCCAATCAAATCAATATAATTCGGCTGATAATTTAAATTATTGGCTGAAATTTTAAATCATAGTGACCAAAGCTTGGACACTAAATGTCCAACAATATTTATTGTGAGCACCGTTTATATTCTTCTTTAATTTGCATTTTTATAATTGGAAGGACCTTGAAATGATGGGAGTTTTTGCAAAGATAGCCATATAAGGGATCCATTACTTGCAGGCGCAAAGTCGGCCAAGCACACAAATTTAAAGAAAGGTGTAGTTTTGGGATCAAATACTTGGACACGAGATTTGTGCTGTTCCACATAGATTTACGAAAGACCTGATCTTTTGATAGTATGCTCCAGGTACTATTTAAGCTGTCTAATTTGAAGGCATAATGTAAAGGTCTGACATCAAAGAGGTACAAAACGTATTATCGAAACTCGTGACACAAAATACCATCTAAGCCGAATATTTCTTTATCATATTCGATGTCATGGACCGTTGATTCAGATTATGGTCTTTGATTGGTATCAATCGTACAATAGTAATTGTGTTTCACGCAAATCTCTTATAGTAAAAA
Organism: Chloranthus sessilifolius; assembly: GCA_021018995.1. Lineage (NCBI taxonomy): Eukaryota > Viridiplantae > Streptophyta > Magnoliopsida > Chloranthales > Chloranthaceae > Chloranthus > Chloranthus sessilifolius. The sequence continues at coordinate 181,282,145 of CM037586.1, forward strand.
GTTTTGGATCATGACTATTAAATCATGCATCTTTCCACATTAGTAAGTCCCTAAAATTCCGTGTTTTCAGATTGTAGAGCAGCCAAACTTTTCATATGCAATTAATGGATTGGAACCATCACTTACACAAATATAATTAAAACACGCAATTCAAAAGATATTTTGGCGACCTATGCATAATCGAAATACCATCTAAGCTGTTAAATTTGAAGGCCGCGATCCAAAGATCCTTGGTGCAAAAGATTGGCAAAAAACCTTATATGTATCATATGACCCGATGTAGTGAAAGTTCATATTCTGATTGTGACTGCATTGAATAGTGTGATAGAGATCGTGTTTCATGCCATTTTTTTTCACGAAAAAAATCTTTAGATCTTGGTCTTCAAATCAGACGATTTAGATGATGTTTTTATATGATAGTATGGTCCAGGTCCCCAAGTCTTTCTTTTAAATTGTGTGCAAGGGACAAGTTTATGTAAGTAATTGCTCCTATATAAATGTCATACCTCTATTTGTGCCAACACTAAAAACCCATTGACTGCTTCGAATTTGACAGTGGAAATCTTTTTTCACCCTCAATCTTCCACATGTTGGATCTTGAGACCATGGGTGTAACATTTGACGGTCACTTTTTGATACCATGTGACAAAGATATCAAAAATGTGGCCTTGAAGTCACATTTGAGCATGATGTGTGTCACCTAATTTTAGAGCCACTTTTTGATATTTGTATAAAAAGCTGACAGTCTGATGGGAGACCCACGATCTCAAGATCTATCATGTGAAAGCTTGCAGTGAAAGACAATACATGAGATTTAAAGTAGTCAATGAATTTTCAGTGTTGGCGCTCACAATAATATGCCTAGCGCAAATAGAGGCATATCCTCCAACATTTGAATCAATTGATTTCTAAACTCGTCCACCGAGACATCTCACATGCGTAAAGGTAAGAGACAAGATCTAAACACAAACCCCTAGTTGATTTTTTTATCCACTAAACTAGATCTTTGTTTTCCACCCAAGTTATTGAAAAGCTAAAAGTTATTTGCAATATCTTAATCCAATAGCTCGAAGATTAGCTCTAAATACTAATTGAAGATTACCATGAAAACCTTTACACCTTTACAAGTTGTGATGACTTTTCTTTCGTATTTGCACCATTTCTTGATTTGCGTGTCATCCTTATACATGACCCTAAGTGTCTATATATATATATATATATATATATATATATATATATATATATATATATATATATTATGGTTGCTGTTACTCCAACACCACTTTATGTTACAGTCACCTCACCTAAATCACCTCACCTAAATGAAGGGTATATTCTTTGGTTGCTTTAAATCAGATCAGATGATGTGTTTTTGTCCCAATTTTTCATATAATAGATTATGAGATTATAATCCTATGATTAGGCAGTCAGATGTTGATTTTACATGACACATCTACAAAGGGGATGTGTACAGTATGAAAACAATATTTGCCCATCTCCCTTGATCTTAAGGTATATTGTGTGAAAGATAGGCAAAAAAAATCTCTATGGTCAATTTTCCTTGTTTTCAAGTGAGGTGGGCTAGGAGGCTGTAACATAAAGTGGTGTGAATTGATAGTAAGTAGTAATATCCACGGGTTTCCGTTAGTATGTTTTATATATATATATATATATATATATATATATATATATATGGAAAAGGCTTCCGCCCTTTATAGGAGGACGGTCACCGTCATCCAACCTTCCACGTGGAGCTCCACATGACATCCAAAACACTTTTTGGGTGCCACGTGGACCTTGGGTGTATTGTTTAGATCATCTTTAAAAAAAATAATAATATTAAAAACTCATCTCCATCGTATATATTTTGAACTGTGAAATGTGGACTAATAAAAATCGTCAAACTTTGACTTATGCGTTTAAAATTTAATTTTCGATATATATATATATATATATTAATCTAAACTGTCCACCTGAGCTCCACGTATCACGCAAAAAGTGTTTTGAGTGCCACATGAAGCTCCACATGAATCTTGAAGGATAGTCACTGTCCTTCATTAGAGGGCCTATATATATATATTCTATAAAAAATAAAATAAAATGTATGTATATTTAATAATGACTAATGATGTATCCCAGACATTAAACCCTAGACAAATCTTAGCCACAAACAAGTAGTAAAATGATAATTTCAACCTCCAAGCCTATTGTCTAGGATTTATAATTTTTCTTGAATAAGAGTAGCTGGACCCTATCTCTCTCACCCAAACCCCTTGGAAAGAATCCCTATAATGCTGTTAATAGGGCTGAAAGGTTTGTCAGTCGGCTTGGCTAGACCCTAAAATATTAGGTCTAGGACATTATAGTGAGGTAAAAGGACAGGGCTAGAGCCTCAAAACCAAAGCCCGCTGTCTATCACGCCAGGTCAAAGGTTGACATGTTAACACCCAAAAGCCCCCGGCTCGACAATCTCTTATATATATATAATATTAATATAAGCATATAAAATATATTATACTATTTAGTATTTACAATCAAATTATCAAAATAGTAATCAAATATTACAGCTAAATTTATCAAGTAGATAATAATTATAACGCTATTTTAATAATTTAAATATTTATAATGAGAGATCTTAATATTTTCTTTGTTCTCATTTGAAACATTTTTTTTTATCTTTAATGAAAAAAATTTATAAAGAAGAAAAAATTATAAGAAGTTTTAAAAAATAACTATAACTAATAAAGCCTGAAGCCCGACCCGAGCCCGCTCCAACCCACCTAAGTGAGGGCGAAGGTTGGGCATATCAAAGCCTGCCTAAGTTAAGGCCGGACTAGAACCTCGGCTGGGCAACTAGGGTTGGGCTTACAGCCCTAGACCCTACTTAGGCGCCATGTGGGACCAAAATGCCCATGTGGCTAAGGCTGTGAATAGGCCGGGTCAGGCCGACTCGATACTCAACCTATTTTTTAAACAGGTTTCATGGTCACATAAACTCGACCTGCTGAATTGGGTCAGGCATAAAGAATCCAATCCGACCTTCAGGCTGAACCGAGTGAAATTAAATTTGATGGTTAGGCGTAGTTACTAGTTATATAAAATCTTAAGTTCAAATGATCTCTCTATGTTTTTAAAATTTTAAGTGAATCTAATTCGCAGGTATTAATTTGACAATTCGCTTTTTATGCTGAATTTGATTTGTAGCATTCAATTCGCAATTCGCTTAACTAACATGGATCAATGTACATCGACTTAGATTATCCAAATCGAAAGGATACTTGTATTTACAACTCAAGATTCTTCCTTCTCATTTCAGATTTTATATGCTTCAATTGTAGACGGCTTTGAATCAATCATTTTTCATCCCATATGTTTTTAAACTATTTTTCATTCAATGGAACATGAGATTATGGGCATACGATCAAACGGTGAGATTTTGGTTGGTGCAAAAAGATACCCAAAAATGAATTGTTGGAAAAGCCTTTACCATATGTTCATAAATCAACAAGCATTTACACTCTTCTTGAAATAGAGTAAATGTAGCCATGGTGTCAAATATCAGCTAATACCGATACGTATCGGTTTTTCAGTAAATCGTTACGTATCAGTGCCGATATGTATTAGGTATCAACTCGGGTATCGGTATTGGCTGATACGGGCACGTATCTACAGATACGTATTGCGTGTTGGTCGACACCTCTATTTTTCTAATTTCTTAAAAAAAAAAGTACCGTTACAACTCGGTATCGCCTGATTCATATTGTTCCTCCACATACCCATACCCGATACCCACTAGCCATGCTAAAAACGGTTGAGAAGAAGATGATTCTCTCTTGCCCAGTTGACTCCAACTGATGGGGAGGAGGAGGCGCCCTAAATTATTGAAACTAGTAAATATGTTTTCACGACAGTAACAAAATAAAGAGGCTCTAAAATCACCTCTAGAAATGGCGGTTGCACGTGACCGAAACGTGCCTACTAAATTAAGTAGCTGCATGTGTTCCAGCGAGGTTACTCCGGCGTTAGAGCTTGAGTAATTAATTATTTAATAACTCTAATTAAATCTAATCATCTTGCTTACAGTAATTGCTGGAGAGCACTTTAATAATATATGTACCCATTCCTAAATTCTCAACTTGAATTTGACGTGTTTAAATTATCGATTTGAATTAGAGGATAGAGATCTTTTTCATCCCAATCGAGATCAATAGAATATCATAATACGGCCATATTTGATTTCACCTGACACACATTAAAAAAATGAATATAAATAGAGGCATATATCAAATATGGTTCTAGGATCAATTTTTGAGAGGTCTGTTAGGTGAAATCAAAATCTATCCCATGGTCTCAAGATCGGAATGAAGATTGAGTTGAAAAATAATTTTTATAATTTAATTCAAAACAATCAATTGTTTAAACGTGTCAAAACTAGATTGAGAAGGAAGAATCTTGGGTTGAAAAGCAAGGTACCCTTTCTTACCCAAAAATTACCGCTAATATCTTTGCCGCTAATAGTCTTAATAGGTTTTTATTAATAGTAATAATTTTTTATTCTAAAAAATTATCGCTAATAATCTTATTTTTTACCGTGCCGTATCCATACAAAACAAGCAAGAATATTAAAATTATACTCACTTCTATTGGAGTTTTAACACATCAACAATCTCGATAAAACTCCAAGCTATTAAGAAATAAGCTTGGATGGAAATAAGCTTACTTTACCTCCCTAATTTTCTAGGTTTACCTCTGGATGGAAATAAATTTGGCTCAAGAGAAGGAAATATGGTTGGTTGTTTAAGAGAGTGAGGATGGTCGTCTTCTTTTATAGCTTTTTCCCCAACTTAACCATCAAAGAAATGAGAAGAGACGTCTCACTATTAAACTTCGCAACTTCTTTTTGATGTGCCTTGAAATATGTGTGGTTAAATGTCTAATAACGTTTTTGAAAGAAAGCCTAGATAATATAATGTGTTGACCACATAAAAATTCAGACACTAACCCGAAAATCATTAACAGCTTTGAATCATACAATGAAGATCATTTTTCATCCCAATCTTCCATAAAACCGATCTAGAAATCATGGGAGTACAATCAGACGGCTCACGTGTTGAAAAACGATCACCATCTCTAGTCCAATGGAGTCAAAGAGCATGTAAACAAACAACACTTTTTGAGATGTGTGCTACACAAAAGTAACATCTGAGCTGTCTGATGGTACACCCTGGATCCCAAGATCTATTGTGTGAAAGATTGATGAAGAAAGATTTCCACCATCTTATTTAAAGCAATCAATGATGTACGGGTGGGGTGTTCTGAAGTTTTGGTGGGTTCAAATAGAGCTGCCCTGTATTACCTCTAGAGGGTAGAGACTTTAAAAGTATCGCCCCGATTTATTGACTTATTGATAGGAAATTGATTTGAGACGGACTTCCGTGCCGACACAGTAGATAACGAAGTCTTTGGCGTTTATTTGGGAAAGGGATCTTATCAAAAGGTGCCCTTCATATTGACAATTGCAAATTTCAACATTTGACTAGTTTTGAGTATTGATATCATTCTCCCACCGCCATTCCGATCTTTCGATGTCGGTAAGGCATCATTAGTTTTCAAGAGATAATAATAGCTCCTGAACGATCTGTTACCATTAAAAAAAATTTAATGGGAAATTTATACTTTCGGCCTTATAATTTTGTTTATTTGTAAAAACAGTCCTATCATTTTAATCTTTGCACAAAAAGCTAACTCCAAGCCATGCCATTTATATATATATATATATATATATATATATATATATATATATATATATATATATATATATATATGAGTATTTTCTTATATTTTTTATTATTGTTTTCTGTAGTCTGTTTTCCTTTTATCAGTTCAGACCATATTTTATCCTTGCAATGACAACGAGCCTTGATAAGATAATTTTTTTGAGATGGCGATCACTGTCTTAAAATGGCGACTGCTGACATAAGATAGCGGATCGTTATCTTAAGATAGCGAAACTACCTTATATTAGCGGATCGCTATCTTAACATGACGACCGTTAACATAATGTAGCAACCGCTAACATAAGGTAGCGGTCGTTACCTTAAGATAACAATCCGCTACCTTATGTTAGCGATCTGCTCAATATTAGTGAGTAAATTATAAATGACATTTTTTACATTTTAATTTTTATTAATTTTTATATTTTAGGTTGAAATGAATGTTCCTATATTTTGTCATTTTGATAGTGTCCGTATCGGTGATAATACTTACAAAGGTGGACATCGAAATATTGTCGTTATTACAGAGAATATATCATTTGATCAATTTACGGAGAAAATGTACAATATAAGTAGGACTTGACCGAAATAATATTCAATTACACTATCGGTTTCTTTGCGCATAGGAAAGGAGTTGGTCTTTGCCGAATTGTCAGACTCCGATGATCTTACGAACTTATTTAGAACATATCGTATTGGTGATGGTGTGATAAATGTTTATATAAAAAATCATTGGCCACTCCCGTCATGAAAATTTTATTGTCTTTCAAAGCATTCCAACTATTCCAGCGGAAAGCAAACGAAGATGATAAAGAAATTGAGGAAAACGTCAGATTAGGAGATGATAATAGTGTGAAACCAAATCATTCGATTGAAAATCAATAAATACGTTTTGAAGAGAAGAACTTTGTTGCACCGATGATAGTTGATAATGATAGAAATATGAATATAGAATTTCGCCCATATCGTAGGCCAATGGAGCAAAACTCTTCCGACATTCTAATGAAAGAAGGTGATGAGGATCATGAATATTATCCTCAACTGAATCCGATGTATGATACATGTTAGATTAACTTTGAATCAATAAAAAATACATTCGATTGGAATCAGTGGGAAACGTGTTTAGGAGGCCTTAGTCCATACCAATGGGCTTCTGAACTAATAGCTTTGGAGCCAACTATAATCAAGGCCACAACACAAGAGCCTATCGCACTCCAAACATCCCGACCTCGGCGAACCGCTACCGAAACAACTGCATCTCAACCAACCGTACCTGACGGAGTCAATTTCAAACACGCAATAATCAGCCAGTCGATGACGGTGATAATGATCCTGAAAATAGTGAAGCACCGCCCTCACCCACTTCGCGTGTTGATACTAATAGGGGAATTGATCAACCTGTGGTAGACGAAGACTATAATCTTAATGACTCAGAGGACGAGTATATGAATTCGGATGATGAGAAATTATATGAAGGGGAGCCATTAACTGTTGGTCTAGCATTCAGAAATAAAAAATCTTTTCAAAAAGCTCTTAAAGAGTTTGTTATAGAAAATAATTTTTAAATTAAATCAATAAAAATTAGTCCTCCTTGAGTTACGGCGAGGTGTGTTGAAGTATGGTGTGTTTTGCGAATAAATACATCAAAATTGGTTGGTGTGAATATATCTGTCGTGAAGAATTTTCACCCAGAACATACATGCGGAATGTCATCTTTTAGAAGAGGAAATCGCCAGTGTACTACATCGTGGATAGTTTCCTTCATGAGGGATAAGTTGTTAAAAGGCTTTGACGAGAGTCATGCTTCAATAATTATTTATATTGAAAAAAAATATGGTGTAATAGTAGGTTACTGGAAAGCATGAAGATGAAAAAGAAATGTCGTTGAATAATATCCGAGGTAGTTAGAAGGAGCAATTTAAAATGTTACCGTCCTATATTGCCGAATTACAGCAGGTCGATCCACATATATATACCGAATTGTGTCGCAAGCCTGATAATGCCTTTGAGAGGTTCTTCGTGGTATTTGGATCTTGCATTAGGAGCTTTCGTGATACTTTGCGAAGAATAATTGCGGTAAATGGAACGCATTTGCGCGGATGATACAAAGGAGTGTTCTTCATAACTACGGAGATAGACAGGAATAGGCATTTATTTCCTATTGGGTTTGGCGTTATACTCAAAGAAAATAAAGATCATTGGACATTGTTCATTGATCTATTAGGGAGTTGCGTAAATTGATGCTTTGAAGAGCATTTTGTATTGATATCAAACCGGCAGAAGAGGTTGATGGAAGCTATATATAATATTTTTTCGAACGCCTTTCACAGCTACTATATGCGACACCTAGCTTTGAATTTTTTTTATACATATAAGAATACAATCTCTCGACCGCTGTTCTAGGTTGCTGCCTATCTATTCTCGCAAGTAAAATTTAAAAGAATTTTATGAAAAATAGAAGATAAGGCTCTCCCGGAATGTTTAATATGATTTAAAGAAGTCGGTGACCATTTCTGGGCGCATGCATATTTTCCAGGAAAGCATTATGATATGTTGACAACAAATATAGTTGAAAGTATTAATAGTGTGTTGAAGATAGCAAGGGAAGAATCGATTGTAATAATGCTAGAAACCATTTACACGAAGGTAGTCGAATTCTACCTTCGACGTCAAGAGGAAGGAAATACAATGACACACGTGTTAGCACCAATGGCGAAAAAGCACATAACATGAAATTCAGGGTGGGCCCTTCGAAAGAATGTTGTTCCTTATGGTCGCGATACATTTCAAGTTAAACAGGGGCAATACACTCACAGTGTCGATCTAGATAAACGAATGTACACATGTAGACGATGAGCAATCATTGGATTACCATGTTCGCATGCGATCGTTGCATTATCGTGCAGTGTCTCATTTAGGGACACTTACAAAAAACACTCTGTTCCGACTGTTGATAAGTGCCAATGGACTATTCTAAGGGCAGACATCGAGGTTTTGCTTCCGCACAAGATACGTCAAGTCGATCGCCCGAAGAAAAGAAGAATAAGATTTAAAGGCAAAGTTCGACCAGTATGGTGTAAAAATTATAACAAATACAGATATAATCGCCGCTTATGTAAATTTGTTAGGATATGAAACCTATTTCTTAATTTATAACTTGCAAAAATGAAATTGTTATATCATAGCGATCCACTAAGGTATCTTCCAACAATATAAAAAAAAAATAAAAAAATTTACACAAGAATATACATTCATTGTCCCAAACTTTTTATAAAATATATAAAAATATACAAGTGAAAGGCCGATTTCGGCTCGAAATTGTGACGTATCTTTCTCCTCGAAATCTATTGTCCGCCGTTCGAAAAAATACTCAACATACTTCAGTACAAAAATACCACAGTCCCAATCGTTGTGTTGGCATGGAAGATCGACACTGTCCATCACCGTTAGTTGTCACGGTTGATCGAGAGCAGAACTTAATCCGACAATGTGAAGAAGTCGCGACAGGTGATGCAACAAATTTTCTTTCTACGCTTCGAACTTCCTTGAACACTTTCGGTCGGCCGGATTTATCAGCTTCATAATGCGGTCCGCTACGGACACAATAGCTAATGCCCAATGGCTATGTTTCTGGCTATGCATTGAAAAATAAATCTGTGTGCAACCGAAGATCTAATTAGTACTGTGTTAATTAAGAAATATAATAAGTGTTAATGTAATTTAGAAAAGAACTTACCGTCCCATAATCGACAACATCAATATCGCGTGTCGTACTCCTAAAGGGTCTCAAGCGGCCTGCAGTGGTGACGAACCTGCCACCTGTCACAGTACGCCTCCCATTTAAGTCGTTGAGTGATCTTAGATTTTCATTATGGACAAATTTTTTAAATTTTGAGTGGTTCGCTATAATCAGGGTTTGAAATTAATCATTAGAATAAGTGATTAATTGAAAGATGTGAATGACGGAAATAGTTAAAGATAGATAAATAAATAAAATAATAAAGAAAAAAAATGATACCACGGCCAAGGCCGATGCAAACCAGCTCTTGTCTGTCATTTCTGTAAATATAGAGTCGTTCTTATTTCTTACTCTTTAAGACTTTGAAGTACGTGTTCATCACTTCATTGTCAAGCCACGATTTTTCCTTCAGGACCTTTAAATGCCCTACAGTGATGTCAATACCAGAGATAGTATTAACGAGCATATAATCGTCCTCCTCAGGCCAGTTCCACATACTGATCATAAATTTATGTTTCATATATTGTGGTTCAACCTCTTTTTTTCCCAAGATGACCACTCTTTGTCGTTATATACATTCTTTCTTAGTTGGAGTCATTCTTTTCTTTCGTACTCACAGCTCGTATCCCGTGCCCTTTCTTTGTAAGTCAACCTTACTTTTTAATGTAGAAAGCTTCGCTAGTAATGATTTAAGTGATGTTGGTTGTGACTCGTAAGTAGGCTTGGTTACTGGAGCATCAATCACTGGATCGACCGGTAGTTGGAGGGTACGGGGATGAGAGGAAGAAGGCTGTGGTGGAGAGGGTTGAGGGACAGAAGGCTTAAGTACAGAGGGCTCAGGGGGTTGAGAAGAAGGTGATTCTGGTATAGAGGGCTCAGGGGGTTGAGAAGAAGGTGATTCTGGTATAGAGGGCTCAAGGGGTTGAGAAGAAGGAGATTCTGGTATAGAGGGGTCAGGGGCAGGGTGATGAAAGGCAGGGGATTTGAGGGTAAAAAAGTATCAAAGAACACCGAAGAAAGTATTTCATCCTATATAAGTATAAAAAAAAAAAATCTAACTAAGTCAATACAATACATATCAATCCGCTATCTTAAAATAGCGGGTCGCTATCTTAAGTTAGCGACCCACTAATTTAAGATAACGGTTCGCTAACTTAAGATAGCAACCCGCTATCTTAAGTTAGCGAGATGCTATCTTAAGTTAGCGATAAGCTATCTTAAGCTAGCAGATAACTATCTAGTCAAATTTAAGATAACGATACGCTATTGTCTTAAAATAATGATATGAAAAAATATTTAATGATCTTAAAATAATAATCAATTAAGTTAGTATATACCTTAGACAAATGAGATTTTACTGCTTGAAGATTATTCATCATGACAACATTTTTGCTCTTCAAGTAGGCTACTTGATCTTCTAGAGACCCTACTTGCGCTTTAGGGTCTTTTTGTTTCTACAAAGTTGCTCAATTATAATGCATGTCCTTTTAAAACAGAGAAGGTGCGATGGAAATCACCTTTCATTTCTTTAAGTGTCATCCGAAGAGATGAGAACTCTTTTTGAAGCTCTGTTACTTCATTTATAAGTTGGAGATGCCTAGTCGGTTGTTCTTTTGTTGGCTGCTGCCTACTTTCTAATTGTTTCCCCTTTGATTTCGCTTGGTGACGTAAAACGACTTCGTACTTATCATCATCTTCATTGTCATTGTCGTCATTGTCATTGTCATCATCCTTATCGTAGTCATCATGTAACTCTTTTACTCTTTTTTGGGACGGGTATTCCCTTTTTTGGGTTGGGTGTTCACTTTCTCATTCTCTTTTCACCTCTTCTCTTTCCATCTTTCTTTGTCAGAAGAAGAGCCGAACCGATCGATATTGTAATTCGTGTTTCTCAATATTGAGGTTGACGATGACCGGAGAATTAAATTTTTTTTCTTGGTAATAATTTGGAGTCCGACTGAATTTCAGTATTTCTCATTTCATCAGTCACGGAAATGAATTTTTCAGTTGAGTACGAGGGGGGTCAACTCCTGGAAAGTACTGTAACGCCGAAATTTGTAAGGCGATAGTGCACCGTAAATATTATATTACCCTTTTAACGACATTTTTGTTACTTTATCTTCTGACTATCGCTTTAGATATGCAGTCAACTAAATTTTTGTAAACTACCAGCCCTTACGGATATTCATTAAACTCTTTGAGGTTATCAACTAAGTTCAAGTATTTACTATTCACTTTCTGGTATGTGTCCGAAAGTAAGAACGAGTATACGAGAAACAACAACGATAATTTCAAAAATTCATGGTTGAAAAGTTGGATACTATCAACAATTTCTTCAATATGAGCCCTTTTAGCCAGCAGTCCCTAGAAGAATTTGCATCGAATGGTTTTTCCCTCTGTTATAGCAGCATGCTCAGACTCAGTTTCTATTAACATATTAAGACTTAAAATCAATGATACATCGGCTTTCTGTAGAACTATTTTAGTGTTCTTTACCTTAAACATGTTATTTTTAACCCAAAAGCTCAAAATCGCATCAATGAAGTCTCCAATAAAGACTGATTTCTCATAAATCCTAAATAGATGACCGAAAATTGATTCATCTAGTATCCTCTTCCTCTCTTCGTTGCAATGCAAGTAAAATTTTCTAATACTAATCCCTGTATACTTCCCTTAGGCCTTTAAAGGTTTAGACATCTTAGAATTAGTAAGTGAAAACTGCATAGAATATAAGAATAATTAAGTAATTAAAAAATTATTGTAAAATCAATCCGCTATTATGCCAATAATATGCCGCTATCATAGGATAGCGTTCTGCTATCTTAAGGTAGCATTCAACGTTCCGCTATCTTAAGATAGCGGAATGCTACCCTAAGATAGCGGCACGCTAGTGGATTGTTTGAGAATGACAGTGGAGAGTTAAATTTTATAAAAAAATAAAAATATATATATCTAAAAATTTTCTATCATCCTGTTTCTGCTTTCTTGCGACTCTCTCGATTTTTATAGCAGTTATAATTAAAAGTAAATAGTAAAAGCTATAAAGAGTTTAAATATATAAAACATTTTAAAACCCAAGGACATTTTAGACATTTCAAGGTCGGTGTTGACGTGGAAACGACTTGGTTTGGAGCTGGCCTTTTGCGCACAGATTAAAACTATAGGATCATTTTTGCAAATAAGCAAAATTATAGGGCCGAAAATATAAATTTCAATTATTTCACACCATTGAAGTGTGATAATTATCCCGTGTGGCACACATCTGTGATGAATCTAAATTGTCCAATTGACAATCTATTGCTTGAATATGTTTCGATAAAAAAGACAAACAAGCCTGACTATAGGTGAATTTGAACGATTCGAGTGATAAACTTTAATATTAGCTATTAAAACTAAAAACAACGATTAATATTATAATCGAAAGATTATATGGTTTAAATCTTTCTAAAATACCAAATTGTTGGCTTGATGGACTTTAATCCATAATCCATCACTTGAGGGCACGGTAGGGATCACCCACACTTTAAACCATCAATAAAATCGTTTAAACACCATGTTGGCGTTTAAATGAGTCTCGAGAGTCATTCCTTCATTTAATGGGCTCGACTCTCCTGGCCGTTATTTAAACACTAAAATGAAGTTTTAGGGAGATTAAAATCATCCGATCTATGGACTTTAATATCAACTGTTATTTTTCAATTTTAATGGTTAATATTAAAGTTTATCAATTAAATGATTCATATTTACTTATAGGCGATATGTTTCCTTGGAGGGAGATATATTCCAATAATAAATTGACACTTCACTAATTTAGATTGATCACAAATATTCACAACATAATATAATAATAGTCACATTTTAATGGTGTGAGATTATAAGTCTAATTTTAATGGTGTAAGATCATTTAAACAAGATTTCAGTATTTAAACGTCAGCCAGAAGCCATCATCCTAATCTAATTGATGAGACTGATTTTCGCCTACCACATGAGAAGATAGCCAGCTCTAACAGTCCTATCCGAGCCAGATATTTAGTCAAAAGTTGGCATTAACAATGGTGGAAGCCTGAAGACTGTATACTTCAGCTTTTGATATGATTATGCCTCCAAAAAGGCATATAATGGGGCTTTTATATCTCCCCCTATGTGGATAAGGCTATCATAATTCATAAGATTATTAAGCTTATTAATTAAGAGCCTTTTACACCATCAATTCTGTCAAAGCTTGACTTCTACATATGTCAGGGACCTTAAAAATTGTGAAATTCATAGGCTTTATAATCTAATCATGTAGGTGAGGAGAGTTGTTGGATTCAAGGTATAAAAAATCGACGATACTGATATATATCGGGTTTCTGCAAACCGATACATATCATCCTCCAACTTAGTATCGGTATCGGCCGATACATATCGGGTATCAGTATCGGCCGATACGTATCGGTACGAGCCCGAAAAATGTTATTTTTTTAAAATTATCGAATCGTTTAGCACTAAAAAAAATAAGATTATTAGCGACAATTTTTTATAGCTAAAAACTGCCGCTATTAACAAAATGACTATTAACGATAAGGGTATTAGTGACAGTTTTTTGTCAATAGCAAATTTTTGGCTGCCACTAATATTTTATTTTTTGTAGTGTGGTATCCCGAGTCGTATCGGTCCATTTGACACCTTAGTTGGATTCTTTTGGGTAAGGTGGAATCTAGCCCACGCCACCACAGCGCTTGTCTTATAAGTTCAAATAATTTTGACAATAATATAGAATATATGCTTAGGAACGTAGTGAGAGATTTCGCGAAAATGGCCGAATTGGGGGTCAATCAAAAATTTTGAAGAAATTTCGACACTTTGATATTTTTCGACGAAATTTCTGAAATTTCAAAAATTTTGACATTTTTTTCCCTTTATTATTATTTATATTCGGAATAAATTGATAATTTAATCGGTGAGCAAGCACATAACTGTGTGAGATGCTTAATTGAGAATGAAACCTCTTATATAGGTGGGTAGAGTGTGGAGGTTTTTTCTCGTAAACGATGTGGGACTAAAATAGTTTGTAAAAAACAACAACTCCCTTCTCCATAGTTGCTTTCTCATCCCAACTTCTTCAGCTGGTAATCATTGACTGCCTTGAATCTGATGGTAGAGGTCATTTTTCATCCCCATCTTCTTCACAATGGATCTATAGATCGTGGGGACACCATCAGACGGTCAGTTTTTTACTATACATGATACACATCTCAAAAGTGACCCTAAAATTATATGACTCCCATCACGCTCAAGCATAATTTTAATGTCACTTTTTGAGATGTGTACCACGTGTAATAAAACAATGAATGTCTGATGGTATACTCATGATTCATATATCCACTGTGCAAAAGATGGAGACGGAAAATGACCTCCACCATCTGATCAAAGGCGGTCAATGCATGTCTAGTGGAGGAGGTGGGGTGAAAAATCAGCCTTTGGGTGAGTATAATTGTACCCTTTGTCAATTTCTCTTCTATAGGTCTATGCTTGAGCTCCGTGTCACTGTTTGGCCACTTGGATTAATTGCTACTTTTTTTTTTTTAATATTAAATATATTTTTTATATATTTTTAATTTTTGAAACTTTCTTGAAATTTTTCGAAATGTATTGAAATTGTACCCAAAAGACCCTCATTGAAAAATTACCGAAAACGAAATTTGTCACTATGCTTAGAAATAGGAAATTGGTTCTGTACTTTTTTCTATAATTTGCTTTCAGCTGTGTGTTAGAACATATCAATAATAACGATCTGCTTATTTGGCATATTTGATAATCACCATTACATATGTTTAGAAAATTAGTTTCCATGGACCAACTTAGAGAAAAAAATTATTGTTACAATTTGTGCTTGAAAGGGTATTTTTAGTTAGGACATTGTTATATGACAGGCAGGTTTTGTGCTGGTAAAGTATAAGCGGTTGACGTGGTTCGACACAATTGACTGCACGTGCCCAAACAATGCAGTTTGGGGCAACCAGTCATATCGCGACATCATCAGCCTTGTATAGTTTGCCTGCACAAAACCTACCTCCAATTTGCAATTTTCCTTTTAATTATTTTAGAAGTTGAGGATTAAACAAGGGATTGATGGGGTGTTACAGGCCAAAAAATTACGAGATCTCAAGCTCTTTTTTGGATCGTCTTGTAACAAAATTAACGAAGGATATGAGAGAATACAGAGGCAAAGAATCGAAAAAGTATAATCATAGTGATTTGGATTGAACTCCGGTCTCCAGCTTTTGGAGGGGGATAGCTGGCCAACTCGCCTAACCCCTTGGACTCTAAATCTCTTTGTAATTAAAGCAACTAATATGAGGTGACTGATGCAATCACCAAAGAATATGGTGCACGACATCTGTGTTGTATGCATGGAGATCTGTGGAGATCACAAGAGTTCAACATCAGTGATGGATCGGCCACTTGATACCAATTCAAGGTTTTCAACATATACACCTTATGTTTTGGCATATTTATAAATGTTCAATATTTCACTTGTTTGTAAATTAACTCCCTAATTTGTAATTTTATATTTATATAATACGTTGAGGTAGTATTTTGTTAACTGCTGTCTCTGAAAAAACAAACTGAAAAATATTTCTAACACGAGAAAAAAAATTATGTAAGTGATAAGTGCACTTTGCTTTTTTAGAGACGCCCGTTAATGAAACGGTAACTCAAAATGTTATTTAAACACAAAATTACAAATTAAGAAGTTATTTAAAAATAAGTGAAACAAGGTGTACCATTTATAAATATACCAAAACAGTAGGGGTCTATATCAAAAAAAAAAAAACTGTCATTATATAAGGTACTGTTATTTATATCCTATCAAATTTCAATGTCACCCTGTTGACGATTGTTATATATGTTTACATGTTATTTTCTAATGAGGTGTACTCTCTCATGGTACAATATAGTGTTAGAAGTTTCTGTTTTGGTGGCCATCACTATAGTCAAACTTTTGATCGATTGAATGGTGTAAGATCAGTCTTGAGATATACAGTTGCTATTCCGGTGAGTTTGAAGAGAATAGGCAACTAATTGGTGAGTCTTTTAGTTAAGGTATGATTGTGATTTCTAATCACAATATAATTAGTATTTTCAGTCCTCAATGGGAAAGGACTCTTTGACTATAAATATAAGGGGTGTCTTATCCCAACAATTATTCAACACAATTCAATCCTCCCTATTGGCGAAAGCATTCTCATTGTGCTAGGAGATTTTGAAGGCGAGAAGATCGGAAACCGACCATTAATGGCTCACACTCAAGGTGTGCATATTTATATAATTTATGGATTGTATGTTTATTGGTATTGATTGATTATGCGCCTAGATCCTACAGCTTAATTTGGATGGATTGATCGATAGATCCATATTTAGATTCCATTAATTGATATCAGAGCCATGATTGGTGTTTGATCGATCAAAGCATTAGTATATAAATTTTATCTTTGTGATAATGAGACCTAGATAGAGACTTGGTGCCCTATTTTCTTAGTTCTTACCTTAGCAATTAAGGTTTCAAAGTAAAAAAAACATGATGTGGGCGATGGCGTGTTTGGGTACTGTAATATCCCTGATATATTGACGTATTTTTCATGTACCTCGGTAAGCGTGTCCGAAAAATATTGTGAAATATTTTATTTTGATAAGCTAGGGCTATAATACAACTAATGGTCAAAGGAATTAGCCTAGAGAGGTGTGCAAGTCAAGTAAACGATAACTTACACAAGAAGGTTGGTGTTAGTGTTTAGCACCGGATAGGTTCTAACTTAAGTAGATAAGTTACAAATAATAAAATCTAGATATTTATTTGTGCTTAACTTTGGTTATAAGAGAGAGTGCAAGAGAAGTTTCACTTCTCTCTCTCATTGGAATTAAGCCCCTAAGGACTTGCCTCATTTGATCCCAGATCTTTGAAGTTTGAGAGCTCCTCTTTCCATCTCAACCATTGATTAGATTAGTGCTTGAATTCTGATCAGTTTGAATTATTGAAATAAAAGAGTGATGTGGAGAGTGAGAAAATCTGTGTGATCTTGTTGATTGATGAGGTTATAGCCACCCCTTTTGATGGACTGATTTGAAGATCTAAAACCTTTGAGATTGAAGATTTATTCCAGACGTGAATCGGTGCAAAGGAAACCTCCTTATGTAAATTTGTTGGATTTTGTTAGAATTTAAGATATGTATTCAATATAAAAGATTGGATGGCTGTGTTGAAACTAAGGAAAAAGAATCCAGGCATGTCGAGTTATGACCACGAACACGAAGAATTCATTTGTCGATTTAGAATTGACGGTCGAAATGAGTTTTTGGCGAGAGATTTACGAAATTCGATGGTGAATTTGAAAATGCGACCATCGAATTTTGTCCGCTATGGCTTTTGAACATCAATTTTGTCCTGCTTATGGCTTTTGAAAGTTTTGTTGGATTTTTTATTCTGTAAGCTTTTGGGTTGATTTTGGGTTCTATATTAACACAGAGAATGTTAATATATGTAGGTTTTGACTATTGGGAGTCCTTGAAGAGGACTGTTTGTGCTAGACTTAGAAACTTCTTGTTTAAGGTAGGGGAACCTTGTATTTAATTTGCATCAAATTATAAGTATAGATTGTTGACTATTTCAATTAAGAAGGGTAAATTTTGGAAATTCTGTTGCACACAGTATAAATAAAACTCTGAACATATGACACAATCTGAAAATTTGTAAACCTTGTTATAACTAAGAATCTTTGGAATTCGAACCTCAGAACCTTGGTTAATTTTTGAATCAGAACTTCGAATCAGAACCTTGAAAAATCAGTATATGTTATGAATAATAAGCTTTGATATGTATTAGCATTTGCATTTGATTTAGGGTTCATACGTACGATGCCCTAGATTCTACCAACCGTGTTGACGGTAATACTTTGGCGCAAGTTTCCCTCATAGCGTAGGGGCTTGTTGCATTTTCGAAATGGGTTCATGAACGACGATGGTCAGTAGGGTTTTCCCATCGGTCACGTAGTCCGCTCTCATACTATAGGAAATTTGGGAGATAAAATTAAGTTATAAATTTAAGACAAGAAGCATGCTAAATCTGAACACTTTGAACACTTTAGATGATATTATCAGTTTTGACTCAAGATTAGAATTGGAGATATAATTTGAAAAGCATCATTGAAAAATCATATTTGATCCGATTCCGTCTTTTGAAAACCTTTACTTATAAAGAAATACAAATAGATCTGTCTTCCTCTATTGAGCTTGGCTGTTAGCTCACCCTCGACTATACGTCACAGGTGCTGAGACTGACCTTGGGTCAGAGGATTCGAAGGACTCCGATTATATTCCCGAGGAGGATTTGGACATACCAGCTGAGGAGTTCTTTCCGTGATCTTAGATCCTGTGTTTTCTTTTGGTATTTTGTCTGGATATTATTTTGGAATATTGGGCCCTAAGCCTTTATTTTGGTTCTTTTGGTATCACTCGAGGCACCATTATTATGAACCACTATTTTAGGTGATCGGATTGGCCATCACCGGTGGTTCTTCTTGGTTCCTCACAGTGATATATCTAATTTTGTTATATGAAGCTTTTGTTTTTGGATTAACAATGTTGCCTCTGTCTTTAGACCTTTGTTTATGTTGCCGGCTTCTGTTTGTTACGGCTTATTGAGAAATCAATAAGTTGATGAATCGACCTTTCCTATACCTTAGGGATTAGAAAAGTCGGGTCGTCACGGGTACAACTACCATCTCTTTATAAGGTAAATCTTTCCCTTAGTCGTATGCTTGTACGGTAAAGACCTTATGCTTGATAAGTGAATCTATTTCAAGTGGTGGCCCAAAAATTATGGAAATTGAATTTTATGTATCGTCTGGAGCACTTCCATGTTATTACACAGTCGAATTAATCTTTTGAATAGTTATGGAACATATGATTAGGTACCCGCCTCCCTGCTTGAAGCCCACTTAGGGTTTTATGTCTCGTGCTAAGCCGACACGTCCTAACATCGGATATACATGTACCTTTGGTTTTAGTTGGGTGATCCAAAGGCCCAACTCGGGACTTTTGGGTTTATAAAGTAGTATTATATGATTGGATTTCTAGTTTCCAAAAAAAAAAAAAAAAAGGTCACGTATTTGACCCAGTCCATGACCCGGCCCGATCCGTGACTCGGCCTTTTAGCCCTTGGCCCGACCCGCCTGGCCCTTTTGGCCCCAGCCCACTCGACCCTTTTTAGCCCACTCGGCTTTTGGCCCATGGCCCGACCCATAGGGCCCACTAGCTGAGGCCCACTCGGCCACTAAGGCCCATGGCCCGGCCCGATACTCGGCCTAATTATGACCCTTTGAATTTCTTATTCTTTTTGGGCCTTTTCTGGGTTATTTATAGGTCCGATTTCAAACATTATATATGAATTTTGATTTTCTCGGGCATTCCGGATCGGTTTTTTAGGTCTATTTTTAACAATAAGCTCTTTATTGTAAAATATTTATTTCCTGATGTTATTTTTTCACTTTTTAATTGGGTAATCATTAATTTTTTGAGTACCATTAATTGGAGTTGGGTAGTGGAGGTTGTGCTCCACCACCATGGCTGGTACTTACATATTATAATACTCGATATTTGTCAATTTTGATGCTTACTCATAATACGGTTTGGACTTGCCTTATTTTTTTTAATATCACTTTCGTGATCATCTAAAAATATTATCAAGCCTAATTTGACAGCATGACTTGAAAAGATTCTTCTGCCAACGGTGATGATCCTTCCTAGTGTCGTGATTTTCATAATGAGGTTTAATTTTATCTAAAATCGTGTTACAAATTCAGTAAAAGTGTGTAGTAAACGTAGACGTCACAACATAAGGGATTCTTCTGCCCAACGGTGATGAATCACTTAATGTTGTATGATAGTTGTGTTTCACTATTCATTATTTTGTGTGTGGGTACTGCTAGTGTGTTGTGACTCGACCCAACGGAGGGTCATACCGACGCAATTAGTATCACAAATCATTAATATAGATTGAGGAAGCGGCTAGTGTGCTATGACTCGACCCAACGGAGGGTTATAATGACACAAATTATTTCTCAATAAAACCACATTGATTTTAATTTTTCTAATATTCCTTGACATATTTTAACTCTTACGTCACATACTATAATTATAACCTTGTGAAATTGATAGCTACTTCAATTATATGTGGACATAATAAAGCCCTTAATTATTGTGCAGCATTGAACTCGTTTTCTATAACTAATATGATTGATGGAATTGAACTTTTGAGTGACTCAAATTATGGCAAATGGAAGGAACAAGTTGTCATTATTCTAGGCTGTATGGATCTTAACTATGCTATACGATCTGATAAATCCAAGGTGCTCACTGCTGATGCCTCAGCTGAGGATCTGACAGTGAACAATACGGATTTAGAAAAATGGGATAGATCAAATCGTATGAGCCTCATGATCATAAAGAGTTCCATTACTGATGCGATTCGGGGAGGTATTCCTGACTTGCACAATGCAAAGGAATACATGCAAGCCATTAAGGAACAATTTCAAGGGACTTCTAAAGCACTTGCCAGTAGTATAATTGTTAAAATGGGAATCATTAAATATGATGGTCATAGCGACGTACGGGAGCACATTATGAAAATGAGTGGCATGACAACTCAATTAAAAGAACTGGACATGGGTTTTTCTGAGGATTATCTTGTTCACTTCATTATAACTTCTCTTCCTGCACAATTTGACCCCTTCAAAATTAATTATAACACGCAGAAAGAGAAGTGAAAGATGAACGAGCTAATCGCTCACTGTGTCCAAGAAGAAGAAAGACTTCGGGCTGAAAAACTTGAAAGTGCCCATTACGCTGCTCTTGGACCATTAAAAGAAAATTTCAAGCGAATGAAGGGACAATATAAAGGAAATAACGTGAGAGCTCCTCCACCAGAAACCAAACAAGGAGAAGCTAGCACATCTACTTCTGGCATCAAGTGTCACTTCTGTAAGAAGAAGGGACACATTAAGAAGAATTATCAGAAATATAGAAATTGGCTAGTTAAGAAAGGTAATGACCTAGCCTTTGTGTGTTTTGAATCACTTTATGTTGATGCTCCACGCAATACTTGGTGGATAGATTCTGGTGCAACTATTCACATAAGTAATTTAATGTAGAGATTTCGATTCAGCAGGAAACTTAGTAAAGGCGAACATACCATCAAACTCGAAAATGGAGTAGAAGCAGACGTGGAGGCCATTGGGACTCTCCGTCTCATTTTAGATAGTGGTTTTATTTTGGATTTAGTTGATACTATTTACGTTTCAAGTATCACTAGAAACCTTATCTCAATTTCTAAATTGGATTCATTAGGTTTTAAATTTAAATTTGGACATAATATTTTTACTCTATTATTTGATTCTGATATTGTCGGTGGTGGCTCATTAGTGGGCAATCTTTATTAATTGAACTTAGATTCATCTTACGCCCAATCTTTAGTTTCTATGCATGTGAATGATAAAATTAGTAAGAAATGAAAACGAGCAATCGACAACTCTTCCATTTTATGACATAAACGTTTAGGCCATATATCTAAGGATAGAATGGAGAGGTTAATTAAAGATAATATACCCGATGCACTCAATTTCTCTGATTTCACTACTTGTGTAGATTGCGTTAAAGAAAAACTCGCAAAAGCTAATAAGAAAGGAGTCATCAGGAGCACGAGGTTGCTAGAAATAGTCCACACTAATATTTGTGGACCGTTTCTAACTCCTGCCATTGCTGATCAAAAGTATTTTATTACCTTCACTGATGATTATTCTCATTTTGGTTATATATTTCTCATTCATAAGAAATCTGAGGCCCTGGATATGTTTAAAATCTATAAAGTCGAAGTTGAGTTACAACTCAATTCAAAGATTAAAATTATGAGATCTGATAGAGGCGGAGAGTACTATGGTAGATACTCTGAAACAGGTCACAATCCAGGACCATTCGCCCTGTATCTACAAGAGCATGACATTGTCGCTCAATACACCATGTCGGAAACACCTGAATAGAACGGTGTAACTGAACGACGAAATCGTACTCTTATGGATATGGTGAGAAGCATGTTATGCAACTCTAAGTTGCCTATGTTCTTGTGGGGAGAAGCCTTGAAAATAGCGATGCATATCCTGAATCGAGTTTCTAGTAAGGCGGTTCCCAAAACTCCTTATGAGCTATGGGTAGGAAGAAAACTGACTTTAGGATATTTACACATTTGAAGCTGTTTGGCTGAAGCAAAGGTGTACAACCCACAATTAGAAAAATTAGATCCTAAAACTATAAGTTATCATTTTATTGGTTATCCTGATAGGTCAAAAGGCTATCGATTTTATTGCCCTACTCATAGTACCCGGATTGTTGAGACTAGATATGCCAAATTCTTTGAGGATCGTGAGAACAGTGGGAGTGTTGAGCCTAGGACAATCACTTTTGAGGAAAATCGGGTTATAATTCCTATCCCTTTTATCTAAGAAAAAGTGGCACCAACACCAGTTATTCAAGCAAATATTGATACATCTATGGCTATGCTTAACGATACACCCCACATTGAGGAGGTTCTTGCTCCCATGGCGATTGCCAATGATCAACTATTGCGTAGATCAGAGAGAGCAAAGAAGTCAGCCATTTCTGATAACTATATAGTTTACCTCAATGAGAGTGATTTTGATTTTGGAAAGGAATCAGATCCTGTTTCCTTTAGCCAAGCCATGAAGAGCGACAAATCCACTCAATGGCTCGAAGCCATGAAAGATGAGTTGGAATCAATGAAACATAATTCGATATGGAATCTTTGTGAGTTACCTGAAGGAGTTAAGCCTGTAGGCTGTAAATAGGTCTATAAAACTAAACAAGACTCCAAAAGTAATATAAAAAGATACAAGGCCAGATTAGTCGCTAAAGGTTTCACTCAAAAATTAGGAATAGACTATAAAGAGACATTTTCACCTGTCTCTAGAAAGGAATCATTTCGGATAGTCATGGCATTAGTAGCTCATTTTAACTTAGAATTGCATCAAATGGATGTTAAAACTGCTTTTCTAAATGACGACTTGCATGAAGATGTCTTTATGACACAACCTGAAGTTTTTCAGGTTGTGGGGGAGAGTCATTTAGTTTGTTGACTCAAAAGGTCTATATATGGTTTAAAGCAGACATCTCGATAATGGTACTTAAAATTTCACGAAGTCATTTCGAATTTTGATTTTAAAGAAAATATTATGGATCAATGCATATATCTTAAAATCAGTGAGAGTAAGTTTATCATCCTTGTTTTGTATGTTGATGATATCTTGCTTGCGAGTAGTAATTTGCGTATGTTACATGAGACAAAGAACTTTTTATCAAAGAGTTTTGATATGAAAGATCTTGGTGAAGCTTCCTACGTGATAGGAATTGAGATTTATTGGGATAAAGCCCGTGGCATATTGGGATTGTCTCAAAGAGCTTATATTGATAAAGTTCTTAAAAGGTTTAACGTGCACAATTGTTCCGCTACTGTTGCCCCTGTCATTATGGGTGATAAATTTAGTCTACTTCAGAGTCTCAGGATCGATTTGGAGAGAAAACAGATGGAGACAATTCCCTATGCATCGGCAGTTGGGAGTCTGATGTATGCACAAGTCTGTACTCGTCCAGACATAGCGTATATAGTTGGCATGCTTGGTAGGTACCAATGTAATCCTGATTTGAATCATTAGAAAGCAGCTAAGAAGGTTTTTCGTTATTTACAAGGGACTAAAGGACACATGCTCGCATACAAAAGGTCCAATAACTTTGAAGTTATTAGTTATTCAGATGCTGACTATGCTGGGTGTTAAGACACTCGTAGGTCCACGTAGGGTTATATTTTTATGCTTGTAGGTGGACCTATATCTTGGAAGAGCGTTAAACAAACGCTGACTACTTCATCTACTATGGAAGCAGAATTTGTTACATGTTTTGAGGCAACATGCGATATGGTTAAAGAATTTTATCTCAGGGCTTCGAGTTGTTGATAGTATTTCAAGGCCGCTGAGAATCTTATGTGATAATTCTGCTGCGATAGCTATCTCCAATAACAACAATACTAGTGGGGGTTCCAAATATATTGATATAAAATATCTTATTGTAAGGGAGAAAGTTCAGAATCAAATTGTATCTGTTGAAAAGATAAGTACGACACTCATGTTGGCTGACCCTCTCACTAAAGGTTTACCTCCCAAGCTCTTTTTGGAGCATGTTGCGCGTATCGGGTTAACGGATAATTTTGATAGCCTTCGAGAGTGGATATATGCGAGTGAATACATTTGTTTAATTGATTCAAAAATAAAGCTTTTTTATTTGCTTTTCCATTTTTATGCAAATAAAACTTTGAAACATATGGTGTCAGTAGATGACAATAAAGTAGGACCAATATTAGATTGAGTTTACATGTAATCACCATTCAGTTTGTAAACTTGCAATCTATGTGAAATCATACTAGTTGGAATCCATGTCGATGATAACTTCCAATACGGTAACTAATGAACGGTCATGTATCGATGATATGATATATTCACTGTATTGATTATGTGTTAAAATTCTCACTGGACCGGACTAATTATAAAGACTTTGATTGAGATTGATTGTAACTTACCATTCAAAGAAAGTTAGCTAACATTTGGTAATCGGAGTTTATTGACATAGTTTAGCAAAGTGGGAGACTGTTAGAAGTTTCTGTTTTAGTGGCCATCACTATGGTCAAACCTTTGACCGATTGAATGGTGTAAGATCAGTCTTCAGATGTACAGTTGCTATTCCGGTGAGTTTGAAGAGAATAGGCAACTAATTGGTGAGTCTTTTAGTTAAGGTATGATTGTGATTTCTAATCACAATATAATTAGTATTTTCAGTCCTCAATGAGAAAGGACTCTTTGGCTATAAATATAAGGGGTGTCTGGTCCCAACGATTACTCAACACAATTCAATCCTCCCTATTGGCGAAAGCATCCCCATTGTGCTAGGAGATTTTGAAGGCGAGAAGATTGGAAACCGACCATTAATGGCTCACACTCAAGGTGCGCATATTTATATAATTTATGGATTGTATGTTTATTGGTATTGATTGATCATGCGCCTAGATCCTACAGCTTAATTTGGATGGATGGATGGATGGATCCATATCAAGTTTCCATCATATAGAGCACACCCTTGCTTCTTCCTAATATTTTTGGAGACTATTCGGTACGAGACCAAATCCTAGAATTATGCAATAGTTTCGATTACCGTGCACCGTCCGGAGTAGGATACATTTGGTCGGTTCTACTTTCTCATATATTTTGAGACATCTCATGTATGCACCGAACCATTATAATTTTGATTGGTAGGTGCCCACCGACAGCTATGCAATACCAAGGATCAAAATTTTGGTTTCGGCACGATCAAAATCGAAACCAAAATTCGATAATTTGACCAAAATTTTGATCCCCATACAAAAGCGACTGAAATTTCAGTCCAAAATTTTGTTTCGGTGGGGACCGAAACCAATAATTTGGACCGAAATTTCGATCATTTCGGCCGAAATTTTGATCCTTGAACAACACTCTCAATTGCCATCCATGATAGTGTTTAAGACCCATGCGAAGAGTGAGGTGCGAACCCGAAAATAAGCATACCAATTTAAGGGGTTTGACTTTTATTACTTCTAGATTACTCGGTTATTTTCTAAGTGTATGTCTATTCACGCCTATAGGTTTTTTGGAAGTGCCTACATTCGAAACTTAGTGAAACCCATTGACTTCTTGGAATCAGACGATGGAGATTGTTTTTTACTCCATTCTTCCGCACAACAGATCATAAGACCATGGGCATACCATCAAACAATTAGCTATTGTTTCCACATTGCACATATCCCAAAAAGGCCTTAAAAGTACATGACACACATCACTTTCAAATATGATTTTAGGGCAATTTTTTGAGAGTTGTGCCATGTGAAATAAAAAATGATTGTTTGTGTTACGAATTCTACCCACTCTATGAACTTCCTATCGCGATGAATGCAGAAAAATAAGAAGATTTAGGTAAAAACTAATCACACGCACAACACAAAGATTTACGTGGTTCACCCAATCGATGGCTATGTCCACGAGAGTATATGCACTATTTTATGAATGTTTACAACACACACACTCTTTTCTCTCTAGTGCAAACTCAATCAAGATCTAACACGATCTTCAACAATAAATTTGTTGTTAAACCAAGGACGCAATCCTTTAAATAATAGAGAAGAGATCTACCGGAATATAGTCACGATTCCGACACAAGAATGACTTCAATCGGATCTTCAATCCCCAAGCTATTATTCAATACTCTTTCTCTCAAAGTATTCACACATAATTTATATAATGAAACTATCACCAAGCTCTCTCTAGTTCCCTAAAGAAGAAAACTTTCTACCAATAGGCTCTAAGCTCCTTTTGGATACGTAACTCTCAAATCTCCTAAGAGTTGCAACTATTCAAAATACTTCCAAAATAGTCTCCTAATCACTTAGGAAACCTTGACTAAAGTAAGATTTTCGAAATAGCCAATTATATAAAACTTTCGGATCTATGTCAGCCCATCAGTCAATCGATTGACATCCCAACCTCAATCGATTGACACCACTCAACAATCAATCCTGCGGGTCTGCATTTGCTCATCAGTCAATCGATTGACTTTCCAATCTCAATCGATTGACACCGGTAGTTGACTTCACAAATTCAATCGATTGATTTTCCCACCTCAATCGATTGATATCGGTGGTTGGGATTAAACCTTATTCAACAGTTTGATGGTAATATTATGGTCTCAAGATCCGTTATGTGAAAAATTAGGATGAAAAGCAATCTTCATCATCTGATTTCAAGCATCCAATGGGTTTAAATGGATTTTGAAAGTAGGTGCTTTCTGTAAACTTGTAGGCACAAACAGAGGTTCCTTTTAATAATTGGTGTCATTGCAGTATGACTGGCTGCAAATAAGGTACCTTTTTAGTTATTCGTGGCTCTGACTTTGTTCACTCCGCCAGGAATCAGTTGGAACGGGTTGAACAGAGGAACAAGGCTTTTCTCGCATTTAAATTTGAAAAATTATAAATAGTGAACATTTTTTTTATAGACAATATTGGAGACAGCTTATGAGGCACAACGTGATTGGCTGAAGTATTTGAGCACCCTAAATGTGCAATCAGTCACATTGCGCCACATAAGCTGCCTTCAAGATTATCTGTAAAAAATTGTCCACTTATCCTTTCAATTTCAATCCATTGAAAGGGAGACAAAAGCAGACGAGTCGTAGACTACATGTTTGCAAAGGCCATGAGGCCCAGGACTCAAGTTAAAAGCTCTTGAATAGGCACTTTGATTTAGACCTTTCCAAGAGAATGGGGAGGAGAGTACACTTTATGTAGTGTGTCGCTTAGCACCATGGAAGATGATGATGCTGCATCTTTATCCATTGATATATTGTGATGCAGACTATCCCATCGATTGGCCACCTCTTATATGGACCTAAGTGAGGGTATGGTCAAGAAATTGCACCGACTGAACAACTTGTACTGTTTTTGGTTGTATTACTTTTTTCGTTTGTTTTCCTCTCAAGGCCAAGCGTTTTGGTGAATAGTTAAGTATTGTTTTATCATTTTCAAGCTCTCCAATATATATATATATATACTAGTGGAGCCTGTAGGTGCAATGCACGTGAAGCTGTTTATTTGTAGAATAAATTATTATAATATAAATTTTAAAAATATTTTTTATATTTAACAAAAAAATCATTAGGCACTGACTTTTCGATGAAAATTTTGGTTTTGGTTGGAACCGCATCCGATATTTTCATCAAAATTTCGGGATTTCAGCCGAAAATCTTAGACGAAAGTGATGGGTCAAGTCAAAGTTTCGGTGCCTATACTTTTTTTTGTTTTATTTTACAACCCAAAATTATCGGCCTTCAAAATATTGGCCGATAATTATTGATGATTAACAAATTATTAGCCAATTACTTCAAATTATCTGTCGAGAATTTGAAGGCCGCAATTTTTGACCAAAAATTTTGGAATTTTGTTCCGATGGAGTTCGAAATCGATGAGTTGCAGCCGAAATTTTGATCCAAAACCCCAACTAAAATGAAGTCTATCGTTTTGGATGAAGGTATGAAATTCGGCCCTTTAAAAAAAAAAAAAAAAAAATACAAGGTCTCGACGCAGACCGATATGTATCGGTCGATACCCAATACACATCGACCGATACAGGCCCGTATCAACCGATACGGATACCAATACCTTCTTGGGGGACCGCGAAGTATTAGAACCGATACGTATCAGTTTACTGAAAAGCTTATACGTATCGTCGTTATGTATTGGTATCGCACAAGATGTCATACCTTAGAGCATTGATCAAAATTTTGACCAAAATCTTGTGGGTCAGGTCTAAATTTCAGCCGATAACTTTACATTATCGGTCAAGAATTTGAAGGCTGTGATTTTTGACTGAAAATTTCGGGATTTCGTTTCGGTGGGGTTCGAAACCGAAGTGTTTTGGCAGAAATTTTGATCCATGACCCCAAGTAAAATGAAGTCTTTATCGTCTGGGATTAAGGTGTCAAACTCGGTATTGGGTATCAGTCGATGGAGGACCAATAAGAATCGGCCAATACTTATCGGCTGAACCCAATACGTATCAGCCGAACCTAATACGTATCGGCTAATACGGGCCCGTATCAGCCGATACCGATACAAAGTTGGAGGATCGGGAAGTATCAAAACTGATACGCATCGATTTGTTGAAAAATCGATATGTATTGCTGTTATCTATCAGTATCGCGCAGGATGTCATACCTCATAGCATGAATCAAAATTTTAGCCAAAATCCCAATATTTCAGTGAGAACGAATCGGTTTTGAACGCCACCAAAATTTCGAGATTTGGGCCTAAAATCCCGAACGAAATTTCGACCGAAATATTGTAGGCCAAGGCGAACTTTCGGTGCCCCTATATATATATATATATATAAGATTTTATTTTTTAAAATCCAAATTATCGGCCGATAATTTGAAGGTTGATAATTTTGGGTTTAAAAAAAAGAATCATTGGGCACCGAAATATCGGTTGGGACCGAAACCGAATATGGTATTTTCACCGAAATTTTGGGATTTCGATCGAAAATATCAGAAGAAATGTCGGCCGATATTTTGGTGCCCATATATATAAATATATTTTTAAACCCAAAATCCTGGTCGATAATTTGATGATTAGCAAATTATTGGCCGATAACTTCAAATTATCAGTCGGGAATTTGAAGGCCGTGATTTTTGACTGAAAATTTAGGGATTTCGTTTTGATGGGATCCGTAACTGATGCGTTTCAGCCGAAATTTTGATCCTTAACCTCAACTTAAATAAAGCGTTTATCGTTTGGGATCGAGGTGTGAAACTCGGTATCGGTATCGGTCCATGGACGACCGATACGAATTGGCCGATATAGATACATATCGGCCCTTGTGAAAAAAAAACCCAAGGTCTCGGTACAAACCGATACGAACCTTTATCAGGCAATACCGATACTGAACTGGAGGACCGAGAAGTATCAGAACCGATACCCGATACGAATCGATATACTGAAAAACCGATACTTATCGCTGTTATATATCGGTATCGCCCAAGATGTCATACCTTGTAACGTGGATGAAAATTTCGACCGAAACAAATTGGTTTCGAACCCCACCGAAATTTCAGGATTTCGGTCGAAAACCTCTAATGAAATTTCGCCCAAAATCTTGTGGTCCAGGCCGAAATTTCGGTGCCAAAATATTTTTTTTTAAAAGCCCAAAAATGATCGGTTGACAATTTGAAGTTATCAATCGATAATTTGATGATTAGCAAATGATTGACCGATAACTTCAAATTGATTAGTAAATGAACGGCCGATAACTTCAAATTATCAGCCGATAATTTTGGGTGTTAAAAAAAAAATCATTGAACACCGAAAAAAATCATGGGCACATTAAAAAAAGTGACCTTAAAATCAATTTTAAGCGTTCCCGTGATGTGAGGGTCACTTTTCTGAAATGTGTGCTATGTGAAATAAAGCACTGATCGTTTGATAGTACGCCCATGATATGAAGATCCATTATGTGAAAGATTGGGAGGATAAACGATCTCCATCGTCTGATTCAATAAAGTCTATGTGTTTCAGTGTGGGTGAACTCAAGGATTAGGAGGGTAGATTTAAAGGTACTCAAAACTAAAAATCAAATTATCAAAAGAAGAGATTTTATATTGTAGCTTTGTTTTTACATTTTCAAAGATTATTATATAGATATATAATATTTTGCTAAAATGAAACATTTACTCATTTTGTCTTTTTGTGATAAGAAGAAATCTAAAGTAAGATGCCCTTCTCATTTTTAAGTAAAGGTGTATATATATATATATATATATATATATATATATATATATATATATATATAAAATTTTCTCCATTAGAGGACACGATTGGAGAAAGCCGTCAATTAATGGAAGGACATACATCAAATTGATGACACGCAGATCATAAGTGCATTACTTAAATTATATTGTTTTTAAAAAAGTTCAAAAATTCAACTCTACTATATTTTTTGAGCATTGAAATTTGAATCATCTGATCTGTGTAATTTAATATCAATTATTGTTCTCAATTTTAATAGCCGATATTAAAATTCATTGTCGGGGTTGTTGATATTCATTTATAGGCACGATTCGGCATCCCAAATATAGACTGTCACTTAGACTATTTAGATGATCTCATATGTGCACCATAGAAGAATTACTTTGACAGCATAAGATTAAAAGCCCTCTTCCAATAGTGGCGATTAATTGAAATTCCCTAGTAAATCAGCATAACCAACGAATAATTGCAGATTCGGGAGCCTCACTTTCATTATCATGACCAACGAATTTTCATGATTACTTTCCCCTAAAATAAATAGAAAACCATACTTTATAATCTTATCAGCATAGAGATTAAGGCTACTTCTCACGTACCCATAGTGACAAATTTAACTTAAATTCGGTGAAATTTTGTGAACAATCGTAAAATGAAGGTTAAATGAAACTTTCGAAGAAATTTCGGTACTTTATGAAATTTCAGAAATTTGAGAAATTTTGGTTTTTTTGGGAATTTCAATTTTTTCGACAAAATTTCTTTAATTTTCAAATTTGTTATTTTTTTATTTTTTATATTAGTAATTTACTAATATAATAATATTCAAAAATTTTGAATTTTTTTATTTTTATATTAGTAATTTACTAATAAATGGTAAAAACAAAGTTTGACTCTTTACTCACCGGTCACTACTCACCAGCTGTGATTTCCTTAAGTGTAGAGTTGAAGCAATTTATAGAGAGGTTGGAGTGTCTAAAATTCTCTCCCCACGATGTGGGACTAAAGCTACCTAACAAAAAACAACACTTTTTCTATATTCCTTTAGCTTTGTGCTTAAAGCTTCAATGCTTAATACAAATACTTAAATATAGTATTTTATATACATTTGATCCCCGAAATTTTTTCGAAATTAATCCGAAATGTACCAAAAGGATCTCTCACCGAAAAGTTACCGAAAACGAAATTTATCACTATGCATGTACCACAATAAATGCAAAAATAAATTACAGAATTTAATTTGGTGAGGTTAAGGTTAAAACTATTCCTCTCAAACTACAAACTACAAACTAAACTACAAACTACAAACTAAACTAGTGGGAGGACCGTAGAAGCAAGGATCAAAATATCTGTTTCAGTTTCACTTTTGAGCATGACTGAAATCAAAAATTTGAATTAAAATTTCGGCCAAAATTTTTCCCTCCATACATATATTGACCGAAATTTCGGTTTAAATTTTCGTTTCAATGGGGCCTGACATCGATATATTTCGGCCAATAATTTGAAGAAATTTTAGACCATGCGTAGAAGTGTAAAACCCTGTTTGCCTAGCTTGCCCAAAAAGAAAAAAGGACAAAGTACTTTTTTCTTTGTGTGCAAACCTAATACTGTGTGCAATGTTTAATTAACGTTACCGACTACTTGAAGCAAAGCTAATACTATGTGCCATATCCGCAAAGACAGGATACGGGAATAAAATAACAAGGACAAAATTTCGAGGAACACGCATACAAAAGGCACGTGAAAAAAAAAAAAAGGAGCATAGGGATTCCTCAAAAAACGAAAGGAGCACGCGAGTATGCCAAGGGAAAATAATGGAAAAATTGGTAAAAGTGAAAAATACATGAGAAAAAAGGAAATGTGTATATATATTACAATATAAAAATATATTTATCTAAACATTTTTTATTTTTTTTAAATGGGGTTTATATGGAAAATAAATTTTAAAACGCATTTTAAATGAAAATTCGTATTTTATACACTTTGGTCTTTAAAACGCCCCATTTTATACATTCAGTCCAAAAGACACATTTTATACGATTTTTTTTTTCCAATAAAATTCTAATTTTTATTTCTATGTTGTGCGCAATGGTTAATCAATATGTGCACAATCTGATAGGTATGGCATGATCTAAAGATATAAAGGAGATCGGGATAAAAAATCTCTATGTTTGATTGAAAGCAGTCAAACACATCTAACTGTAATATATAGTTAATTTCAGATGTAACCTAGGGATGTCAGCGGGTCAAGTCGTGCCGGGTCAGTTTCAGGCCAGGCTTTTGTGAATTAGTTCTTTTTTGGGTAGTCTTCTATATTGAATCATCATGTGTGCCAAACTACCAATTGATGGGTGAACCTATATAAGAAAGAATCATGGATAATTTAAAATGACCTTCGAGCGCTTTGAATTAGATGATGGAGATCGTCTTTCAATCTAATATTTTGTACCGTAAATCTTGAGAGTGTGAGCATCAAATCATAGAACACGTGTTGCGCTCCACATGATATGCATTCCAAAAAATGACCAACGTATTACTCATTTATACCAACTCATTGAAGAAATAAGGCTTACTGTGTTTTAATGGCTACATATGAGCTTTTTGCTCGTACCCCATTTTGGTTACGCGTTGTTAAAACTTAGAAGTGTTAGAAGTACACTTGCGTAACACTTCGGTGCAAGCAGACAATTAGGGTACGTTTGTTTCAATGTAAAAGGGGGATGTTACATGTAAAGCTTGTAATATCACCCAAACAGCTCTATTTTTTTACACCAAAAGTCGTTTGTTTCACCGTAATTTCTTGTGGATTGTGCCACAAATTTTACCTGTAATTTTTTTGACTTACGAGGGTGATGACTTGTAATATTGAAATATTACTTGCAAAAGTAAAAAGCAAACCCCAAAGGCTCTATTTTCTACAAAAAGTGAACTTAACACCAAAATTTTACGGTGAAACAAACATGTATTTTACATGAAAAAAAGTACATTTTATATGTAATCCAGTCAGCATCATTTTACAGGTAAAGTGATTTTTACAGGGAACCAATTACAATGAACCAAACGTACCTTTACTCTTTGCCAAAGCTTGTAAGATGACCACTTAACGCATAATATAATCATTTTATGTGCAATCAAACGGGCCTGTTGGGAGCAAAGGCAGCGAGGCATTCGAGACTATAGCTAAGCACCTCATCGTGAGGTGCATTCTCAAATCTCTCTCTCAATTCATTCACTGATACCAATATTTGCAATTGAAGATTTAGTCTCTCAGCTAAGGTTTTCATAAGTGAAAATTGTTGGCTGCCTTGAAAAGGACGATGGAGATTATTTTTCGGCCCTATCTTTCATAGAACTGACTCACCTATTAGACGGTCAAATGTTAATTTTACATGGCACACATCCCCAAAAATGATTATGATCGTGGCGTACCATAAGAAGGGGTTATTAAGTCATTTTTGGGATGTTTGCCATAAATACATGGAATCAATATCTGATCGTCGGATAGGTGAGCCATGATCTAAAGATCAGTTTTTGGAAGATTATTGGGGCGAAAACATTCTCAATCACCCGATTCAAGGCAATCAAGAGTTTTCATGTGAAAAACCCTAGTTGTGGAGACCAAATCTTTAGTTGCAAATACTGGGAACCCTTTGTTAATTTTGTTACATTAATTTTGCACCATTGGTCGCACGTTAAAATAGCCAATGCATTTCACATCATGGTATCAAATATCGGCAGATCTCGATACATATTGGTTTGACGAAAAACCGCTTTTTCAGCAAATCGATACGTATTGGTGTCGATACGTATTAGGCATGTCATGGCATCAAAAATTGGCTGATACCGATAGTTATCACCGGTATCAGCGATATGTATCCGTATCTCGGCAAACCGAAATGTATCGGTCCTATAACTCAGTATCGGTATTGGCCTACACGTATCGTGTATCGGACGATAGGTATCGGATTGAGCCAAGACTTCAATTTTTATTTTATTTTTAATGGGGTCGATACGTATCAGCCGATTCGTATCGGTCCTGTAGACACATTGTTTTCACCCCCTTGGAGTATATAAAATGTTCGGTCAACCATTGACCTTGCCCACGATTTATGAAAATGTCAGCCCTCTCCAAAAATCCTAAAGCCTATTAGTTTGAGAATTATACGCTGGGAACCCGGCATATAATTGAATCATACGCTGGACTCTCAACGCATAATTTGAACTCGATCCGACCCGGTATTCTCGCAGATTATACGTTGTAATCACTGCGTATAATCTCCCCGTTAGCGTACTGGATGCTCCTTCTCTCGAACCGCATTCCCCCGGATTATATGCTGAAATCCTAGCTATGCGCTGGAATCCCAGCGCATAGTCAGTCCAACTTGGACTGAGTTTCTCTTTCTCAATCATTCCGACTTTTCTAATTATGTGCTATGATCATAGCGTAAAATTGTTGAAAGTCCTACTTGGACTTTAACTTTGAAACCAATCCGATCACCTGGTCACTTGACCCAGCCAATCGGTGTGCCGCCTTAATTATGCGTTGGAACTACAACGCATAATTCATTATGCGTTGTGTCCTCTGCATATATTTCGGATTATGCGGAATTATGTGCTAAGTTCATAGCGCATAATTTGTCGAATAGTATAAATAGGGCCCTTTCCCTCCCCTTCTGGACACTATTCAATCTTTGCTTATTCTTTTTAGAAAACTCGAGGTTCGCCCTGAGATTTCGAAAAAAAGGAGTAGAGATATACTCTAAGTTCCCAACTCTTAAAACTGCAGATTATTCTCTAGAAATCTTAAGGGTAATCGAGCATGGTGGGGATGATCTACTTGCCCTGATTCTTAAAGGAGTTCGAAGGAAAGAAAAACTAGCCCTAGATTCATCTCCTAAGAAACCTCTATCAAAATTCTCAGCTTAGAGCTAATTAAGTTCCTAACCTTTCTTCGTATTTACAAAACTGTCATTGCCTCAATTGATTTGTCCAATGGAGCCAACAGAGGTTACCCGAGAACGAGGTCGATTGATCCTCCCGAACATAATGGGACACACACCCCTTGTTAGTTAGACTCAATCAGGATTAGAAAGTCAAACTAGTTAAACCTTAGACTACCTTAGCTGTTAAAGTTAACAGACTGACGTTTAGTATAAGAGTCCAACTCACAAACCTCTGCTTGTCCTCGGGATCAATTACTGACGTTTTACATCGTCGATAAATTTGTAGATAGTGATCATACTCAGGTACATTCAAATTCGGTTGCAACTAACATTTTCTGCAGGTGTATTTAAAAGTACTCATTTCCTTTATTGTTTTATTACTTTTCGCTCACCCCTACAAACATGGCCCACGTGTGACCAATTTGGGCCATTTTCTGAGACCTAAAAGGGACCTAGAAAACGAGTACCAATAAGTCCTTCATAAATCGATACCCGAGTCCGATACCGATTTTGTTACCTTGGTATCAGGTATCAACTCGGGTATCAATATCAGTCGATACGGGCCTGTATCGATAGCCCATATCAGCTGACATATATCAGGTATCCGTAGATAGGGTATTGGTATCGATCGATACCTCTATTTTCTTTATTTAATATTATTATTATTTTTTAAAAGGTACCAATACAAGTCGATTTCGGGTGATTCACCAGGGGATATGAGTTTCACACCTTGCTCCACTTACACAGTTTGGCATAGATTCTGTCGTACAATATGGTCTTGTGGTAACTAGGAAAATGGAATTTTTGGGGATAGAGTTGGTCATTTTTCCGAAGCGTCAAGCATTTTCCTACTCTTTTGAAGAAAAAAAATATCTGAAAGATGTCTTGATTAATCTTTTTTCGTGTGATGCGATAACGTGGAAAAATAAGGATCTACTACTCTACGGTCACACTGACGGAAAGCGACGGAATCGGATACTCCGTGAGTAAGATGCAAATGCTCACGAGTTACGGGGTGGCTTGGCATCTCCCAGGCCATGTATATGCCTTATCCGAAGGAACGGTTGTGTTCAAAAGACACTGTTGATGTGAGTTAACGCCGTTAACCGTATCGGATTCTCCGTTAGGTTCTACGAAATATTCAAACGGCATCGGGCTAGTGAGGTCACACGGGTACAAACGGACTAAAAAGTTTTTGAAAAAGGGATCAGAATTCAGAACTGAGCAGCCTCGAGAGGGAATATGCTGTATTCGGGCGGTTACGAGAATGACCGGTCTTTCATCTTTAATTACTGATGTTGCCCCAAGTTTTGTAGAGCATCCTGAAAATAAATTATGAGTTTCAAAATGACTGATGTATCCTCGTATTGGAATATTAGTCAACTGAGGTTGTGCCCTAGTTGTTGGGTTAATGGGGGTGTCAGGGCCTTGAATTTCAATAAGATAAGCTTCTAAATTTGAAAAGGGAGCCATTAGTTGGACGGGCAAACTTTGGATCAAGGGCACAATTTAGCTCTAGTACCTTTGTCCTTAAACATCTTCTAAGGTGTCTTATTTGAATGACATAATTTGAAACATCTTCTAAGCTGTCTGATTTGAATGACATAATTTGAAGAACTTGTCTTTAATGGGAGGATTCATTCATCATTAAAAGAAAAGTAGTCTATCCATCAGTGTGATCTTGTGATATTGCAAAATTTATGCATGTCAAATGGTTGTAAAGATGAGTGGACTATTTTTCCGCCTATGATAGGTGAATCGCCCATCAAAGTCGAACTCTAATTTAAATCTCTTTGATGCAAAGGATTCATATGAAATATAATTTCCACCATATGGTTCTAACACATGAATCAGAAGATGGCCTTTCAGTGCATTTAATTATATGATTGAGAGTGTGTTTCATGATAATCTTTTGCACCAAAGATTTAGGGACTTATATGTTTTAGACTTGTCTCTAATTTGAAGGATGTGAAGTGGTTTAAAGATCTTCAATTTAATAGGTTTATCCCAAACGTGATCTCTACCATCTAATTCAATTCATTCCTTAATTTATGCCACCACCTTTTACTACATTGAATCAGATGAGAGGCATAATATTTTGAGCCAATCTTTTGTACCAAAGATCTAAAGATCATGCATTATTTTTTTTTGAAACTTGTCATAAGCTTTAAAAATACAAGTCTTTGTTTTTAATTGAATTGCAATCAAGGTGTCAAATTCGGTATCGTTATCGGGTATCGATTCATGGAGGATTGATACGAACCGGCCGATATTGAGTTGTATCGGTGGAATTTTAAAAAATAAATAAAAAGATAAAGAAAATAGAGGAATGTATCGGTTGATACGGGCCCATATCAGCCGCTACTGATACCCGAGTTGATATCTGATATGTATCGGCACCGATACGTGTCTACCGATATTTGATACCATGATTGCAATAACATAATTTTAGAGTGCCATTAGCTGGTGTAAGTTTTGGGCTAAGGGTGACCAAAGAAGTGCCTGAGTTTTTGGATGATTCTGATCCCTGAACAGGAGATAAGTGGCCATAAGAGAACGTCTTCTTTATCTAAATAACTATTGAGTGCCAAAGGGCCTTTTCTAACTCATAAAGCAAAACCGAGCATGATGCTAAGCACTGGGATGGTTCCCTCTTTTTGGTCATCCGAGGGGAAGGGACAGCCTGACAATGCAAGCCAAAAAAAATGGACCGCGATGGTGACCAGCAACATCTTACAACACAACTAGGGCTGTCAATGGGTCGGGTCGACCTGATACCCAACCCAGATTTATTACTAAGTCAGGCACATAAACTTGACCCATTGGGTCAGGTCAGGCGTGAGGTGTCCAGCCTAACCTTTGGGTCGGGGCTGGTTTTGGGGTCAGTTAGGCATATACAGATATACCCTTTACCGATGGAGTGGGGTTGGGTCGGATCTGGTGTACCATCGGGGCAGGGCTGAAATCTTGGCGGGTGCTACCCGTTGACAACCTATTTACCACCCAAGGGCGTAGCCAGAGTTTACTTATGGCGGGAGCTTGCGATGGTCCATTGATGTAGATAATTAAAATAACTGTTTTAATTGCCATAAACTTTGAAAGCTTAAATACCGTACATGGGGGGTGGGGGTTGGTACATAAAATGGGGGGCTTGCACATAAAAGAAGGCAGTATAAAAAGCTTATTCTATATATTTTCAAAAGCTAATTAAATGGAGTCACAATCCCACACTGCTCCATGTGGCATGGCTATTGTTT
The DNA here is from genome assembly GCA_021018995.1 of Chloranthus sessilifolius. Lineage (NCBI taxonomy): Eukaryota > Viridiplantae > Streptophyta > Magnoliopsida > Chloranthales > Chloranthaceae > Chloranthus > Chloranthus sessilifolius. The sequence continues at coordinate 181,321,336 of CM037586.1, forward strand.
TACCATAGCTGCTGAATTGAGACTCTTGAGAGACTCAGCGATATGCACTTGGACCCAACTCTCCAGGCATCATTTTAGCAAACATGGAGGGTCCCGATTTGACATGTTAGATTTTCATTGCCCGCCTGTGGGACCTGATTCCCAAAGCACCCAGTGGTGCTGGCCACCATTTCAATCAGCTGTTTTAAGTAGGGTGTGTAATTCATGAAATATTCAGTTACACGGTAGGGGCAAGGGCGTCCCTTAGGGATTAGTTCAAGCGTATGCTTGAGATTACCTTAAATTATTAAAAAAGTATAAAAAAATTCAGCTGTTCTAAGGGAGATTAGGGACTGTCAACAGGCTTTCTAGGATAATTACCAGGTATTTATCCAAAGACTCCAAACACTCCAGGTTCCTGCTTAGCGCACACCGAAGACCATCTCGGAAAGACTTGGGATTTGTTTCTGAGTGTTGTGAAAATTTTCAAAATGTGGTAAATTCTTGGAACTCACTTCATTTGATATTTGCATGGAAAAGTGGGAAGTCACACTCATTGTTATATCTGACGGATAAACTCTATGCATTCTAAAATGAACAATACTCGTATTTTTTAAACCTTCATGTGCTAGTTGGATGCTTAAAATTTTGTAATAGGTGTGATTTTGAGGGGAGCCGTGTTAATCATAGCTGGTAATCTGACTACTTAGAGTGATCAAATATAGTGCCACATGCCAGTGAACGGTAATGGCACAACCTGTTTAAAGGTGGTTATAAGAGTCGTCCTCTTTTCGAAAAATGTGGACTAGAGGAAGCAGTTATTAAAGTTGAAAGAGGCATATTGGCTCCAAACACAAATAACAGATCATGATATTGACATCTTTCAAATATTCAAAATCAAGATTTATCTATGTTTGAGATGACTACAAAGATCACCAACTTCCTAATCTTTGAAGTTTTAAAATAACAAATTATAAAGTTCCCAGTAAAACTTTTAAAAAAGTAACCCTTTTAAAAGTTGTGTTTTTTTCAATGTTTCACGTAGTACTTCATAATTTATAAATAATGATTTTTCAACTTCAAATATCGTGAAAATAGGTCTTTGTGATTGTCCAACTATGCAGCCCAAACAATTTCAGGCCCAAATTTTCACACAATATTTATTACAAAATAGATAGTGTACCTTCGGCGACCTCATACCACTCTTCGACACGATTTGGAGGAGCAATTTGGATAAGAAATCTAATTAACTTAGATTAATTCTCCTCTTATAAATCCAAAAGAGGCTATTTCCGGGATTGGTATGGACCAGCCGGGCCCATTGAGAGCCTAACCTGTGATTATTTAAATGATTTTATAGTATTAACGGTTAAAGACGTGGAAAATCCACTCAAAAATCTTTTTTTTTTTTTTTCAGAAGATTTGAATCATCTAATATATGTCCTCTAATATCTTGTTGTTCTTAATTTTAATGGCTGATATAAAATTGGCCAATTGGATGGCACAAAATCACTTAGCGGAATATTCTTTAGTTAAAAGTCTTTTTAATGATGGTGTAACAATCCAAATTTTTTTACATTCTTTTTAATGGTGTTAGATATTTTTGTACCATACACAGTGTTAACGTTTCACACCAAAACTAACCCTATTTAAGAAATTTAAGTTATGTAACTCTTCTCTTTTCTTATTCTAATTTTTTGAGAAATCCTAGTTGTCTCTTATTCTTTTCTTCTTTTAAGAAATCCTAGCCGTCACAATTTCTTCTCAACTCATCCACCATCAAGATTAAGATGGAAGAAATAAAAGAAATTTTGGACGAGCTATCGTGTTGGACTTCAATCGAATCAACTCTAATCACAGTAAATCTACTGTTCACGCTTCAAAAGGTGGGTACTCATCAATCCATTTTATTCTTTTTAGATTCCGTCGCGTAAGATGCGTTTGATCATCCGTCAACGGGTTTAAAAATCTTATTTAAACCTTAATATTTTATAAATTAATAGATCTGTATATTTAATACTATGTTTTAATTTTCTTAAAAGTTGTATATTTTGTAGATCTAAACATTGTATACTTGTCTTTCAATTTATTAATTTTCGTAATTTTATTTATAAGGAAAATATATCCCTTTTAGTCATCCCATATATTTCTTTCTCCCTAATTAGGAGCATTTTAAATTAGTTACTTTTCTCTGTAATTAGGATCTTATTTTAATTACTTTCTCGTATATTTCTTTCTCTCTAAATGAAATCTTATTTTAAATAGTTCATTTTATCTTAAGTAGGATCGTATTTTAATTAGTTGTTCGTATATTTCTTTCTCTTTTTGTATACATGAATATTGTTATAAAAGAACATGATTAACTCTAACTATAATTCTATTCTATTTATTTTTTTATTATTTTTTAGACTTATTTCGAATATATGAAATTGATGCGATAATGAACTCATAAGACTTGGTATAAAAGACACTGATTGATATAGAATTTGATGTCACATTTTAAAAGATTTAATAGATAAAAATCTATGTTAAGATGTATTGATATTCACCATCATGAACTTTCGGGTGCGAAATCGCAGCCACAAACTCGAACTCGCAGTCACGAATTCAAACTCGCGACCATCGAGATATTAGACTTGACATTTTTGTCATAACTTTTTACTCCGATCTCAAATTGACACGATTCTTGCGGCATTGAAAATAAAACAGTGAGCTTTACAACTTTGTGTGAAATAGTTATTTCATGAATTTGATGTTTTAAAGGTTAAAATAGAACGAAAAGTCGGAATCAATTCTCAATGATTCAAGTCAACATAAATTTAATATTATTTTTTAATTTTCATGAATTTTTTTTTATGTATATTATATTTTACTTAAGATCGTTCGATCGATGGTCATGATAAATCTCAACTTAAAAATTATAAATATCATTTAATTTAATTATCTAATTATATATATATATATTATCAATTTTATCGCTTCAACGTGACCTCTTCGATAGCATAAAGAGTTAGAATTTCGATGTCCTTGTAAAAATTGAACTTTGAGCTCCACATTCTCGAAATCACACACTAATAATTACCTTATTCTATAATTGTATTAGTGTATAATGTAAATATATATTCACTTAATCATAATAAAATCTGAATGTAAATATATTTTGTAAGTAAGATAGTTCAATGTTTCTATCTTGATCATGTTATTCAAGTTATGAACATATTAGGTCATATGTATACAAGTGTATAAGATTATGCTTATACTTGGGCATGGTGATTCATTGAGATGGTATGAAAATGAGGAATATATCATATTCACATGCCTTATAATTTATGATGGAATGAAAAATCATGACGAGTAAGGTGAGTGTGAATTCAGTGTAACCTCGTATACGGTGGCATGTGCGGTAACTCTTTCATATCGAATTTTAATATGATAAGATAAGATAAGATAAGAGTTATGATATGAGATTCGACCTATAGGCATTAACTGTGGTGAGGTTTCTTTTATAGTAAGTGAAAATCAAAATGTAAGCGTCCATGTATAGAAGCAACCCCTCTATGGTAGTATGGGCAGCCACACGAAATACATTCAGGTTTCTATGAAACCCGTTCCTTGGGAAGCGTGATTTAGTGAAGTCATCTCATTATAGCTCATCCAAAAATTAAGTTGTAAGAGTATGTTAAAATATAAGTATGTAAGGTAAGATAAATTATTAGTATGATAATAAGACACTGTTGTTTAGGCCAGTATAAGATTAAGAACTTAAGTATGTACGTGTCCTTCCTTACGTAATCACCGTAAATGCAACGTCTTACAATCAAGACAGATCTCTGTGAGACACTATGAGTATGTTTTGGGTTACAATTGATCATATCTCCCTATTAGGATGGATAAAATATATGATATGAGGAAAGAAGGACATGGAGGTGGATATAAGCTATTACATACACCTCACATGATAGACTCGAGCAGCGACTCTGACACATGTTGTATAAAATTTATGAGTATGCTAGGTATGCTCATGCGATGTACAAACGTATGTGCGAGAATAATAAGATATATTATGTCATGAGGTATGGTGAGGTACGTTAGGATATAATTGTCTAGATCATGATAATGCATTTATCTTATTATATGAGCTCTACGATATGCGTTTGATTTTATTATTCTTTATTTCAGATTGCATTGTTTTTACTATTTTTATCACTCACATTATACACCCACAATGCACCTGAGTAAAATGAGGTGGATTGATAGTGTATTCACTGAGTAAACCCATCCCACAAAAACTAACAGTTGCAAGTGATTATATCGACAAAATGGATGCTGATTATTTTAATAATTTTAGTACTAACTTTGTTGACCCAGCAGGGACAAAGTATCAAAAGCCTTGGAAGGGCGACGTGACTAGTTATTAGGAAGGTCATGGTGCTGATCTTAATCCTAGTGATAACTACTGATACTAGTAGTTTCGATACTGAGATCAGTTTCGTGCAGTTATTATTTATTTATAGTCTCATACTTTTTATTTATGTCTGAGCTTTATTTCATCATCGATCATTAAATATTTTATTGATTTTTATCATATTTATTTATTATTTATAATTATCCACTTATTTCATTCTTTTATTATTAAATTTACGGATTTTATGATATATATTAACACAATAACTTTGATTATGCATATATTTACTTATCATATTTAGGATGTGTGTGAATTATAACTCAAAATTCTAAACCCTCCTAATAAAATAAAATTTCAGGTCGTGAAAGTTGGATTGACAAATGGACAAGTTAGGTTATTAATAAGGAACCGCACGACTCTTTACGTTTCGGTCGGAGCCATCATCCCATTGATGATGAAACGGTAGAACAGCTGCTATTTACTGCCGTTTAATTTGGTTGAAACAATGACAAGTCGTCTTCAAGACTTTAAAGAAAAGAAAAGGCAAAGGAAAGAAGTTGTTGGAGTTGGACTGAGGAAAAGGAAAACACGTGCGCAAATTTAGGTCGTAGAGTAGCAATGTGTCCTCGGGAAATGCAGCTGTCCACAACAGTAAACTACTGTGGCTTGGAGATCTAAATCAATATCTTGTGAAAAGACTATTGTATTGTCCGAAACATTTACTTATTGTATATAAATTACAATAATCTGTCAAATCCAAGGACAGCTGAGGGTAGCATTATTTACATCCCACAAATCTTCAGGCACACCATCATTGGGTTGCTTTTATTTTGTTTACAACCAGAGTTGGGTTGAAAGTTTTGTGTACTACCAGTGAAAAAAACCGCATTGTAATTAGATCAGGATTAATGGCACGCCCTTTTTGTTACACACTTACACCTACATCACTTAAGCAAAGCATAAACTCTTTACCTGTTGTTTGTCAGATGATGGAGATTTAATGTCATCTCAATCTATACACAATAAATCTTGAGATTTTAAGCATACCTGCCGTCATTCCTGTGGTACACAGTCCAAAAAGTCAACTTAAAACTTATTTGATAACGCATTGCGATCATATTCCTTTTTTTGATATGTCCCTGAAATCAACATTAGACTGTATGATAGCAGGTGCATGATCTCTAGATCTATCTGTAGAAGATTGGAGGAAAAACTATCTCCATCATAAACTAATATTGCTCTACTTAAGTGATGTGACTGTACATAGTAACAGTTTTGTTATTTTATTTGCAACTACAAAATTTTGGAAACCACATATGGGTTGCATTGAAGGATATGTGTTTGCAAGTAAAGTCACCATGTTTTTAAAAAGCTCCGCCTCTCCGAATCATTATTTTAACATAATTTGATAAAGGATCTCACACTTAATGTTTGAGTATGTGGATAAACTACGTTGCAAAGTGATAAATCATACATCAAAAAGAAATGAGTTCAAAAATCCGATCCATAAATTGTAATACGAATAATTTGTTGATATCAAAGTTCATCAATGGGATGATTTATTTCGATTTATATGCGTTCTCTTTCAGGCTAAGATGTGCTGCAATGATGGCTTGCAACAGGACAATTTAAATTGGCCAAGCTGTCAGACAGATGACATAATGAAAAATACACTTCAACGATTGTGTGAGATAAAAATTACAAATTTATGCTATATCATTTTAACACAACCTTTTGTTGTTTAACCAATCCCTTCTTAAAAAAGTCCAATACAAGTAAAGAAAACCCTCTGGTAGGATCCCGTGTCCTATTGTCTCGTATATTTATGTTGAGCGAACAGCTAGAAGAACAGCGAAAGTACGCTTTTATTTGTGGCTTTGCTTCCGTCCTCTTGTCCTTTTGCCCGAACAAGAGTAAAAGTGTCCGTGCTCATACAGGAAGATATAAAAGCACTCCTGCCCATACTCCTACCAAGCTTGGAACTTGGAAGTGCCTACGGCATACTGATTGTGACATAAAGTAGCGGTGTTTAGGTTCGGGTGGCCTTACAACCTTAGAAATAATGAGTTACTATTTTATTGTTTTACAGTTACTTCAGTCAAACCAACCCTATTTGGTATTATTCTCCTCACTAGCTTATTTTTATGAGAAATTTTCCCAATGGTCTCTCATAGTTTTACCTTTTTCAACGGTGGAGCTATAGTTTCACCTTTTATGCAAGTGACCAATTTGAAGTCCAGCTACTACTCTCAAATGTAATATGGTGACCTTTTATGCAAGTGACCAATTTGAAGTCCGGCTACTACTCTCAAATGTAATATGGTGAAAATACTCTCAAGGTCTTTTGTCCAATTTTAAGTTGAGCCAATACTATCAAATGTAAAATGGTGAAAATACTCCCAAAGTCTATAAAACGTGATAAAATTAAACTTATCATCTTAACATTATTAACTACTTTAAATCTCATGATATAGTCCATTTTTATCATCTTTCATAAAATTGACCTTGAGATCACAAGTATACCATCAGATGGTCTATTTTACTCAATAATGTGGAGCCCCTCTAGAGGAGCGCCAACACCCCTCTAGAGGGGCATTGACGTCACTATAGAAGAGAGCTGACACCCTCTAGAGGAGCATTGACACCCTTTTAGAGGAGCGCTGACACCCTACTACAAGAGCATTGGCATCCCTCAAGAGTTGTGCTGACACCCCACTACTGGAGCATTGACATCCTTCTAGAGGAGCGCTGATACCCCCACTACATGAGCATTGACACCCCGCTTTAGGAGCGCTAGCACCCTACTGTGGAAGCAATATCGCTCCCGTTATGGAAGTGACATCGTTTCTCTGTACTAGCGTCAATGTTGCACATTTAGTTTTATGTAAAACGAACTGTTTGATGGTACGCCTATGATCTCAAGATCAATCATGTTGAAGATCAGGACGAAGAATGATCTCCATCATAGGATTCAAAGCAATCAATGATGGTAACGTGCTTAGAACTACTCAAGACGAAAAACTTCTTTTATCACCTTTTACAAACTTTGAGGAGCATTTACAACTTTTTATTTTTTCTCGACTTTAAGTTGGTCTATTGTGGAAAGGTGAAATTAGAAGTCCATTGTTGGAAAAGGTGAAACTATGGTGGTCAATCCTAAAAATTTCCCTTATTTTATTGTTTGAAACAAGGTAACAAACTCGGTATCGATCCTTGGAGGACCGTACGTATCAGCCTATTTAAAAAATAATAATAATAAATTTAAATTATAGGTATCGGCCGATACCTAATACGTATTGATCGATACCGATACCACATTGGATTTTCGATATGTATATTAGTTTGTTAAAAAATCGATACGTATCGCTGATATGTATCGATGTCCGTAGATATTTGATGCCTTAATTTCAAACATAATTAGTTAGTTGGGGGCCTGAACCCTTTTTTAGCCTTATTTAAGTAGTGGGGTGTGAGAGGGAGGAGAAGGAGATCTACTCATTTATGTCTGTGGTCAAAGGCATTTTAGTTATTTCAAACAACTGTTCTAAGAATGGAAAAAACTAAATTTCGTTCATTATATAATTTGCAAGGGGAAGAAGCTAGAAGAGTTATAGGTAGGGGTCTCAATGGCTAAGGTTGGGTCGGCCGGGCCTCTTGGAGCTAGCTTAGGCCTGACTTATTAACTAATTGGGTCAGGCCGAATCAGTTATGAATCGAGCCTGCTTACCTTAGACCTCTCAGACCACCGATCAGGGCGTTAACTGGCACAATTATTATTTACATAAAGTAGGGGCGCAATTTTGGTTAACTGAATCGAGTTGAAATCGATTTTTTGGGCTTTTAGTTCGGTTTCACTTGAACCAAAATAAATCGGTTTTGGTTATGGAAATTTTGAAAAGTCAAAACGGAAATAGAACTAAAACTGCAACCAAAAAAAAAATAAAATAAAATCAATTTGGTTTTTATATCAATATTTATTTATTTTTATTTTCTTCCAGATTTTTCGGTTTTTTCAATTTTGAATTGATTTTCTTAAACCTACCAAGGCTTCAATGTTGGCCACCGAGAAACCTAATCAATCGGGAATCGGTTTCGATTTTTAATTCAGCGGATCGATTTTTAATTCAGCGGATCGATTTGTCTACTAGCTTTGGTTTTCGTACAAAACTTGCATCCCTATGCAAAAGAACTCCTTTCACCGATTCGGATGGGCTAAATGAACCGATTTTTAATTGGGCTTTTGGAACTAGTTTCTATTTGGCTCGGCTTGCTAATCGAGTCATGCTGAGTCAGCCCATCTATATATCAAACTTACTAACCTCAACCCATACTTGGCCCATTACAAGCCAGTTCGGGCCTGGTGTGCTCAGGGTCGGCCCGTTGATACCCCTAGCTATAGGATATTCGAATCAGATGTATAAACTAATAAAACAAGTTTAACAACTATTTGGTGCTGCCAACCCACAAAACCCTAACTTTGTAACTAACTGTTTAACTGTTTAACTGTTTCAGTCCAACCAACAACGTTGACGTTCAGGGAAAGGCACCGACTCCCTTCTAATTAAAAATAAAAAGGAATAGATACCATATAACTTGTATGAGCTCTTTATTTTTAAGGCATTGGCGGTTACCCTATTCTAACTCTTAAAGTTAAAAGAGTACTAACAACAGTTAGGACAGCTACATGGAGGACAGATTTTATACAATTAAATTGCAGGCGGTTGATGTAGCATGAAATAATTGGCTGTAAGTGCAGTATAGATCAATTAATACAGGTCAATGCAGTCAATTATATTATGCCACATCAGCCTCGTGTCCTTTGTCCTCAACAAATCTGCCCTCCATTTATTATATTTCTGACTTTTAAAGCTGATGTTTACAAATATCATGTTTGGAGGGGGCAGATTAACGCCAATTTAATCTCTCAATCTCTATTATAAAATTTTAGAATTAATAAAAAATTTGGCAAATTCTCCGATGCCGAACTTTTAGCCGAATATTCTCTTGATTCATTCATCGATTCCGTGGATTTTTCTTGAAATTTTTTAACTTTGTTTACAAACTTTTATTATTGTGATACATGCTTTAATGGTACTTTATATATATATTTATTTTTTTATAGTTATGCATTATTAATACATGCGAATTATGTCATATGCTTATCTTATTATTTTTTATACTTAAAATAGGTTACTATTTATTATTATCTATTTTAATAATTTATCTATTTAGAATCCTCAAAAAATTTGAGAATTTTTCTCAAATTTATAAAAAACTTATACGAAACAAACAAAACTGATACCCACCGAATGATTGCCGAGCTAATAGATATAACCGATGTAGATCTATTGAGGTTGGTGATAACCAATTAACATTCACAAAATATAGTCATTGAAAAAAGTTCAGTTTTTTGTGTCAAATTGTCAATTCGTGTCTTAATATTTATTTCCAAATTATTGCCTCTCCTTCCCCTTACCCGCGTTTAGCGTTGCAGAACTCAATTTTATAGGGCGTGTACCTATTACCTACTATAACTGCCTATAAAAAATATAAAAACCTATCTATTATAACTTCCATAAACAGCTGTGAAGCTTCGTGTGGACCTTAAGATTGGCCTGAACTTCAAGATTACCATTAAGATTATTTTAAAATCTTATAACATTAGGATTAAGATTAGGCCATACAATACTGGGAGTACCCCATATATAGTAATAAATTCCGTACTCGAGAACATTTTGATTGGGTCTTTTTGGTTCATTGGGCATAAATTTTGTAAAAAGTGAAAATTTTCAAAAACTCTCTGAGTCGTATAAAATATATTTTAATAATTAAAAAATTAGTTAGGTGTTTAATTTCATTGCGAGCTTCATTAAACACCTATTCTGATGCTTTCTTCGAAATTTGTTACTATTGATAACTAATTAAAAAATTAGTTAGATCCTAATCAATGCTCTAAAAATGCCTAGGCATTAGTAACGCAGAAAGTTAATCTATTATTATTATTATTATTGATAATTTAGGATATCTCAAGCTTACGCTTGAATTCTAATTCCTAAGGGATGCCTCACCCTATCATTGCACGAGTATTTCATGGATTACGCACCTTAAGGGGAATCCCTTACGACCATGGATCAAAATGCAAGAAAATCGGTACCTATCGGCCGAGCTCAAAACCGGTACGTATCGGACGATACGTATCGGTATCGGACAGTACCGGATGATACATTGAATGTATTGTTCGATACTTTACATACATTTAACCAATACGATACATTTAATGTACCGTATCGGTGACTTTCGATACGTGTCGGACGAAATTTTGATCCATGTTTACGACACCTTAAGGGGAATCCTTTTCTCGTAGAACAAAAGTCACTACTCGAACACACAACCTTGGGGAGAATACCCAAGTTGTCAATGATTTGACTAGGGCTGCAATCGAGCCAGGCCGAGCACGAGCTTGACTCAGCTCTAACTCGGCTCTACCTTATACGAGTCGTGCTGAAACTTGGTTTTAGGCCCTTCGAGCCTAAAAAGTCTGAGCTCTAGTTCGGCTCTATGGAGCTCGAGTCAAGCTGAGTCGAGCTTCGAGCTAAATAAGTTTTATTATAATTTTTTTTCCTGATGTTATTTTCAACAATATCTTCTTTTTTTTTCAATAGATAAAAAATTTTAAAAAATTTATAAATGCAAGCCCTAATATCTTTTAATCCCTTAATTCTTTTGAATTTAACGGATCTATTTGAGAAAAAAAGTGGTTAAATTTTGAAAAGTAAAAAAGTTTTTAAATTTAATGTAATAAATATTGATCAGGAGCATAAGTGTTGGTCACAGGTGTTGATTGATTCGTCAATTATTATGCTAGTGATTGTTTATTAAAACAAGTGAAAAAGAACTTTTATGATTACACAGAGAGAGAGAGAGAACAGGAGAAAGAGAATGCAAACTTCAATAGAGGATCATAAGGATTATACGTTGATTACATATCTATCCATTATAAAGTAAAGCTCTCATTTTCAGGCAGTGTTGAGCCGAGCTGTCAAGCTAGTTCGACTCTGTTGTAGCCCTAATTGTGACAAGCCCTTGAGGTCATAATATACCACCACGCTCTATCTATGCAGTGACTCTCACTTTAATACCTCGTTACGGTCCCCAAATAGCCCTTTCCTCCCCTCACCCTTTCCGGGACTCTACCGCAGCTCACTCTAGTTGAGATATGATGTTAGCTCGATAACATTCGATAAGGTCATAAGGCTCATAACTCCAAATTTATACTCTGAAAATGCCAAAGCGTTACTTAACGGGTCATAACACATTATTGGCAGCGCTGGCTGATACGATAAAGAAACCACAAATACACCGATACGATATAATATCGACCTTGACGGTTGACAATTGGCACTACAAAGTATCGGATGTGGATGATGCATATCGCTTGACTGAGAAGCGAAGCATCTGTCACTTATCAAGACATTGGATATCCTTAAACGACCGCTTACCACCGAGGAAGCGTGGATATATTTTGAGGGCATTTTAGTCAATTTACATATGAAGTCTTAAACGTAGCGAATATATTTTTATTCAATGGCATTTTGGGAAATATAATAGAATCCGGAGGGCAACTGGTTAAACTGTGTGAATAAATACAGTGATACACGAGACGAAGATGTGATTGCTGGCGTCTGCTACTTCTGATTGGCTGTATTTTTTTTATATATAGATTTATTTAGAAGGCAAGAGGAGAAAAGGGCATTGCTTCTCTTCTTCTAATCTCATTTTTTTTCTTCTTTTTTATTCTCTCACTACGACTGTATAAATAAAAAGCTCGCGATAACGCTTCCTTGATTTCGAGTGATTTGGAGAACCGCAATAAAGACGGAGATTTGACGAGAGATTGGAATCGGATTCGTCTTTGTTCTTCTAATCGGACCTCTAGTTACCTGGTAATCAGAGTTTGAAACCGGAGATTTTCGAGAAAAGAATCGGTGAAAAGCGAAGTGGTTTCGATTACTTCCTTCAGATTTTGGAGCTTTCCAGTAGCTTTAATGGAGACGAGGCGGAAACGGAGATTTTCAGTTGGAATGATGTGTCTGATGGTTTTAACGGTTTTGTAGTTGCTTCGATCGAATTTGTAGTGTTAGATCCATCGGCAAGCAGGTTAAATCAGAGGGAATCCGTAAATTTCAGTAGTTTTGGAACGTTTCGGCGGTTTAGGGTTTTGAGTTCTCCACTGCTGCACCGGATCTCTTCGTCGTGAAGCTTGATTCGATCTGTTCGAGAAAAAGAGATCTCCGAATCTCGAGGTGAAAAGCAAAGGAGCCATGTATGGTTCGCAGGCATCGCCGAAAAACCTCAATGTTTCGTTTACCACAAATTTCAAACCCTCGAAAGAGGAAGCCAGGGAAACCGATATCCCCCACCATCTCCATCATCACGATCAGCTGAACTCTACTCTGCTGCGGTACCGCTCCGCACCGAGCTCGCTACTTGCGAACTTTATGGACAGTCAAGATTTCCTTCCTCCTCGATCGTCCAGCCCCGAAGCAGAGAGCTTGTTCGCGAGGTTCATGTCCAGCGCCGGCGGAAATACTGGAAATTCTCCAGATCTCCATGAGATTGGAGAGAAATCGACGGTGACTGCAGCTGCAGTGGCTTCTAATCATAGGAGCCCTCCGTTCATTTCAGAGATCGAGCAGGCCGCGGCAACGGTGGAGATACTTCCGCAACACAGCGGATATTCTTCTCCGCAATTGATATATGGAGTTGCTTCTTCGATGCCGAATCCTAGCGAAAGCTCTTATAGGGTGGTGAATTCAATGGCCATGGATTCACCCTTGTTGAAAAGCAACGGGGACAATTGCTCGAATTTGATCAGGCACAGTAGCTCTCCAGCGGGGCTTTTCTCCCATCTGAATGTCGAAAATGGTACAAATTTTCTCTCTTAGTTTCATTTATTCTATAAATATTTTGAATTATTTGTTGAAGAAGAACAAAAGGATTCTTGTTTAGCAGTATAAATATATATAGCTATTTTCGTTGAATCAGGTCTCGGTTTTGGGACCTCCCTGCATATTAGGCTTCTATATAGTTACTAACGATTTACTTTACTTCTCAGCTGTAAAACAAATTTGTAGAATTTTTCATGTCGATTACATGAACAGTTATCTAGAATTTCTCTTCACATCTAAGAAATTAATTGCTGCATCCATTTTCTACTTAGCTATAGAAAATTCTGGAAATTATTGCCTGGTCAGCCAGAAAGGCTGTAGTTTTGTTCTGTGACTTAGTAGTTAGGACAACAAGCTCTAAAAATAATAAATAAATAAATCGATGAGGCAGCAATCTATTGTTGCTCTGTTTCTACAAAGTATAATTGAAACTTTTATTCCTGGCAATAGAACAAATCCTGAACATTGTTTCCGTGGTAACCAAAGTGTAGCCGAAATCACTGAAAATTTTGTTTTGACAAAAAAAAAATTAGGATTGGGCTTTTAACCCAATTGGAATGTGCTCTTGATACAACCTTGAGGTTGCGGGTTCAACAATCTCCTAGGAATTAACTTCCAGCGTAGCAAAATAGACGGTGTTACCAATTTTGTTTTTTTTTTTTTGTCTTGGCAGGTTTTTCTGTAATGAGAGGAATGGGCAATTTTGGAGCTGGGAATGGTAATAACGGAGAAGCCTCCCCCACAACTAGCCGGTTAAAGAGTCAAATAAGTTTTTCGCCGAGGCAACACCCTTCAACGGGTTTAATGTCACAGATCAGCGAAATTGGGAGTGAGAGCATTGGAGCTAGTAGTTCTGATGATGGCAGCTTAGGAAATGGTAATGGTACCGGACCGTGTTACATCCCCAGTTACCCTGTTACTTCTTGGGATGATTCCCCTATCGTTTCGGAGAGCTTCTCTGGATTAAAGAGACTCAGAGATATTAACGGGAAAATGATTTCTGGTTTAAATCAATCAGAGACTCAGGTATCGTCTTTTTCCCTTCACTCTTTTTTTTTTCCTATCTGATTGTCTGAAGTTTTGAGTAAGATTAGTTTTTGCTTATCAGAACGGAGTAGGAAATCATGTTGCCAGTTTGAATCGCCATTTTAGTTTGCCAAAGACTTCATCCGAGATGGCGGCAATGGAAACCTTTTTGCAATTTCAAGACTCTGTTCCTTGCAAGATTCGAGCCAAACGTGGTTGTGCTACTCACCCACGAAGCATCGCAGAGAGGGTAATAAGATTAGTTACCAGTAACATGTTTTCTTCTTTGGCCGGGGTCCTAACTTATATCTAGCTCAAATACAGAGTTTGCAGGCTCTCCATAGTTTAATGCCTTGTATTGTAAACTTATCTGAATTTTTCCAGATGAGAAGAACACGGATAAGCGAAAGGATGAGGAAACTACAGGAGCTCGTCCCTAATATGGACAAGGTAATATAACGTAGTTATGGAAACTTGGACCATAACATCATGTTAGTGTATATGTTGTATTTTAGCCCAACAGCTGAACAAGTGTCTCTATTATTTATTAATTTGATGCATACCCTTCATTCAGTCCTCATGGTAGTTGTATGGCCGTAGTAGCAATATGCCCAACAAAAATGATAAGCATTTATGGGTTGGGGCCATTTTAGATCATTTAGAAGGTTAACAGTATTGCAACCTTGTCGTTGAAACTAAAGAATAAATAGTGATCAGCATTTATACAAATTTAGACAGGAAAAAAGGGTTCCCAAGCTCAAAATTGATTTCTCTTGGCAGCAAACGAACACGGCAGACATGTTAGATTTGGCGGTGGATTACATTAAAGATCTCCAGAAACAGGTCGAGGTATTAAACAAAGCCACCAAGTTTATCACCAACTTCATGTGATCATCTTGCATTTTCTTCTACACTTTGTATCTTGTGTTCTCATATGCACAGGGAATATTTATTGTATGAACCTTTTTTCTTTAATAATTTATTATTTTTTTGTTTTCATCGCAGTCACTTTCGGATAATCGAGCAAGCTGTACATGTTCTAGCAAGCAAAAGCCATACCCAAATCCTGGGGTGTGAGTTTCTGTAAATAGAATAAAAAAGGTGAGATATAAAGTAGCTAGCTAGCTGACTTCTCCATTAGTGCTGAAAGAAGATGAAATTTTTAGCAGAGGACAAAGAGAGAGAAAGTAGGTGGCCCCATGATGAAAAATACTGGCAAAAAGGCGGCGAGAATCTCCGCTAGAAGATCCAGTTCGCTAACAGTGCTTCTTGTTTATGGGAACAAAAAAAGGAAAAAAGAAAAAAAAGGGTGTATAATAGAATTATACGTTCAAGCTTTAAACCACACCTTGGGTGCTGTATGTAATTTACTTAGTTTAGTTAGAGCTTAATATAATAACATTTCCAGTTTTGTAAGAGAGTGGGAGCGGGAGAGAAGCTCTTAATCTAGATAGTGTACACATTTGTGGTTGTACTTTATTGTAGTGAAGATAGAGACTGCAGATTAAGAAAGAAATTGGAGTCTTGTAACGGATTTATTAAGGGCATATGATCATTTTATTGGACCCAGAAGGACATCCGCTGGTTGGGAGGTTTGGCCAATGTGTCTCCTATCTCTCTCTCTCCAGGCACTACATATGCGAAGACAAAATAGAGTGGAATTACGGAAACATCCCTAATTTTCAAGAACGACCAAAGAGAATTGAGGGGGCATTTCTGGAACTTCATAGTGGATGTTCTTTATATCTATTTATATATAGGACGACCTAGATGTTTATGAGTTTATTGAGGTCGAGAGAAATGGGACAACTGGATCCAGCTCACAAATCACGATCCCCAGCACCATAGACGCCTCTATCTCCATTTGTATCGAAGAAGTGAGTGCCACGTCATAAGTAACGTCACCATCGAAAGAGAGGGCTGTTACGCGCACTGCACTCTTTTCTTCCCGCACACACAATACAAAATATAGTAGTGTGCAGAAAGAAAAAGTTGGTGTGAAGTAGACAAATATTATTTATTTAACTGAAAGAGAGAAATTATGTATAAAGCATACGTGCACCCAAAACTGGTATGAACAAACTTTGTGCTAGGACCCACTAGGGGTTGGCGCGAGTGGTAGGGGACTTTGGTTATCAATTGATCATGGAATCGAGTGTTGGCATCAAGGTATTAAAACTGGTATTAGTCTCGGGCCAATACGTATCGGCCGATATCGATACGTATCAGTCAATTTACTTATTTATTTTTTAAATAAAAAAATAAAAAGTTTTGATTGAAATCGTGATGTATCGGCCGATACAGCCCCGTATCAGTGATACCGATATAAGATACTAATACGTATCGGTATCGGCCAATTTTTGATACTTTGGTTGGCGTCTCCCTTTTACGATAATAAGATATCCCGTAGGGTGTGTAATTCGTGAAATACTCGTTACACGGTGAGGACGAGGGCATCGGATTAGTCCAAGCGTAAGTTTGGGATTACCCTAAGTAATACATGTTTGGGTATCTCTAAAAGGGCCAATCACATTTATGTGGGTGCAAACACTAGAAATCCATTGATTGCATTGAATCTGATGGGGAGATAGTTTTCCACCCTAATCTTTTACATGATGGATCTTGAGACACTTGGGTACCCATTAGATAGGTGATTTTCTGATACCACGTGCCACGGATCTCCAAAAAAGTGGTGCCAAAATTATATTACACACATTATGTTCAAATGTGACTTTAGGGCCACTTTTTGGGGATATGTGAAATGCGGAATCACAAAATTATCGTCTGATGGTACGCTCAGGTCTCAAGATCTATTGTGTAAGAGATTAGAGTGAAAAATGATCTACCTCATCCGATTCAATACAATCAAAGGATTTTCAGTGTTGGCTAGTTTAGAGGTACCCTACATCATTTAGATGTTTATTCGCGACCCTTTTTCATGATTTAGTGTGCAAATAGTAAAAGTTGGAGTGCGTTTAGAGTACGGAAAGAAAAAAGTCCAGTTGGCGTCCCATGCTCTAGCAAGGCCTGTGGGGAGAGCACCAAAGTAGAGAGAGAGAGAGAGAGAGAGAGAGAGAGAGAGAGAGGACGGGGGGGGGGGGGAGGCGTGTGTGGTGTGGGGGCCTGCCTGAAAGGAGAAGGAAACTGGGGGGCCTGAAACGCTGATAAGATAGGGACGCATCTTTGCACGTTAGCTTGGGTTAAGAGGGTATGAAACAAAACAAAAGCAACGGTGGAGAGAGAGAGAGAGAGAATGGGTTTGTGGTGGGGGAGAATTGAATACGATGGTTTATGGGTTGGGCGTTGCTAAATGCCAAACCCTTTTGAACCCTCCGCTCCTTCCTTCTCACCACTTCGCTCGTACAGAAGACCACGATGCCCGTCAACATCTTACCTACACTATACACAAAAGTTAGTGTATAGTGTAGGGTAACCCACCCGTTGTTCAAACTCGGAACCTAAGTTTGTCCAACCTTTCCAAATTAGTGGCAAGTACACGTTTGACCAATTTAGTATAAGAAGATTAACCCGTTCACAGTTGATAGTGAACAGGATGCCAATCTTACACCCACTTGCCACAATTATCTGAATTCATTACATCTTTGGAAAAATTCTCAGAAAAGGTGGTCTATCGAATTTTTAGCCAAATTTTCTTCATTGTGATACATGTTTTTAATCATATTTCATAGTCCTTTTTATTCTTGTACATTGCTAATGCATTCGGATTTATTGTCATTTGAAACTATCTACTTTAACTTTAAATAGGTTTAAATGTATTTTTAATGTTTTAATAATAATTTTTTATTATTTCATAATTTTCAAGATTTTTCTCAAATTTATCTAAATTAAACCAAAGTTACACCCCACCGAATAATTGCCGATTCCGAACTACTTTAGTGATGAAAAAACATAATGAATCGCCTTGTAACTGGCATCTAAGCTACTTGGACGTGCCTAATCCTCCTGTTAAATTTTTGAAAAATAAAAGCCAATTGGCATTTGATGGTTTGATAACGTGTGAAGACTAGGAAAATTTGAGAGATTACACTACCTGGAGGTACCATATCCATAATTGAAATATGGCTTGAAAGCTGGAAAAGTCGTCAGTTGGGTCGAGTTAACTCAAAGACTCTCGGATAAATCGATCTACTATACATAAAATTGGAGCAACACACAATACTTATTATATGACCTATTGTAGTCAACTGTTATATAATAGCCTTTGACTCCATTTAATCAAATGATGAAAATTATATTTTGTTCTAATCTTTTGCAATTTATATATTTAAATCATGACTTTCAAATCAAAAGGCGTAGATGATATTTTCACATAGTAAAAGTCGTCAAACTTACAAGTCTTTCTTTTAAACTCAGTGCAATCACTTAAAAAGCGTGTGCAAGTAATGACTCCCTACTTTTTAAGATAAGGTTTCTAAAACCTTCTCTCACAAAAATATATAATTTATATGAGCAGTTTATAACTGCAATCCAGACCACATGTTAACAACCATTGTATCTGATGGATGATCTCTATACCCATGTAGACGATGACACAGATGACCAGAACACCACAATTAAAGTTACGGGGGAGACACCAAAGTACCAACTCCAACAGAAATAAGGGCGAGCTTTGCTTTGTGCAGCTTTAGCCTACGCATGAGTCTCAACGAACGGAGTCAAACCCAAACTTTACAATCGCGTTGAAAAAATTGGCACCTTTTTTGTAGGCGGGTGACACCCAAGGCTATTTTATTGTGTTTCAGTTTTAGCAGAATGGTAGGATATTTTTTCCTGAAAAATTATTGATTACTTTGAATCACATGATATGAAGATTGTTTTTCATCCCAACCTTTACACACAGAGGATCTTTAGGTCATTGGCTTACCATTAGACCGTCTGTTTTTAATTCCCTTGCACACTTCCAAAAAGTTATTGGAGAATAAAGTTTCACACATTATGCTCAAACTGATCATTTTCAAATTACTTTTTTAGAATGTATACCATGTGAAACAAAAAATTGACCTTCTCATAATACGCCCATAATCGCAAGATCCATTTTGTGAAGATCGGGATGAAAAAAAAAAATCTCCCTCATCTTATCTGAAGGAGCAACTGGTTTTAGGTGCTCTCAAAGATACATTAGGTGCAATTAAAAGTACGCCCTTGAAATATAATCTAGTTCTTAAATGGAAAATGAACACTTCGCAGATTATGAAGTTTGACAGCCTGCCAAGTGAGACATTTTTTGAGAGATCCATGTCATCAAAGTAATACGTGTAAGGTGGAGCTGCCCTAGGCTGAAAAAGACAATGCCACACTTGTGGACAATTTATTAGGCAGCTTATGTGGATCGACATGACAGGCTGCACACATAGTGGGGCCCAAACACTACAGCTAGTCACGTTGCACCACATAAATTGTCTACAAGAATTTCTATCACAACTTGTCCACCATTTATAATTTTCCGACTATATCTTTTTTAAGGGAAATTTTCAAGATCGACTTTGTCAGATTCACGTTTTCCATCAGAGACCCTATAGTTTCACCTTTCACCAAACCAACCAGCTCCAAGCCGAGCCAGTTCCAGCTAACACAAACTCTCAAATACTCCTTACACTTTTTTATCATTTTACATAGTTTAAAATTTTAAAAATTATACTTTTTTATATTTATGCGATGCGAAGCAACATCTATGTCATCTAATTTGAAGGCCACAATATAAAGATCGATGGTGGCAAAGATTGACACGAAAAATATAATATCGCCTCTTTAATAAAAAAAGAAGAAGAAAAATGACTGTCTAAACAGTCCTTATCGCTTGTATAGAAAGTCATCTTTCTTTTTTTTTTGTTAACGAGGCGATATCGCCTTTTTTCGTATCAATCTTTGGCACCATCGATATTTATATTGTGGCCTTTAAATGAGACAACATAGGTGCTGCTTCACATTGCATAAATATAACAAAAATACAAATTTTTAAAATTTTAAACTATGTAGAACGGTAAAAATATAAGGGGTATAGGCTTAAAGCTGGACGGTTATGAGAAAGGTAAAACTATAGGGCCTCTTACTAACCTGACGATCCTAGAAATTTCCCCTTTTCTAATGTCAAAGATGTGTGTCGCTATCAATGCAGCGTCAGTCAGTCACTTCCACTAATCTCCATGCGTTCAGTACCTTATGCTAATACCTTATGCTAAAATGGTCAAAAAAGAGGAAGTGCACAAATTTATGAGCATCCAAAATGGGGGCTGAGTCCCCACACAAAAAACAGCATCTACCTGTGTTGGCCTAAGGCAGGCTCTCTCCCAAGTCCAACCTTTAATATAAGGGTCGACATTGAGCGCCAATGGTGGAGCACCCGTCCATCTCCCTCTACAGCTACAGCATTAGAAGATGCATGGATATTTTTCAGCGCCAAACTATTCAAACAAATCAAATGCCCACTGTCACGGATTTGCATGCTTATAACTAGTAGTGCACTTCTCCAGGTTTGACCATTTTGGAAGGAGAATTACCTATACACAGAGGTAGTATACTTAATACTAATCCTTAATACAAAGGGTTGGTATAGGTAACCGACCTGTTGAGTCTCAAGTGTGAACTTCCTCCTGGTCAATCTCCTTATGCTATCTATGATGGTCAAATCTAACGCATCAATCTCCCTTCGCAGAAATAAATAATAAATATATAAAAAAGAGGAGAGAGGGTTCAACTCTAAATATGATCCTATGTCTTTTTGTAGATGAAAAATACCTGATGGATTACAACTTGAGCCATAGAATTTTTTAGGAGAGGCACCATAAAGCCAACTCCAACTGTAATTAAGAAGTGAGCAGTGAAGAGAAATGTAGAAAAGAGTGTTGCGTGGCAAGATTAAACAGCCCAGTCGCTCATCAAATCACAGAAACAATGAAAGCTCCTTGATACACAACCTCTGTGCCTCCTCCGCCAACTCATCTCCAGCAATCAACGTCACCCATATATTCCCACAACATATGGTTATCTAGCATATTTACACAGTGAATCTTGTTGAATGCGCTGTCATGCGTGGAAGTCAAGATTTGACAAAGTGCAGTTGTAGCACATGCTCATTTGATCTGATAGAGGCCAATTGATAAGTCAAAATTTGGTTTGGCTATAGCCCAAAAAGATCTGTAGGTGGTATAGGGTATTCGACCCGTTCGCTGTTGAGAGTCAGAAGATTGACCAGGTCAGTGAATTTGTACATTTGATACCATTTGGCACTACATGATTCGTGCGGCCAAGATGTAGAGCATATTCATCCTAAGATCACATTGTAAAACCATCTGCACCATTTGACTGAAGATCCTTAATGTGCCTAACATGAACGGCTACCATGTGATAACTCAAAATCAGTCTAAGTTGTTCTTTCTTCTGGCGTCCGTAGCCTCTTAACTGCATGGAAGAGATAGCTTTTCAATGCAATCTTAAGGCCGAACTGATCCATATGATGCCGCGTGAATCACATGGCACCATGTGGTGCTAAAATGGTGACATTGACCATATGAACTCTCAAACTAATGTATTTTTTGTGTACCTTTCCTCCTCTATTGGATGTTGGCCACTGTTTACTGGTCAGGGACTACGATCTCTTTAGCAGAAAAATTCATCATGAAGCTGCAATAGCTCTGCTTAATGCTCACTAAAATAAAAAAATATTTTATATATATATATATATATATATATAATCATAGTATTTATCAAGCATGCAACTATTCAGATAAGACTACCAGATCAAAACCTTCCTGATGAATCCCACACCACCACATCTGCAAGTGCGAACCATGGTAGTAAAGGTCCACGCCTATCACCATGCATATCGAATATAGGGAGAGGTCACAGATATTGAAATGACACTAACATAGATTTTATATATAATACTTAATTGCAGAAGTTGACAAAAAAATACAACTAATAACTAAATTAAGGGCTAGGACTCTGATGGTTGCCTATGTACTCTAAACTTTGGTTGGTATTTGAAGCTTTGATTTAAACAGTTAAAAGACATGTTTGAAAGATCGAAGATACCTTACGAGGAGAAGTAGAGCAGTTTTCCTACTTCCGCTCCATTTGACAACTTGAATGCAAAATCCAAACATTCTGTCAAATTTCTGTATTTGTGCGTAAAGTAGAATCCTGTATTATCCACTTTACAAGATTTTTATAACGTTGTTCGTTTACTTGTGTTTTGGAGCTGTAAAGTGCATAATAGAAGAGTCATCGCGACAATACTATATTATTTGTCAAATCAGTGGCTTTTTTATTTTATTTTATAAAAGGTCATAATCCTGTATTCCTAAAAGTTTGTGGGGCCCAAAAAGAAGGATTCTAGCTACTTTATGGTAAAATCTCTCATAATCCTCTAATATAGGCATTATACAAGTTACCAATCGGATAATTGGGCAGTCTTTCCATGCACAAGCAAAGAGAAGTAGGCAGGTGCAATGCATCACACATGGCACTGAGGGAATAAATGGGATTACAAATCAGACAAGCTTAGTTGATGCCGGTCTCATCATCGAAGGAGCCTCCCATACCAGTTGTCCAATTAGCAATTTGTCAATGTGGCCTGAATTACTCTACTGAAAAAAAGAAAAAAAGCTCTCATAAAATTTTTTGGACTAGTGTATCTTTCAAAGTTCCTTCAATCATTGTCCTATCAGCCTCGTTGTATCTATCAGTGCAAGGCATGACTGATCGAGAGTCTTACAAAAGTTGTCCTCTTGAAACAAAGATTTTAAGTATAATCTACAACTTAGAATGGCGAAAACTTATTCCACCTTTGATTGCCTGAAGGTTAAGTCCAAATTGGTAAAAGCTGAAAAAATCCCCAAAATCTTCATCGTGGAAGATTGGCCAATCAAGAGGGTAGTCAGTAAAAGGAATCTAGCAAAACATTTAATACGGCAGAAGAAAATTTGGCAACAAATGTCGTCTATTAAACGGCTAAAATCCAGCAATTAAACTATGACAACCTCTAGGATTAACTGGAGGAGTAAATGATTAACTATATATTAATGAAGTCTAAACTCAAGGGGGTGTTGGCCAGGTACCCGCCTCAGGAAGTGGGAGACCTGAGATCGAATGCCCCCTTGAGGCCACCCTAGGGATTTACATCCCGTGCTGACCTGGCATGTGCTAACGTGGGGCGCGCACATGCCCATGGGATTAGTCAGGTGCTCTAAAAGACTCACCTATCTGCAATCCAACTCCCACACCAATCAATCCCCTGATCTTCAATCTCAACTTTCAGCCTCTAATCCAACTCCTACACATTATTGAACCACCCCTTTCCAATCCCTAAGCCACAACCTGAAGCTTCTGCTACAGCTATATTACTTTCTGAGCAACCACCTGAAGCCCCACTTGGTACCTCATTTGATGCTCTCCTTTTGCTCCATCTGTGCAAATTCTTACCTGCATGAAACTCACCTACTACTCAACCACCTGAACCAACCCCAAATGCTAATACCCAGCCTGGACCATCGGCTAATACCATCCACCCAACTGACTAAACCCCTACTGCTGAAACCTAACCTGAACCATCCCCTGTTGCCACGCTCCCACCTGTAACGCCACTTGTGCCTCCCCCTACTGTATCTAACCTTTCTACATCCCCCACTGTGCTTGGCCTAGATCAGCACAAACCCCTCCAACTTTGTAACAGTTAATGCTCATGACCCCAGGTTTCCGTCAGAAACAGCCTCCCCTAATGGATGTATCTCGGACATCCCATCCGCAACACAATCCTCTACCCAGCCTGGACCATCCGCCCACCTGAATAATACCATTCACCAACCTGACTAAACCCCTACCGCTCAAGCCTGAACCATCCCCTGTTGCCACACTCCCACTTGTAGTGCCATTTGTACCTCCCCCTACTGGCTCTAACCTTTCTATATCCCCCACTGTGTTTGGCCTAGATCAGAACAAACCCCTCCAACTCTGTACCAGTTAATGCTCATGACCCGGCTTTCCGTCAAAAACAGGCTCCACTAATGGATGTATCCAATCCACTGCACAATCCGCTACCACCCCACCATATGGGACATCTAAACCTGAGATAGATCTTGCCCCTGAACCTGTTATGGCTCAACATCTGATCTTGGACCTGAATCAGACCTTGGACCTGATGTCTCCCATATTAATGGCACACTTCCACAGCACACTTCATGTTCACCATTACTTATGAAAGTTGTGCTCGAAAGTGGAAGAAAAAAAACAGCATTTCCCTGGGAAGGTGTTAACTTCCTCCACTTGCATGTATTCTAGGAGAAAACCCATTATCAATGTTTGAAAGTTGAAACTGCTAAAATATTCACATTTGAATACAGGGACTATAATAAAATGTCAACATTGCATTATGCAGTTGATGACAATGTCAAGGAGAGAAGCAGCCTCTCTGTCAACATAAAATATAAACCAGTCGCCAGCTATAACATTTCCAGCGGCTGCGACTGGTTTTTCCGGCCATTGATGCCGCAGGAAAACTCATAAAGGATGAGTGTATACTTATTTGGGGATGCAGAATGCGGATGTTGCCAATAGCAAGAGGTTGGAAGGCTAGGTTGAAGGAGATCATAGAGGGAAAAACCAGGGGAGCAATGTGGGAGAAGAGAAACGTGGGGAGACTGGAGAGTGATAAGCAATGTAATGACTTATTAAGTTAAAAAGCTATAGAGCCTATATATGCTTTTTTTTGGAAGTTGGTTTTTAAACCTATTTACTTCTTGTTTTGTAACTTACACTTTAACGTTATTGTGAGTAAGCAAACATCAAAATAAGAAGAATCGCTTATGTATGTGTGCGTGTGTGTGTGTGTGTTTATACCATTATGCTCATGAGGTCGTAAGGTCCTCACCATTTCATTAAACATCAAGAAAACAGAGGGATCTAATCTTCAGAAAAGTATACAAAAGATTATTTTCCATAAGAATAAAAGGTCCCAAGGAATGTTATCGAAGTAATGCCATCTAATCATGTTCACACTATAGAGAGCTCGCCTCGAAAGGAAATTAGCTGGAGCATTTTCTTCACGCCAATGGTGTTTAAAAACAACTACTCTAAGCCCATGGCTGCACGTGTGTATATCCTAAATTGTGCGTTCATATCTCTGTGGAATCTCTATTCCACCCTTTATACATTGGGTGGTATTGAGTGAATCTGAAGATATGATGACATTCTCCCAAACATTATCTCTTGAAATTATAATAGCCTTCAAAATAGTTTTCAACAGAGCATGGCTGATGTCATAGTCTGAATCTGTCCCAAATTCGCACGTTACAAAGTTCCCTTAAAGATTCACGAGCTAATATTACCATACCCTGGTTTCTTTCCAACCACCACGGCATCAGAATTAAGACAGAACTCTAAGGAGGAGGATCCCATTTAAAACTCCTGATTGAAGCCTGTCAACCCATAATTTCCAGATGCCACATCTTTGCAGGTTGACAATCAGAACTGCTCAATTCATTGCATAATCTGCTATGGCTGAAATGCAGCCAAATTGTTTCCTCAATCCGATCATCAATTCATCGCATAATCTCCCATTGACCGCTAGCCATACGCACATAGCATGTTCTTTGGTGCGATGTTTAGACCATATCAACTTATCCAATTTTAAATAATCATATCTTGTTCGAACTGAGCTCCAAGCAATCTTCATGGTAAATTTACCTGAAGAAGTAAGTGTCTAAAGTAATTTATCTTGACCACCTTCAATAGGTATAGGTCGTGCAACAAGGAGATTGTACAGTTGCTCCAGAGGTGAATGGTTGCTCAACAGTCCAATAATTGTCAAAATAGTCCAACATTAGAGCATTTGGATTGCTACCACATTCATAAGTAATCCGATTTGCATACTTTCCAAATGTGAGTTTGCATACCATCACTAGCAACTACACTTGTAAGTTTGATGGCATATTCCCTAACAGAAATAACACCCTCCAAGCCCTTGAAACATTTCCATATAAAGAATAGGACCATAAATCCTCATTTCCAAGCAGCAAGAGGTAACCCAATTAATCCCAAGCAATATTGTAGAAATCGAGTTGGATCGCAAAATCGTTTTGGAATATGTGAATTGAATCGAATCGTTAAATCATAAGACTCACAATCCTTTTTTTAATAAGAAAAAAATCTGAAAAAATATATCCAATAAATCTAAAAAATTGAAATGCATTCAAATGTGTCCCACAATAAATTTTATAACATGATATTTTGTTTATAAATAGTGTAAAGATATAAGCTGATTGAACATCATCAATTCATGCCTAATGGCCTGAAATGAATCTTCAAAAGAAAATACCAATCCTCAAAATTATAATTGAAATCTTCATGTGCATTTAAGATCCATCTCATCATAGCAGTCATTTGCAACAAACAGAATTAACTTCTGATTCCATACTAGAAGAAGATGAGAAAGAAACCCAAATTTTTAACCCCATACAATACACAAGAGTATTATAAGATAGGTATAAATAGGGGTTTTTTAATTTTTAACTAGCAAAAAAAGTCAAAAAAAAAACTTCATATGTTTTATGTTTCATGGTCCGTGAAACGTTAACTCACTTAAGTGGGTTTGTGAATCATACGATTCACTTGAATCGTATGGTTCACAAGTTGAATCGCATTCACAAGTTGAATCGTAGGATTCATGCCCAAAAATGATTTTATATCAAAATGGAATCGTTTGGCTAGGGATTCGACTTAAATCGTAGGATTTTACATCACTGATCCACTGTATCAAGAATCATTGTTATCAATGAGATTCCTAAAGAGCTTCATTAGGCTATAGGCCTATACTTCATTTCAATCTTTAACGCGATGAATTCCCAGCCCCCCTTCTCCCAAAGGGCAGAAAATTTGGGGTCAATGAAGGACCACTCTAAAGGAACCAAGAGAAATAGACAATCTTCTTAATGATTTTACAAGAAAGATAGATACTAGTCTAGAAAATTTGGAAACTATTCAAAACGGCTTTGATAAGTTGAACCCTATCTTCACAAAAGAGCAAATAAGATTTGCACCCTTCTTTTTTTTTGGGTGGGGGGGCGGATCTGGTGAATTGGCAAAAGGCAATGGCCATTCTGGGGGAAGAGTAGAAGCCCTCAATATTTCATAGGAAGATTGCCCTCAATAGAGAAATAAAAAAATTTCATCTTTAAAAAAACATGAGTACTCCACAAAGATTAGTAAGAGAGGCATAAGAAGTATTATAATGTAGGGGAACCAAAATCTCAAATTTCTAAATTTTATCATAAGGTCTCGAAAAAGCTTGCCTAAGAGGGAACAAAGGTTCTCCTTGTTATGTAACCCAATTTGTAGGACGAAATAAATTGAAGATTAAAGAAGAGGAGAGGAAGAAACATTGGAAAAAGTGGAAGAAAAAGAAAGACCATTTATAGGCATAAAACACTCCAAACTTATACCTAAAGAGTTCTGTAAAAAGTAGAATAGGTTGTTATACAAGCCTGATATACTATAATTATCATAGCTGGATTGGGTTAAATGAGCTTCAGAATTAGGGTCCATGTGTGGCCCAATAAGTCAAGTGATGCTGCTGTAAAAGATCCCAAGGGATCCTCCCATTATTTCCGCATAGTTCTGTGAAATTAGAGAGGATCTGATATTTACAATTTCTTATTTTATCTCCAAACTTTGAGAACAACTGGAAACTCAGTGGATGCAAGTAATTCTGAATCCCTTATGAGGGTTATGACCTTGCATCCGGGCAAGATGGTGAAAGGTCATCCACCCCGGAGGCTCAGTATTCCCCATGGGGATGCGAGGGACCGAACCTGCCCAAAAAATAAAATAGAAGTTGTTCTTGTCAGGAGAGTCATGTCGGAGACATCCTTATCTGAGGAGGCTTCGTCGTCCAACTCCTCATAACTAATGCGGGAACTTACTAAATGCAATGTTAAGGCTGATATTAGGATTAAAATTAATTTAATCAATGAAAAATAATAATTTCTCATAACAAATTATAACGGAAAATTCTAGAAATTCAATTAGGTAATTAAATTTCGGCCCAAAATAAAGTTACTTTAGTGTACGTTCCCTATTGCAGATCTAGAAGACTAGGGTTCTTACGAACGGCTAGATCTCCAATAGTTTTAGGGCGTCGAACGAACTCGCAAGCGGGTTCTCTCGATACCAAACGAAAATAAAAGGCTAATAAAATTAATGATGAACAAAATAATGATTTTGGGCTTTTATGAGATCAATAAAATAATTAGGATTACGTTACTTATGCAAACCGTAAATCTAAAGAAAATAGAGATGGAATAAGAGTTGGCCTCGCACCAAACCGCAAGCAGGAATCGAAGAATCACTCTCTATTTTGAGAGAATCGCACCCTCACGAAAGTTTAGAACTCTCAATTTTGCATAAGCAATTTTCATTGACCAAAAACTAATAATAAAAGTATTTACGAGCCTTTAAATAGGCTAACTAAAGCGTAAAATTAGAAATTCTAGTATAACTCTAATTCTTAATAAAAGAAATATCCTAATTCTTCTAAAACAATAAAGTCCTAAAACAATAAGGAAACTAATTCTATTTCTAATAAACGAAACAACTCTTACTTTCTAAAATAAAATAATAAAAGAGACTAAACCTAATTCAATTAGGATTCTTAAAATTCGTCACTTTATGTGCAGCTTCCGAAAACTAACCATAACTTCTTCAATACTTGTCGGAATTGCTCAAATTTTGGCTCGTTGAAAAGCTATTTCGATAAGCTTTCAAATATGACTAATGTAATTTTCATTAACCAAAAACTAATAATAAAAGTATTTACAAGCATTTAAATAGGCTAACCAATGCATAAAATTAGAAATCCTAGTATAACTCTAATTCCTAATAAAAGAAATATCCTATCTCTTCTAAAACAATAAAGTCCAAAAACAATAAGGAAACTAATCATATTTCTAATAAAAGAAACAACTCTTACTTTCTAAAATAAAGTAATAACAGAGACTAATCCTAATTCTATTAGGATTCTTAAAATTCGTCACTTTATGTGCAGCTTCTGAAAACTAACCATAACTTCTTCAATACTTGTCGAAATTGCTCAAATTTTGGCTCGTTGGAAAGCTACTTCGATAAGCTTTCAAATATGACTAATTTCGTATCAATTCGACATCGTTTTACACCTCAAAATAGGCCAAACATAAAAGTGACCGGATTAAAAATTGAAGACCCTAATAAATTTTGGATTTTCTTCTTCCTGATCAAACGTGTCTTTAACGGGCCTTTTTTTTTAAAACTCATTCGTGGGTCCACTTTCTCTTTTGACGTCTCCTCTTTATCCGACCACGATTCAAACAAGTGGATCTAAAATTCACATCAATCCTCTCTACTTTGAAAAAGTTCGACCTCGAACTTTGGTTGGCATGAATTTTTACGGTAGCGATCACAGACAATATATAGGGAACCTCAATCGGAAGCGGCTTAAATCAGACGTCCCCATCAACTCTCCCCGGGTTAGACGGATTCATCCCCGATGAATGCTGGTTGTGATAACGGTCCAAAAGATTCGAATCAAGCTGTTGAAATTCCTCTTGTGTAATCCAAGTATTCTCGGTGTCGGCCTTGTTCTTCCACTTGACCAAGTACTTCTGAAGCCCCCCTTGAATGGTGGACACAATCTGATCTTCCAGCACATCTTCGATAATCTCACAGATTTGCCGAGTAGGTGGGGGTAACAGTGTGGGAAGGGGAATAATTGGATCATCGAATGTAGAAGACTCAAAGGGGTTGGCAGGGATGGTTGAAGGGCCATGGAATGGATCAAGGTCCTCCACATTGAAAGTCGTGTTAATCCCCAATTCCGACGGAAGATCTAAGATGTAAGCATTAGAACCGGCACGCTTCAAGATCTTATAGCGTCCAGCACCACGAGTTTGTAACTTCTTTGCAACTCCTTGCGGGAATCGCTCGGGTATATTCCGAACCATCACAAAATCACCCACTTTGAATTCTTTGAACCGTCTGTGAAAATCTGCAGAGAATTTGTATTTTTCATTCTTTAAATTAATTCTTTTCTTAATCTCAACATGTAACTCATGAATGCAATATGCAAAACTGGATGCAGACTCTGAAGACCTTTGATGAATGGACATTAGGAGAAAATCTATGCGTGTTTTAGTATTCGGCTTACCCTTCCACTGGATGAGGTATGCTTGATGTTTCTCAGATTGCGTTCTTCTTGCAGTCAAAGTATTGTCAATTTACCTTTCCACTTAAGAAGATACTCTCGATATGATTAATGTGTCTTTACCTTGGTAACAAAATATGGATCTCCCAAAACTTTTCCATCTAACCTCTTCACATATTGTTCAAGGGAGTATTTGGAAATCAATGAGTAAATAGGATTGGGCTCGGGTGGATGAGCATCAAGGAATGGGTCTAAAGGTTTTGTTGTTGGGCCTAAAAAAGGTGTACGTGCATCTACACTCGACTCAATAAACTCGTGTGTACTCGCTTCAACCAAAACCAAAGACTCTGGGGTACTCGATTCAATTGACCCTAGTAGTTCTTGTGTACCCAATTCGTTGAGCTCACATGTATTGGATTCAATTGACCCTAATGGTTCTTGTGTATTCAGTTCGATGGACTCGCGTGTACTCGATTCAAGAGGCACCAACACGTCTTGTGTACCCAACTCTACGGATACCAATGACTCATAGGCAAGTGATTCGATTGGTTCACGTGTGGGTAACTCAACATCACTACTCACAAGGGAAATAGAAGTCACTTTAACACAAATTAGGCTTTCATCAGCTTCTTCTATCTCCTCTTCACTCAGCACAGTATTAGGGTCGTACACTTCTTTCACTTCCCTATTCTTCGGCTCCTTATGACTCACCATTTTGGTCAATAAATTCGGAGTGGAAATTTTGTGGGGCATTAGTATGCAAAATGTTCAAACCCTTGACACTTAAGGCAATCAGGATACTTATCCGTCTTAGTTTTCAAACACTGAAGAAGGTGACGATGTATTAAAGGAACATACTTTTCAATACGTCTCACCTTCATGTCCTCCGATGTGGAGATATGTTTATTTCGAAGAGATTCAGTACGACGTTCTACGCGAGTCCAAATATTTTTGGCATTACCCTCCAACTTTATTTTTGCTAGCCTAATTTTGTACTCCTTTGGTACGCCATACCAATCAAAATATTCCTCTACACTAGACAACCACTTCACGAAAGTTTTGGGATTCATCTATCCCTCAAAACTTGGAACCTCATTCCGAAAAGATATGAGAAACTTCTCGGCAGGGTCGTACTCAGGTTCATGATGATGAGGGTATCCCCTAACTCTAGTCTCATCACGATTTTTGAGACTTTGCCAAGAATTTGGAGTGTAATGGTTCCCTTGTTTGGCTACCTTTCATGACGGGTAAGGAATTCACGGTGACGTGTAAGTGACTCATACATAATACTTGACACAAACACAACTCAGACACAATACTAAAAAAAGATACATTATGAACCAACAATGGATGAGGACTTTTTTCAAACACTAGACGTGCATACTAATAAAAACTAATGAAATAAAATACAATAAGATTGAAATGACATGCAATTATGAAACTAAGTGATGTAAGACAAAAGTAAGACAAAGGCTAGACTAAATTTAGACAAAAAAATATTTAGACTAAAGCTTTAAAAAATAAATAAATAAATAAAACTCAGACAAAAGTATGACGAAAATTTTCAAACAAAAGCTAGACAAAAATTTTCAAACAAAAGCTAGATGAAAAATTCAGACGAAAGTCAGACAAAAATTTTTAGATAAAAGACAGAAGAAAATTTTTCAGACAAAGTTAGACGGAAATTGCAGACAAATTTTCAGTCAAAAGCTAGACGGATCTGAAATAAATTTTTTTTTTTTTTTTTGAGAAATAAACCCTAAAACCTATATGAACACTAAAACCCTAAAACTAAACTGACGCTCTGATATCAACTTGATGCGGGAACTTATTAAATGCAATGTTAGGCATGGGTCAAAATATCGTCCGATACCGATACGTATCGGACGATACGTATCGGTTTTGGGTGTGAACGGTACGATACATACCCTATGTATCGTACCATGATTTAAATGATGAAATTATTGCCCAATACAGACAAAATATCGTCCGTATCGTCCGTATCGGACGATAATTTCAAATTATCGTCCGATAATAAGGGTAAAATTTGAAAAATAAAAAAAAAATATCAAAATATCGTCCGATACGAACGATAATTTGAAATTATCGTTTGTATCGGACGATATTTTCAAATTATCGTCCGATAATTTGAAAATATCGGTGGGCCCCACCATAGACCCGACTTTTAAGTCGGGTAAACCCTCTTTCCTCCTCTCTTCTTCCTCTCTTCTTTTTTGATTATTTACACCCTAAATCGGCGCCAAATCGCACAAAATATCACGGGATCAACGTGGAAGGTACGTGTATTTCATTTTATTTCCTAAAATAAGGTAGATCTACACTAATTTAGTGTAGATCTACCCTTAAATAAGGTAGATCTACACTTAATAAGTGTAGATCTACACTAAATAAGTATAGATCTACCCTTAAATAAGGTAGATCTACACTAAATAAGTGTAGATCTACACTAGATAAGTGTAGATCTACACTAATTAAGTGTAGATTCACCTTATTTAAGTGTAGATCTACACTAATTAAGTGTAGATCTACCTTATTTAAGGGTAGATCTACACTTATTTAGTGTAGATCTACACTTATTTAGTGTAGATCTACCTTATTTAAGGGTAGATCTACACTAAATTAGTGTAGATCTACCCTTATTTAGTATAGATCTACACTAAATAAGTGTAGATCTACCTTATTTAAGGATAGATCTACACTAAATAAGTGTAGATCTACACTAAATTAGTATAGATCTACCTTATTTAAGGGTAGATCTACACTAAATTAGTGTAGATCTACACTTATTTAGTGTAGATTTACCTTAATATTAATTAATATTATAGGTAAATGTATCATTTACCTATAATATTAATTATTTAAATTATTTAAAATAATTAATATTATTTAAAATAATTTAAAATATTTAAATTAATTAAAAATAATATAAATAATGGGTCAAAAATAATATGATGGGTCAAAAATAATTATATGTGACCCCATTTAAAATATTTAAATTGATAGGTCAAAAATAATATAAATAATTATAATTAAGGGTCACATGTAATCAATGTGGGTCACATATAATATGGGTCACATATCATATGGGTCACATATAATTAATAAAATAAGAAGGTCAATATGGGTCACATATAATTTAAACTTAAAATTAATATGGGTCACATATAATTAAATTTATGGGTCACATATTAAATTATATGTGACCCATATTAATTTTAATAATAAATTTAATTATATGTGACCCATATTGATTATATGTGACTGTCACATATAATTAAAATAATTTATATTATGGGATATGTCCCATAAAATATTAGAATAATATGGAATAAATTTCAAATAAATTTTTAAAAATTATAATAATATCAAATAAATATTCATAAATTAAAATAATATCAAATAAATATTCAAAAATTAAAATAATATGAAATAAACATTAAAAAATTATAATAATATTAAATAAATATTCATAAATTAAAATAATATCAAATAAATATTCATAAATTATAATAATATCAAATAAACATTAAAAAATTAAAATAATATCAAATAAACATTAATAAATTATAATAATATCAAATAAATATTCATAAATTAAAATAATATCAAATAAACATTTATATATTATAATAATATCAAATAAATATTCATAAATTAAAATAATATCAAATAAACATTCATAAATTATAATAATATCAAATAAATATTGAAAAATTATAATAATATCAAATAAATTTGATAAAATATAATCTGATATTTTTAAAATAGCAATAATTAAAAAATAAATTTTATTTTCAAGTATAAATTAGATGTTTACTCTTGTAAATTTTATTTTCAAGTGTAAATTTTATTTTTAAGTGTAAATTAGATATTTATTTTCAATCGTTTTCTCATTCATGCAGGTGAAATAAATAAATATGGTACATTCGACAGATCCAGCGTGGCAATATGGTACAGCAATAGATGGTAATAGACTCCAGATTCAATGTAATCTTTGTGGAAAAAAACTGCTGGGAGGAGGTATCACACGATTAAAGGAGCATCTGGCTCATGTAAAGGGAGAGACAAGAGGGTGTCCTAGTGTACCCAGAGAGGTAAAAGAAAATATCATAGCTACTTTACAAGCGGCAAAGGGAAAGAAAAAAGCTGAAGCCGATCGTGATAGGGAAATGTATGAGAAAATCAGGAGGCCAGATCCAGAGTTTACATCAGGTGCACCTGAGGATGATGAGGATGAGGATGAGGATGAGGATGAGCAGATAGCGAGAGCTATGAGAGAGAGTGCTAGGGAAGCACAACAGCGTCGAGATCAGGAAGAAGCCGATTATCGGTTTCTTTCCGTGTTGAGGGGTCCATCCATGCACACCTGCGGTGGTGGATCTAGTCATAGGCCACATGTTGTTGATGTTGATGAGGATGTTGAAGCGGTGCCGGGTTGCGTGGGGCGACATCTGGGAGGATTATAGGCCATCTACTAGGTAGTACTCATTATGAATCCATTCATGTATCGCACAAAAGCTCCAAACAAACCAAATTGAGTGCAATCTTGCAAAATAGGGAAGAAGCTTGGAAAATCCATTACCAAGTTTTTTATATACAACCACATTCGAGCCAAGTAGCGACTACTTCAAAAGCATGATTGATACAAGTGCGAAGTTGGTCCAGAGTTAAAAGCCTTCTCCATATGAGATATCCGGGCCCTTACTAACAGATGAGTATGCGATGAGATAACCGCCTATGTCTGAGCTTTGAGGATGTATGGGATGAGAGAGGTTGCACAATTATGCGATGGATGGACTGGTCCCACAAAGAAGAGCTTGATAAACTTTTTGGTTTACAGCGATGCTGGGACAGTATTTTTGAAATCAGTTGATGCTTTTAGACACGTAAAGACTGCTGACTACCTCTTTAAACTAATGGATATGGTAGTTCATGAGGTTGGAGAGCAGCGAGTTGTGCAGGTGGTAACAGGCAATGCGGCAAACTACAAAGCCGCTGGATTAAAACTAATGGCGAAGAAGAGACGCCACCGCATGCATGGACCTCATTCTTGAGGATTTAGGAAAGAGAAGCAAGGCACAGGCAACTATTCAAAAGGGAAGAACGATTACTTCCTACCTGTACAACAGTGACAAGCTGGTCAATTTAATGAGAGCCTTCACGAACAATGAGTTGCTCCACTGCGATTACACGTTTTGCAACACGATTCTTAGCCCTACGAGTTTGGCTAGATATAGGCGTGGTGAAAAGCATGGTGTCGCAAGAATGGAATCAACATGAAATAGGACTCCCTGGCGAAGAGACTAGCTTGCTGAAGTTCTTGACACGATCTATACGCTTGAGTGTTGAGATTGGTTGATGGTGATGACAAACCAATATGAATGCGTTTATGAGTCAATGGATAAGGCAAAATTGGCTATAAAACCAAATGCCCTACAAAATATAAACGATACTGGGCGATTATCGACAAGAGGTGGGATGCACAATTTCACCAGTACTTGCATGCAACAGGTATAACATGTTGCACAATTATGTAGTGATTTTTATTTATTTATTCATTATTTTCATATACTGATGAAATTGCTCATATTTGATGTGTAGCACACTACTTGAATCCAACCTTCCAGTATACGCGACGCTTCGAGCTGAGCGACACTGATGAAGTGTATACCGGTTTGCTCAATGTAATCCAAAGACTGCTCCCTGAGTTGGCGGACCAAGACCAAGCCATAAGAGATGTGAGTGATCATAGTATCATACCTTATAAGTAATAGCTCATATGTCAGGTGATATTATCATCTATTTATTGTATTGTGCCTTGCTGTGTTTCATCTTTATAGATTGACATGTTGCGCAAGAGTCATGGGTCATTTGGGACCCCGTTAGCGCAATCCCAAATTAAACACGACAAACCCGCTGATTGGTGGATGCATTATGGAGGTGATGGTCCGATATTGAGGCGAGTAGCAATGAGGGTATTGTCGCAAACGTGTTCCTCGTCCAACTGCGAGCGGAATTGGAGCACTTTCTCTCTGATTCATACTAAGACAAGGAATAGACTAACTATGGACCGATTGGAAAAGTTAGTCTACTGCCACTACAACATGTGATTAAGGGTCAGGAATATACAGAGGACCAACCGTGGTAAGCAATTACATGAAGTCTTAGATCCTCAATTATATGAAGTCTTACTTACATATTATACCAATTCATCTATCATATTCTACCTTGCAGACGGTGATTATTTTGATCCCATCCAGTTGGATTATATATTCGAGGAGGATGACCCTTTGAATGAATGGATCGAAGAGAGAGAAGAGCCAGTCTTGGATAGTGAGAGCACTGAATGGCTGGACAATCTTTGAAATGCCGAAGAGTAGCGAGCAAAGAAGCTTCCCAACCACCGAGGGAGAAAAGAAGATTGAATCGTCATTCAGTGGTTGGATCTGATGACGAAACGCAGCCCGGTAGTGATGATGGGAGTGGTGAGGATGATGGTGGAGGGCATGATGGTGGAGGGGATGTTGGCACTAGTGGTGGAGGGGAGGAAGCTGGTACCTCTGATCCTTATAGAGATATGGCGGCATGGGACGATGACTCGACGCCATTAACACAGTTCGACACTCCTACATTTAGAATGGGAGGGGTTGAAGGAAGAGGAGCGTCGGGATCATATCAAACACCACCACCACCACCACAAGATGATACGGATATGGGTTATATGACTTCTAGCCCGAGGATTCAGGTTTGCAAAATCTAGAAGATTCAAAGAACTAGTAACCCATACTACCACCACAACAAACCTATTCGATTGCCATATGACTTCGTTGGTCGATTTTTGGAGGACCGGCCTTACGCACTACAGAGCCTCGGCACATATAATCATGGGTATCAATATGGGCAACATTATAGGCAAAGTAGGAAAGCTCGTATAGATGATGACGATGATTATGAGGGCCAAGAACCACCACGAAATTCAATGTGACTCTAAAGTAAGTTTTTCATGTACAATTAAACTTATTTTTATCAACATAGCTATTATTTTTAACAATATATAATTTATTTTTGTCAATATATATTGTAATTTACTTTATGCGTGTCTGCGTCGATCAAATTATGAAATATTGTTAATAAAATAGGCATGTGATCAGCTGATCGAACATAATGTTAGAAGATCTATTACATTAAGTCAAAAATGTGATCTTAAGACAAAAATAAGTTACAAAATAGGCATGTGACTTGGGTTAAGTTACAAAATAGGCATCTTACTTATATATTCATCTAAATAATGCATCAAATAAGTCAAAAATAAAAGCAAAAATAGTTGAAATAAATACAAAATAAATAAATATAATTTTTCAGATTTTTTGGGATTTTCTGGGATTTTTTTAGGACTTTAAAAAAAAAAACGATTTTTTGAATGTATCAAACCGATACATTCAATGTATCGCCGATACATTGAATGTATCGGACGATACCCGGTACGTATCGTCCGAGAGGTCCGGACGATACGTATCGGAAAACCAGTATTTTGACCCTTGATGTTAGGACTGAGATTATGATTAAAATTAATTTAATCAATTAAAAATAATAATTTCTCATAACAAATTATCACGGAAAATTCTAGAAATCAATTAGGTGATTAACTTCCGGCCCAAAATAAAGTTACTTTAGTGTACGTTCCCTATCGCGGATCTAGAAGACTAGGGTTCTTACGAACGGCTAGATCTCTAATAGTTTTAGGGCGTGGAACGAACTCGCAAGCGGGTTCTCTCGATACCAAACGAAAATAAAAGGCTAATAAAATTAATGATGAACAAAATATTGATTTTGGGCTTTTATGAGATCAATAAAATAATTAGGATTACACTACTTACGCAAACTGTCAATCTAAAGAAGATAGAGATGGAAGAAGAGTTGGCTTCGTACCAAATCGCAAGCGGGAATCGAAGAATCATTCTCTGTTTTGAGAGAATCGCACCCTCACGAAAGTTTAAAACTCTCAAGTTTGCATAAGCAATTTTCATTAACCAAAAACTAATAATAAAAGTATTTATAAGCCTTTAAATAGGCTAACCAATGCATAAAATTAGAAATCCGAGTATAACTCTAATTCCTAATAAAAGAAATATCCTAATTCTTCTAAAACAATAAAGTCCTAAAACAATAAGGAAACTAATCTTATTTCTAATAAAAGAAACAACTCTTACTTTCTAAAATAAAATAATAAAAGAGACTAATCCTAATTCAATTAGGATTCTTAAAATTCGTCACTTTATGCGCAGCTTCCGAAAACTAACCATAACTTCTTCAATACTAGTCGGAATTGCTCAAATTTTGGCTCGTTGGAAAGCTACTTCAATAAGCTTTCAAATATGACTAATTTCATATCAATCCGACTTCGTTTGACACTTCAAAATAGGACAAACATAAAAGTGGCAGGATTAAAAGTTAAAGACCCTAATAAATTTTGGATTTTCTTCTTTCTGATCAAACAGGTCTTTAACGGGCCTTTTTTTAAAAAACCCATTCGTTGGTCCACTTTCTCTTTTGACGTCTCCTCTTTATCCAACCACGATTCAAATAGGTGGATCTAAAATTTGCATCAATAACGATCTTAGGATTGGCTGGCTCATCGCTCAAGTCAAGTCTTTTTAGGAGAAGGGAATTAGTTGCCTTTTTTGCGTGCTCGTCAGATCTTGAACTATAGCAGTATCGCCAGCTTCTCGACGCTGATCCGAGAGTAAATATCCATGGAATTTTCCCTTCCTATGTTTATCTAAAGACGATGTGGCAAGACGTTCAGTCCTTGAATTGGAACTGACTCTGCGAAAGGCTCCTCTCCTAAAAGAATGCACTATATACTAGTTTAAGAGGCCTGGGAACTCCTTATCAAATCTGTGATTCATGCTATTTTGGGGGAGTCAATTTGTAAATATTATGCGACATATTCAAGATATAAGGGATCGTTTGGATCTCTGGATTAAAAATCCACAAACATTTTTTTTCCTCAGAAATAGTCTCTATACCTTATTTGGGTATCAAATAGGGTTTGTGAATAATGCATCCATTTTGACTCAAAATGGGTGGAATTTTTGTCATAAAAATTTGAGACAAATTTGTCTATATTACAAAACTTAACATCACAACACCCCCCCCCCCCAAAAAAACCAGAACCTTATGCCTGACGACTAGCACCACCACAGCCTCCTCCATCTCACCACCATAACCACAAGCTCCTCTGTCTCACCACAGCCACCACCCCACCTCCACGCCACGACAACCTCCTCCGCCTCATCACTGCCAACACCACCATCATTGTCGTCACTACCACCACCACCTCCTCTGCCTCATCACCACGACCACCATAACCCCAACCTCCGTCTCACCACAACCAACACCCCACCAACGCCACTGCCACCACCTCACCTCCACAACCACCACCACCACCAAACCCACCACCCCACCAACGACATTGGCTCAGTGTTGGAGACTTATTGTCTCCAAGGTGTCAAACTCGGTATCAGTCCATCTTAGACAGAGATGTATCGGCCGAGATGGATACGGTATCCCTGGTATCGTATCAACCAATTTTATTTTTTATTTTTTTGAAAAAATAAAAAGAAAAGAAATAATTGTATCGATCAATATCGGCCGATACTGACCCATATCGATTTGATACCGATACCCGCTCGATACTTGTATCGGCGTGGTATCAATATCGGTTCTTGACGAAAGCAATACATATCGGTATTGGCCGAGTTTTGATACCATGGTTGGTAGCACCTCAATCCTTCTTACAAGGTTTGCTTATGGCCTTTAATGGACATGTCCAAACCACCTTAAATGACATTTTGTGATTTTTTCTTTGTAGGTGTCACTCTCAAATTTCCACTTTTGTACTTATTCCTAATTTTATCCTTTCTTTTTATTCCACAAATTCATTTTAAGTTTTTAACATACGCATCTCAACCCCATGCACTCTATCTTCTTGTAACTTTTTCGTAGCCCAACATTCGGCACCATATAGGTATACCGGGTACACTACAATTGTCTAATAAAAACATCCTTCAACCAAAGCAGAACTTTTGGGTCGCACAGTACCCCGCTTTGCTGTCACCATTTTATCCACTTTGCATTAAGCTTATTTGAAATGACCTTCTCAAATCCACTATGCAATTGTAAATTATAATATAAATAACCACATCTATGACATTGTGGATATATATACCATATCCTATATATATATATACACACACACACACTAGTAAGATGCACATGCTTCGCACGTTCAGACACTTGGTTATTGTGAATATGACTCACGGTGAAATTATGATAACAAGTGAGAAATTAACTTACTATTGCCAAGACAATCCATAAAAATTCATAAATCTGAAAGCATGACCTAATATGTAGCGATTGTAAATTACTGAGGATTAGAATAAAATATACGGCATAGTTGGACATTGTATGAAATATCATAAGTGCACCAATTAAAATCAGACTCCATTTTAGGACCCTACCTCTTGCTCACTGCGATTAGTTTGCTCTGCACCTTATGATCTTCATCTCAGACCTTGGAACTCAAGTTTCTGCAAAAAATATGAACCTTATTTCTTTGTGAAACTGTTGCCTTTATCTCCATTGTTGGTTTATTTTGTTGACTATTGTTATGTTCGTAAGCTGTTGCTGATCACTATTCTCTATCATTCATCACTATTGTTTTTAATTTCATATATAGGGTATTTTTAACCTGTTTTTATATTTACCGAGCACTAAAAGAAATACTACAATCAATACATGAATTTACAATGGTATTAAGGAATTTATGGGCACTATCCAACTGGATTTTTGGGTAGAATTTGCGATCTATATCACAACTGTCAAATCAGTGACTTACATACACCTTGGATCTCAATAAGCTAAAAATTCATCATTTCAAAAGGAAGCAACACTCCATTTGTTAACATAGCTATAATATCATTAAATAATAATTATGTAGATGTTGATTATCTATATGCATATATATATATGCCATATGATAAGATTCATGAATATC
Source organism: Chloranthus sessilifolius (assembly GCA_021018995.1). NCBI lineage: Eukaryota > Viridiplantae > Streptophyta > Magnoliopsida > Chloranthales > Chloranthaceae > Chloranthus > Chloranthus sessilifolius. Next base: position 181,362,960 of record CM037586.1, read on the forward strand.
AGCAACTTATAGTCTTATACCTATGCACCAAGAGGTATAGGTAATAAGTCATAAACAGAATTGTCTAATGCAACAAGAACACATTTGTTACCTTGAAGAAGAATATGAACATCCCGGAGAGCAACTGCCTATACTTAATGCATAAGCAGTTTTGAGAGATCATATTAGCATCATTCAAATATTAGAAAAATAATGCCTTATAAGATGGTCATTCAAAATACAAAATCAACAAAACATTTTTTTCGGGGCTAGCTACAAAAACACTTGATCCCTCAACATATGTTGGTAAAGCGAGTTATTGAATACGTAATGTGGATAACAACCGACACCCATGCCTCAGACCAACATATCCTTCCTTCTTATAGAAGCTCCCCATTTTTTATCCTTGAAAACTCCAATGTTATCCTAAAAGGGAGAATCACGTTAGAATATTACAATGCTTCAGGTCTTTAAGAGTAGCTGTATTGTCCATTCCCTCAAATCTGTAGGCAAAATGTTCTTCCCTCAAAGGTACACATCCTACAAGAGTGTGATATAAAAATAAACAATGAATTGATTAGTACCTTGCATGGTTGATCTTCACGATGGTATTTATGGTTGGATGAGACAGATGTAAGCAACCAAAATTGGTATATCAAAATTGCGAGAATGCCAAGACAAAGATCAAAAAAAGTTCTTTTTTTTTTTTTTTTTTTTTAAAGGAATATGTTGGATTTGTCCCACATCGGCTGTGGGCTGGCCCTTTTTGGGCTCTTCATATCTTGAGCAACCTCACCTTACAAGCCGGTTTTGTGAGGTTCAGTTAGGCCCGTTGGATTTCTTACTTGTCCATGTGATTTGGCCCAATCTCGCCAACACGTGCGGGGGTGTGCTGGATTTGTCCCACATCGGCTGTGGGCTAGCCTTTCTTGGGCTGTTTATATCTTGGGCAAATACAAAGGAAATAATTTGTCAATTGAGAGAGGGGGGGAATAAAAGGGGAGGACTAAACTCACGATGGTTTATAGTTACAGATTCGCCATCAAATTCCTAAGACATGAAGAAGCCCACATTAGAATCAATACAAGAACCAAACCTTACTTTTTCGAGCACCGGTTACGAACTGCCAAAGGATATGAATATGTTAGGAACAATATCATTCGGAAGAGTAGCGACGATTACAGGGGTATAGGCTTACTACTCTCAGAGATCAGTGCTAGGAATATAGTATTAAGAATATAGTTGGTAGAAAGTAGAAATAAAATTAGGTGTAAATACAGTGTGTGCCTGGACACCAAGGTAAAAAACATAAAAAATTTAAAATTAAAATTAAAAAATAGAAAGTTGTGTGTGTGGAGTAACATATATAGTACATTGTTAAATTTTGAAAGGGACAAACGAAAGGAGGTTAAATAGTATAAGTCATGTGGATGTGTGGTAGGATGGAAAATAGTAACCAAATTTAATAAGTTGATGTGGTTGGGGCTACTACATGATGGATTTGGGGGCTTCAACATAAGAAAAGTAGGTGCAAGAACCCTATTATATGAATTTTTGAAACTTGTAATGGGCCGCAGCCCCATACTAATCTCTCTAGCTACGCCTTTGGGTGTAGCGGTTGATAGAGGCTTCCAGGGTTTCGGAGCTCTTATTCTTAATGCCCATCAACTAAATAGTAGGTTATGCTTTCAGAAGTTCCAAAATAAGAAGTGGGTGTAAATAGTAAGTTGGTACAAATAGAGCTACTCCCAGTATTATTGTCCTTATTACGTTGAATAGTTCACTTATAGGTTTTTGAAAATGATTCACGAGACATGGAGACATTGGGTGTTGAGCACCACCTGCCTCAAGGTCTATTTAACATTAACATGTCTATTTAACCTACAACACACATGAACACAGTATCCTTCAGTAGTATATACACAACCTTCTAATTTTTCCTATTTTATTATTCTAAATAAACTCTAACAAAGGACATACATTAAAAATAAATGACGATAATCAAGATTCTAGCCACAGATCAAGGATAGTAAAAAGAATTTATATTTTACTTGAAAGTAATGGAAACATTTTTCATATAATCAAAACATCAAACAGTGGGATACTTTGTTTTCAATACTACTACTATAAGAAGCCCTACTATTTAACCGAATGGGTTTTGGGGCTCGTTGGATCAGCTGGATCAAGGGTTGCATCACTTCGGTTTGGATGAAAATTTTGATAAATGGCTCAATAGAACGATTTTTCAAACCCGAGAAGGGGGTTCGTCAAGGAGACCCCTTGTCTCCCTTTCCTGCCCTAATTGTTGCAGAAGGTCTCAGTGCCCTGTTGCAAAGGGTTGTTAGCTTCGGTGTTTTCAATGGTTTCAAGCCGCCAAGGAATGGAATAGAGATCTCACATCTCCAATACACTAATGATACAATCATTTTCATAGATGAAGATGAAGAAGCATTAGTGAATGTGACGAAAATTCTGCTCTTTTTTCACGTGATTTCTGGTCTTAAAGTGAATCTAAGTAAGTCTAGTCTCATAGGCATCACTTACCAGAAAAATCAGATTAACTATCTTGCAAACAGAGTTGGTTGCAAAGCGGGATCCATTCCTTTTACGTATCTAGGTCTGCCTGTTGGCCCTCACCTTCCGAGCATACGTTTGTGGCAGCCCATTATCGACAGAACTGCGAAGAGGCTAGAGGGTTGGAAGGATAAATGTCTATCCTTCGTAGACCACATCACATTGATAAAATCAACCCTCTCTGCTCTTCCAGTTTTCTTCATGTCCCTATTTCAATTCCCGGTTCGGGTCATTCAAAAGCTCGAGAAATTACAGAGGGATTTCTTATGGCAAAGTATGGATGAGAAAGGGCAAATCCACTTGTGGATTGGTGACTCCTTTGCAGGAGAAACAACGAAGGGGGGCTGGGGATTACTAATCTTAAAGACTTTAATAATGCATTGCTCGCAAAATGGCTGTGGAGAGCTTCAGTGGAATTCGAGAGTAGACTCGGAGCTGCCATAAGCATTGGAGACAGTTCTAGGACTTCTTTTTGGAGAGATGTATGGGTTGGTTCAGAACCTTTCTCTTCTAGATTTAAAGATATCTTTACTCTTGCTGTCAATAAGGAGGCCTCAGTTAAACAAGCAACTTCTCTTGGTGCGAATGGGGAAATCTCATGGAATCTGGAGGTTTCTCGAAGATTATATGACCACGTGTAAATAACAAATTTGCGTAGAATATGAATCTAACACAAATTAATCATAACAAATTTCCCCTCGCTAAGAGAAGGTTTTATTGAAAATAGCAGACTCTACACTTCTAGGTATCGTAATCGATTTCCCGTTAATTAAATCAAAATTGAATACCTCTGATTAAAAGCTACTAAATAAAATTAACGTATTTACATCTCTGAAATAAACAAACTAAATTCTAAGTCTTGGTCTTCATCAACATCTTCATCATGTCACGAGATAGATGCATAGTATGTTGTCTTCATTAGAGATTTGAGAAATATGAAATAAGGGACAACGGATGGGAGTACCCCTCCTCCAAAAGCCAATTCCATCTTATCGACAAGCACTAGTCATTACTGGAACAAGAACCTTGTGGACGAACCTTAAAACGAATTATTATTCTCTGGTCTCAAAGATGGATTCGAATAGCAAATCCATTCTTTTGGTAACTCGTTATCACTTTCAGTGATAGAGAATCTAATCATGAGTTAGATATCGCCAAATTCCATAGAATTTGGTGATCATACTATCATAGATTATATCTTAGTAATGATTTTACCATTGGATTTGACCGATGTCCAAAGATTTAGTCAATATATGATAAATTTACCGTCAGATCTCGTTACGACCTGATAGTATAATCATTTGACCAAAGTCAATGAGTCCACCGTTAGATTTGACCAAAACTATAAAATCTGGTCAACATGAATAAATCTACCATTGGATCTCGTTACGATCTCGTATTATGATCGTTTAACCAAAAGTCAACGAGTCCATCATTGGATATGACCAAAACTACAAGATCTGGTCAAATATAATAAATCTACCATTGGATCTCGTTACGATATCGTATTATGATCATTTGATCAAAAGTCAATGAATACACCGTTAGATTTGACCAAAACCATAAGATCAAGTCAACATATAATAAATCCACTATTGAATCTCGTTACAATCTCATATTATGACCGCTTGACCAAAAGTAAATGAGTAAACTGTTAGATTTGACCAAAACTATAAGATCTGGTCAACATGTAATAAATCCACCATTGGATTCCATTATGATCCCATGGATCTTCTTACTATCAAGTATTGTGATCATTCGATCAAAAGTCAAACGATCCACTGTCAAAGAATTTCCGATTTCGAGGTTGAGGTCCAAACTCTACATTTGAGAGAGTGATGATCCGAACCGCGAGGGAAATTCTAATTTTATATCATGATTCAAATCCGATAAATCTCATAGTTATGAGTCGTCGTAGATGAATATTTCGGGTGTCATAGTCTGGAATCATTCTTTAGGTTCGTGATTGCAACCCGTATGAATATCGAATTTGTAGTTGCAATCCGAGTGTACTAGGAGTTATGTCAGAAGTCGTACCCATGTGGCTCAACTATTTTTAAGAACACAAAAAATTGAGTACGAGTTGTGACACGTAATCCTAAATTGTAACCACAAATCCTACTTAGGTAAGAGTCGTAGCTTTTATCCTAAGCGTATTATCTTTAGGTAAGAGCCGTAGCTCTTATCCTAAATATATCCACCTAGACTTATTCTCCCCGTAAACTTTAAATAATAATATAAAAAAAGATGGAAAGAATCCCGGAGAAACCCTAATGTCTCTTGCAAGAAAAATCAAAGTCGAAGATGTTTTCGGCAGGGATCTCATGTAAGAATTTTCAGACCCTGATAATGAGAACGGATCTGCTATTTATAGATTTATTGTAGCGGTAATAGAAAGTTATAATCCTACGATTTTCGCAGGAATTTCACAAAAATCAAGGGTTGTGAGAGCTACGTGGGTCATAGTTTTTCACGCGGATTAAGGAAAAATCATTCTCGCGTACGCAAGTCTTTTATTCATAACCACCTAGGCACGTACGTGTCTAAGTATGATATTTGGGCGTGTACGTGCCTAAGTATGATATCTAGGCACCTAGGTGCCTAAGTATGTTATCTAGGTACATACGTGCCTAAGTATGATATCTAGGCACCTAGGTGCCTAAGTATGATATCTAGGCACATATGTACATTTCCGAATTCAGAAAATGAGACATAGTTTCTTGGTCAGCTCGCTATATAACCATCTTGCTTCAATGGTCTCTCCTGAGCTTCCTTGACTATGGATTTGAAAATCGCGAGCTCTAATAAAGGTCGTATCTTTCGTGTGGTTGGAGGTTCTTGTCAAAGTGCTAACAGTTGAGAATCTGCAATGTAGAGGTTTCAACCTTGCTAACAGGTGTGTAGCCTGCGGTAATGAAGAAGAGAATAACAATCATTTATTTCTTCAATGCACCTATTCTTCTGAAGTTTGGTGCAAGCATTCTAAGATTGTTTGGTCGCAGCTGGGTCAATCCAAGTTCTGTTAGTACTTTTGTTGGGGCTTGGACTTTAGGTGGGTCTAACAAAAGAGAAAAAGATGTTTGGAACCTCATTCTTTTTGCTGCTCTCTCCCTGATTTGGAAAGAAAGAAATAACAAAGTTTTTGAAGATAAAAGAGCATCCCCGGGAACGCTTGTGGATAAGATCAAAAGGAAGACTCTTCAAGGGGCCAAGGCTCTCAAGAGGTTAGGCCCTTATTCCATGCTTGATTGCCTTAGGAGCTGGAGTTTGGTTAGCAGAGCAAATCAGTTTATCTAGTAGATTATAAGGAAGCTCTGTTGTTGGTCCTCATTTCGTTTTTGTTTCTTTGAATTGTCCCCTTTTGTTAGGTGTTAGGAGGGGGTGGTTGGTACTTTGTAGTCTCCCTAAGTGAGTTACTTGCTCATCTGGGAAAACTGTTTTTTGTACCCCTTGTTTTATTTTAATGGAATTCGGCGATTTATCAAAAAAAAAAAAAAAAAAAGAAGCCTCATCCATATGAGAAAAAAACACAACACAAAGGAAACAAAGTGATTGATAGTTTGAAGCCTTCCTGCAAATCCAAAGGTACAAACAACATTCCAAAGTTGCAAATTTAGTCAGATTGGCCCTTCTTTTCTTCGGCTCTTTGCTTCAGCAAGTCCCTGATTATAGTCTATTCTCAACCTTAGATTTGCCAACAAGTGTCTGATTAGTGTCATTCTTATTAGAGTTTTTAATTACATTTCCATCAATTTAATAATTCTAGTTACGAAAAATGGAAGAAAAAAGGAAGATGCATAGGAAGGAAAAAAGGACAGAGAGGGCCAAAAAGAGAGGAATAAATATTTTGGAAAAGGTAAGCATAAAAACTGTGGAAATGGTAAATGAAATCTAATGAGATGTAAATAACTGGGGAAATATAAAGAGAAGGGAGAAAATCCAGAAAGTAAATGAAGAAGGAAGAAAACAGAAGAGATTCCTGCAAATCAACTAATACCTATGACAAAAAAGAAAGCATAAGTTGAAGGGGTGAGGGAGACACCTGTTGCAGTACTTCAAAGATGGTGGTGACAAGAAATAAGGTTGGGAATGAAGACAGAGCTATTATAACCATCACAATCTTTTCGTCTACAACCCTAGCTCGCCAACTCTCGTTGCCCATTCAGCAATCATGCAGCAAATCCTTCATTGCTCTTGCAATGGGTGTCAAGTGAAGAGGCAGTGTACCAGAACTTTCTTAGGAAATTTAAATGGAATAATGAATTTTCTCTAAGTTGACAAAGGACAAATTCCACAACACTCAAATAAAAGAAGGGTGACATTATATGCAGTTGTTTTTCCTTGTGAATAACACACGCATTTCCACTAAAAAAAATTGTTATCTGCCTAGAATCAAATAGTGGAGATCATTTTTCATCGCAGTCTTCCACAAAATAGATCTCGAGATCATGGTGCACTTATCATACAGTCAGATCTTGATTTCACGTGGCACATACACCCGAAAGTGACACTTCAGAACCTTCTCTCATGTTTTGCCTATGATCGTAGCCACTTTTGGAGGTATGTACCACATGGAATAAATATTTGATAGTCTGATAGGTGCACCAAGATCTAAAGATTTATTATATATGTCGATGATTGGGACGAAACATGATCTGCATCGTTTGATTCAAGGTTGTCAACAGGTTTTTATGGTGCAAATGCATGTGCTCTTCACCAGAACAACAGGTGCAAATAACGCTTTTCATAAAAGAAATTAGCCAAATGATAGGATTAGAATCACAAGTATTACTATATACCTAGTATGTTTGTTCAAATAGACAAACTAAAGGAAAATATAGCTTTCTAAACATTAAAATACGTGAGATACAGATAGCAGCAGTGTATGATTACAAACATAATACAAAAGTCGATACACTTATATCAACTCTATCAAGCCCCATTCCCTCTTTGCTATTAGAATGAAACGTTGAATCCATTCCTTTGCCAATGTGTACAAAGTGTATAAATGACAGTCAGACAAACTCTTCTACCAATATAATGTCACTTCCAGTCATATATATTTTATGTTAAATTTCGTAATAATTACAAGATACGTTTGGTATGTTTACCAATAACACTAAAACTCGTCTTATATAATTTAATAAGTGAGTTATGTATATTCTGAGAGCATAAAGAAATGTGAAATCGACAAAACACGAATATAGAATAACATACCAAACGCACCATATTAATGCCCCAACAAACATTGCCTACTCCAATTTTTAAATTGAGGGGAAAAGTAGGTAAATTGACATGAGAAGACAAATTTAATTTTTAATCTCTAGAAATATCCAACTTAAAGGGGTAGGACTACAGTTTAAAAAGTAAGGATATTTGAGCCATTTAAAAAGTTGGCTCGACAAAATTCTTAACCACCAATTACGCTTATATATTAGTAAAGGATATATATATATATATATATATATATATATATATATATATATATATATATATATATATTAGTAAAGGATATATATATATATAGAGAGAGAGAGAGAGAGATGTCGGACTATGCATTCGAGTATAGCCTGGGTTGATCAGGTACCATCTAAAAAAATAAAAAAGGGTGATCTTTCACCGTTGAATATTGGGTCAAAGTTGATATTTTCACTGTCTGGGACGCAAACCACTAAGTTTGACCTGTGATTTGAAGGGAAAAAGTCCAAAATATTATTTCTAAAATGCTAGAGGACTGACCGACCCTGAGAGGATGTGGTGTTCCAGGAGATCATGTGCCACATGACACATGATCTAGCGTTGCAACGCAGTGCACACAGGCTGCGTTGCAACAGCCCGTCCCTTGTGTGAGCTTGCTTAGAGTTACACACCAAGAACATGAGAGCTTCACTAGAGATTGACATATATACTTAGAATTACGCACATTTTTCCTGAGATACCCTGGTGCATATCTTGACCCTTACTGCCTACCTTGTCACGAACCATGACTGGCAAGCGCCATTAGCCTACATTCTTTGACGAAAGGAGTGATCTAAAAACGGAATGCAACCTCCTTAAAGGAGCTTTCAATTACAAGATGACATAACCAGGACTCCTTATCTCTCAATGGAAATTTTATCTTACTAAATTAGGTAGGAGATCCTATATCCTATACGAACATAAGCTATTTGGCCATATACGACAGTTCCTTCCAAGGTGCTGCTTACTTGAACTCTTTGACAAAAAGAATACTCCAATAAAAGGTACTCAAATTCCTTATAGGAGCTTTCAATTACATGACAACATAACATAACCAAGGTTATATATCTCTTAAAGTCAAAAACATTTTAAATCTTCTTGCACTCTTTATTTTGATCAATTAAAGACTAAATTTCTGCGAATCATAACCTATTTGGCCTCACACGACAGTTACCTCCAGAGTATTGCTTGCATTCACCTAGCATAATTCATTGGAATTATAGGGCTTTATGAATGTCAACCAAGGAAAGTAAACAACACACATTACTTACACTGAATGATTGAGTTATATAATAACTGCCTCGTTCTTGTTCAGTTTTTATAATACAGCTCCTGCTCCAATGAGTTAGTGCTTGCTCTTGGGATCCAAATAACTTGTTGGTTTCAGCCAAAATGTTTTTCAAGGTACCTCTATTGAGTGTAAATTTGCTAAAGAAAAGGCAAACCACTCACATGCATACAAAACCTTACAAATAAGTTAAAACTTAAAGCCTGACTTGATTTCAAGGAATGGACGTTATTTGAAGTCAACAAGGCTGGCAGATCTGCTTTTCAAGTTTAGCCTTCCAATTTTTTGGATCAGCGTAGCTTCTCACCCTTGTGATTCATGTGTTACCAACAAAATAAAAAATAAGAGGAAGTATAAAAACTCATATGTAGGCCTAGAAAAAAAGAATCTGTTTTTAAGTTTTTGTCACTCAACATTTCAAATGTCCAATCAGATTTCAGGAAACCATACATTGTACCACTTTATTGGCTTCTACAGTTGAATTCCCAAGATGAAACCGCCAAGCCAGATCAATTTGATAACAGAATTGAACTTAAACAGCATAAGCTAACTTAGCAAAATTTTCAGTATAGTTGTTCCACAGTAAAACTACAAAATGGATTCGAAACTAACAGAAACTACAAGTTCCCGAAGAATTGAGAGTCGAAAACAAATTATAGCACAACATTGACATGAACAATCTGAAAGAGAACAAAAAAAATCACATAAATAATAATAATAATAATAATAATAACAATTTCCAAAATTGAAGGGCAAAAACCGTACATTTACCAAAATAAATTAGGAAAGTCAAATTCCTAACTTTCCTCAATTGAAATACATTGTCATCTCAACACCCTTCTCCTTGAATCCGCACTTCTCATAGAATCCCCGATTTTTGACATCACAATCGAGAATAACCTTATAGCATCCCATTGAACAAGCATAATTCGAAAGAAATTGAAGAATTTTCTGTCCCAAATGCATCCCTCGGACACTCGAATCAACCACGACGTCTTCGATGTGCCCTACTTTCCCACAATTCCTAAGGAATTTCTTCTCGATGAAGACGCTTCCAGTTGCGACGATCTTTTCAGAACGATCGTCTTCAATGACGCAGATGAAGTGATCTCCGCCGAGAGACGTGAGATCTTGGAATCTGGTTTCGAATTCTTCTTGGGAAACGGAATCGCAGATGCTCAGCTGGCCTAGGAGTTGTATGAAACCTTTGGATCTGTCTGAGATTTCTAGCCTTCGGATGGGAAAACCTCCTTCCACTTTGACTTCACCCTCCATGTCTGGAAATTTATTTTGTGAGGTTCTGCTCACAACCTCCGTTATTCAGTATACCTTCAGTTAGTAAACGTAAGACTAATACCCACGTGGCTTTTTTTAGATCTACGAGCATCTCGTGTATCCCATTTTTTATTTTTATTTTTCTTTCTTATGCAGCAAATTTAGGATACCAAAATACATATAGGATAAGATGCACTCTAACCATTCATCCCAAATTTGGGATAAATACCCCTTTTTATAGCGATTGGTGAATATCTCAGTTACAAAAAACAATAAAATACTATAGCGATTGCTGAATATCTCAGTTACAGAAAACAATAAAATACTATATAAAAAAAAATTAAAAGAAATTTTATTTTTAAAATATAGGATATCAAATTGACATCCTATATATAGGATACCAAGTTGTTGTTACATATAGAATTTTAATGTCACATCAAATATAGCCTACACCGGTAGAGATGCTCTAAGTCATAAAAGTGGCAGCTTTACCTTAATATGCATTATTAATAACAGTTTGGAGAGTATGAGCCCGAGCGCACAGGATGGCCCGTGCGGCCGAGCTCACAGATCACATGCCACGTGGCATGATCAACCCAAAACAAATCTTGTGTCAGGTTGATCAGCTATGTAGCATGTGATTTTTTTAACTTTTTTGCCCTCCGTTTGATGGGTTAAAGATAAGGTAAACACCCCAACAATTTGGGGCGTTTATTTTCTCTAACTTTGACCACATTTTAATGGTAAAAAAGTTATAAAAACATTTCTCTTATGGGAACTGATAGGCCTTGCCTAACTTTCTGTAGCATCCGATCCTCGTGACGAATGCCACGTGATGGCCAACTAACAGTGGGCGCATATTTCCTGGCCTCATTAAATAAAGAGGTCCGAGACTATGCGCCCGGATGTGGAGAAATCTCTACACCTACTGACAATTGGCCATCATGTGGCATCCATTACAAGGATCGGATGCCACACAAACTTAGGCAAGGTCGATCATATCCCATTCCAAAAGAAAAAAAAAAAATTATGACTTTCTACTATTAAAATGTGGTCAAGCTTGGGAAAAATCAATGCACTAAATTTTTTGGGCGTTACCTTATCTTTGACGGTTTGACCCATCAAATCAAGCATGGGCAAGAAAGTTAAAAATATATTTTTTTATAAATCACATGTCCAATGGCTTATTAACCCAAAACGGGAGTTGTTTTGGGTCATGCCACGTGGCATATGATCTGGCCATTGGGCGCATGGGTTATCCTGTGCACCCAGGCACATTCTTCCCTTTGCCATTAATAACCAAGGGTAATACTTAATATTAGAGTGCACACTGAATAATTTAAATATTTAAAAATAAATTGAACTTGTTTATCACTTAGACTTCTTAAGATTTTGATTTCAAAGGTATATAATCATTCAAACACCAAAACGGTGTTTAAATTTCAAAACAAATTGGTAAATTTAGGAAAAAATTATGAAGAATATAAAAAATAAGATTAAAAGTATGAGATTTTTTAATTATATTAAAAGGGATCATGGCTTGTGAAATTTTTTAATTAGATTTAAGCACTAAAATGGTGTTTAAATGACCTTAAACTGTTAAAATGATACTTTTTATCACACTATCATAGTCACAAATTTTATTTTCGGCAATGTTTCGGTGAGGGATCATTTCGGAAAATTTTGAGAAATTTTTCATGAAAATTTGGGGGATCAAAAGATAAATATAAAAAATGTATTTAATATCTAAATATTGTAGAATATATACTAAAATATTTATTAACAGTTTTTCCCCCTTCCTTAGGCACCAAAGTTACCTGTTGAGCATAATTATTTCTTATAGAATAAGTAGAAATTGATGGCTGTATAATAAACCATGACCCTGAATTTTCAGCAGCTGATTTGTTATTTTATGGGATATGCCAAAGATCTTGATGCGGAAATGCTCTGATTGTTTGCCTGTAACCTTTAAGATCCCTAAAATCATGTTTCTATCCAAAATAAACGCTTCTTTGAACAATGGAACCTAACTCTGAGGAATCAATGGTAGAAGATAAGTTTTAGGAGGAAATAAAAGACTAAAAATTAAATTAAATATGAACTAAGAAAAAAAAAAATTAATATGAAACAAAAATGATTTATCAACTAACAATAAACTCACTTGAAAATTTGATTAGCATCAAAATAATAGGAAAAAAAAAAGTATAAGAAGAAAAAGAAGAATTAACATTGATTGACCTCAAATTACTAGAAAAACTAATTAGAAGAAGAAAAAAATAATAATAATTACCTTTGCGTCGGAGCTTGGTCGGACGGTGTCAGAGGAATACCGGAGGAGTGCCCAAAGACGAGTGGAGCAGGAGGCTAGGATTTGGGATAGAGCTGGCAAGATGCAAATAGTTTGAGCTAGGTTTACTTTTTTAACCATGCCTTGTTATTTGTTAAGAACATAAAATAAAAAAAATCCTGATTAAACCCAAACTTTCGATCATTTCAGTGCGAAATTACTGAAATTTCGGTCAAACATTCGAGAAATTTAGGCCAAATGAACCAAAATTTGTTATTATGCACGCCATGCTTCAAAATTTTGGCCGATAATTTAAATTACCGACCGAATTATTAGCGGAGAGTTTGCTGATAATTTTAAGACCATATTTAGAGTCTCTTGAAAAAAAAAAATATTAATTTGGTACTGAAATTTCGGCCCAGCCTTGAAAATTTTGGTCAAATTTTCAATTTCGGTCAAGCCCAAAATTGATATTAAAATCGATATTTTGATTTTTGATGCACATTATAAAAATTTGCACTTTCGGCCCTATAATTTTAAACTTTGCATAATAGGCTAGCTCCAAGCCAAGTCGGTTCAACTATATATATATATATATATATATATGATAAATTTGCATTTTTGGCCCTATAAGTTTGCTTATTTACAAAAACAATCCTATAGTTTGAAAATGTGCAGAATAGGCCAGCTCCAGGCCAAGCCGTTTCTACTTCAGCATTCACCTATTTTTTCATATTATATATATCATTTTTTTTATTGTCCATTTTTTCAGTTCCGACTACAGTAGCGCTCGCTCTCTTATAATTGCGGGTCATAGTATTTGATATTTTAAGATAGTAGGCGCTATCTTAGGCATTATTTTACGATAGCGGATGATAGTTTATGATAGCGATCGCTAACATATGATAAATTTTAGGGTACGAGGAAATTAAAGATATTACTGTGTTTATTAGTTAGTGATCTGTCAAAAAAAAATATTAAATATGAACTAAGACAAAAAATTAATATGAAACAAAAATGATTTATCAACTAACAATAAACCCACTTGAAAATTTGATTAGCATCAAAATAATAAGAAAAAAAATTATAAGAAGAAAAAGAAGAATTAACATTGACCTCAAATTACTAGAAAAATTAATTAGAAGAAGAAAAAAATAATAATAATTACCTCTGCGTCGGAGCTTGGTCGGAGGAATACCGGAAGAGTGCTGAAAGACGAGTGGAGCAGGAGGCTAGGATTTGGGATAGAGCAGACAAGATGCAAATAGTTTGGGCGAGGTTTACTTTATTAGTCCTCCCATGTTATTTGTTAAGAACATAAAATAAAAAAAGTCTGAATTAAACTCACCCAAACTTTTGATCATTTCAGCGCGAAATTACCGAAATTTCGGCCAAACATTCGAGAAATTTAGGCGAAATGAACCGAAAATTGTTATTATGCACGCCATGCTTCAAAACTTCGGCCGATAATTTAAATTACTAGCCGAATTATATCGATTTTGATTGGCACCAAAATGATAATTCAAATTATTATTTCGATAGGGCCAAAAAATTGGAAGTTCAAATTATCGGCCAATAATTTGAAATTATTAGCCGATAGTTTGCTGATAATTTCAAGACCATATTTAGTCTCTTGAAAAAAAATTTATTAATGTAGCACTGAAATTTCGGCCCAATCTTAAAAATTTTGGCCAAATTTTCAGTTTAGGTCATGCCCAAAACTGATATTTTGATCTTTGATGCACATTATTAAAGGGAAAATTTACACTTTCAGCCCTATAAGTTTGCATATTTATAAAAATGGTCCTATAATTTTAAACTTTGCATAAAAGGTCAGCTCCAAGCCAAGCCGGTTCAACGTTTATATATATATATATGAGAAATTTATATTTTCGGCCCTACAAGTTTGCTTATTTGCAAAAATGGTCATATAGTTTAAAACTATGCAGAATAGGCCAGCTCCAAGCCAAGCCGTTTCCACTTCAGCATCCACCTATTTTTTCATTTTATATATATATATATATATATATATATATAAATAATTTTTTTTATTGTCCATTTTTTCAGTTCCGACTACAGTAGCGCTCTGTCACGGGGTTGCTCTTCTACAACTTCAGTCCCGTGCGGCACCTAACGCCCGCTACGCTAAGTCAGCCTATTTCTGATACCAATTGTCGCGGGGCGTCTTTCGACGCGCTACCAACCCTCGCGGTGCTTCGCCACCGCATGCAATGAAACCAACTCATTTACACATAAGCTCTGATACCACCCGCCTAAAGGACGGGAACTCCCCCAATGTGGTTACCTCTGTTTCGCGGCCTACTACCCAGCTTATCGTTCCCCTTTACGACACGCTCGCTTGCACCACTGTGCTAAACTTGGCCTACTCAAGCTTCACCCTGAGCACTGTACTAGTACCTCGCTTCGCAACAGTTTTGGCATGCGGCTCCCCATGCCATCATGTCTTGCTCACATATCGAACCAAGCCCACAGTCTTGTGCGTGCTCATACTGTCGTGCTCAACGGAGTCCCACGCAGTATGCTAGCGTTCTCTACTGAGTCCCACGCAGCGCTCATTTCTTCTTACGAGGTTGCCTAGCCGTATGCACCGCGACTCGTAGTCCAGGGTCATATATCAACCTACCTGGGTGCCACACGACATCGCTGCGTCGACGTCCTAGGCCCACCCTTTCAGGCCTATGAGACACTTGCGCCCCCTCTGGCAACGCAAGGCCCCGTGTGGGTGGAAGGCAACTCTCCAGCTCCTCTCCCACATAGAAGGGTAAAACAGTCATTTAGCAAGAATAGTAGGAGAACCTCAAATCCCTTGGTTTGACATACCGCAACGCCTCCGCATCACTAGCCTAGCTTGGCCCTGTCGCGACAGTGTCACTCCCGCATCTTACCCACATGCGATCGTGTCACGTCCTCGCAGCGCGACCACTTCGTCAGGCCCTCTTGGCCCCATGTCATGTGCCCTCCTAGCACCACATGTCGTGCCCCAAGCACCATGCTGCAAGCTCGAGTGTTGGCCCCGTCACAGCTCGCTCTCTTATAATTGCGGGTCATGATATTCGGTATTTTAAGATAGTAGGCATTATCTTAGGCGCTATTTTGTGATAGCGGACAATATTTTATGATAGCGATCACTAACATATGATAAATTTTAAGGTATGAAGGAAAAAAAAAAGATTACTGTGTTTATTAGTTAATGATCTGTCAAAAAAAAAAAATTAAATATGAACTAAGAAAAAAAAATTAATATGAAACAAAAATGATTTATCAACTAACAATAAACCTCTGCGTCAGAGCTTAGTCGAACGGTGTCGGAGGAATACCAGAGGAGTGCCCAAAGACGAGTGGAGCAAGAGGCTAGGATTTGGGATAGAGCAGGCAAGATGCAAATAGTTTGGGCTAGGTTTACTTTTTTAACCCTGCCATGTTATTTGTTAAGAACATAAAATAAAAAAAGTCTAAATTAAACCCAAACTTTCAATCATTTCAGCGCGAAATTACCGAAATTTTGGCCAAACATTTGAGAAATTTAGGCCAAATGAACCGAAATTTGTTATTATGCACGCCATGCTTCAAAATTTCGGCTGATAATTTAAATTACCTGTCAAATTATATCGGTTTCGGTTGGCAGCAAAATGATAATTCAAATTATTATTTTGATAGGGCCAAAAAATTGGAAGTTCAAATTATCGGCCAATAATTTAAAATTATTTGCCGATAGTTTGCTGATAATTTCAAGACCATATTTAGAGTCTCTTGAAATTTTTTTTATTAATTTGGCACTGAAATTTCGGCCCAGCCTTGAAATTTTTTGTCAAATTTTCAGTTTCAGTCATGCCCAAAACTGATATTAAAACCGATATTTTGATCTTTGATGCACATTATTAAAGGGAAAATTTGCACTTTCGACCCTATAAGTTTGCATATTTGCAAAAAGAGTCATATAGTTTTAAACTTTGCATAACAAGTCAGCTTTAAGCCAAGCCGGTTCAACATTTATATATATAAGCCAGCTCCAACATTGAAAAATTTGCATTTTCGACCTTATAAGTTTGCTTATTTACAAAAACAGCCCTATAGTTTGAAACTGTGCAGAATAGGCCAGCTCCAAGTCAAGTCGTTTCCACTTTAACATCCACCTATTTTTTCATATATATATATATATATATATATATATATATATATATATATATATATATATATATATGTAATTTTTATTGTCTATTTTTGTGACAGCCCGAATTTCGGCACTCCGAAACGCATGCCATCAGCACGATCCTTCAGACCGTGCCCCAAAACTGTGCACGAAACATTGGTATATCAAGCACAAACTAAATAATTAAAGCAATTATCTCATAAAGCGGAAACAGTTAATATGCCCAACTGGCATATGCAAAAGACAGTTGTACTTTCATGCCATCACATGAACTGAGAACCGACCTGAACCATCGATGATATACAGATCACCTCAGATGGTTCGCCAAAAGAGTAATTCAATTTAATTACATGTTCAACAAAATAAAGGCTTGACATACCAAGCCGTGCAATCTGCTCTCAAAACTGACTCTCTATCAAAGTACACGGCAGAGTCCTCTAGAAGAAGTTCTCGGGTGGAGGCTTCAACTGGTCTCCAGGCACGTAATCCGAATCACCCGGATCTACGTCTCTCGAAGCCTCAGCTGCTGCTATCAGTGGACCTGCGACGTATAGTCTAAAGGGTGAGCTACATCCTAGCTCAATAGGGAACAAACACAATGAACATATAAGTTAAAACTCACATATATTTCATGATACTTTAAGCATGATAAGTCTATGCTTTTGCTAGAAAAACAGTTTAAATCTGATGAATCACATTCAAGTTTACTGGTAATTAGCATGTCTTACTTTACTGTTGATTTATCATGAATGATATTGAACAGGCCTAAAACAAAAACTTAAATCTTCAACTTAAGTAATCCCCGAGCAATATAGCATCGAGCCCCGATGAGATACCCTTTATCGTCATCTAATTAGACAGTTGTAAAAAATATACTCCCTAAGAATACGACTCAAGCCCCTTTCTCACTAGTCGGCGGGGTTAAATATCACACAACATCCCTGGGATGTACTTACGGTTACGGATAAACCTCCGTACTAGTGTACGGATTCACCGCCGTACCGGTCACGGATATCCTGTCGCGTCAGTCGTGGGTATCCCGCCACGTCGGTGGGATATCCTATTAAACCTCAAATAACAAAAATAACATGTGTTTTACGTATAGTTGTTCATTGTGTAAGTGTGCTATATTATATGAGTTACGCCTCAACAGTAATTATTCAATCCTATGTATACATCCCTGGGAAGTATACATACCCGCATCACACCTGATGCCTTTATTACTTTCTCATCCTCTGGGGATGTCTCAATCTCATTAGATTACTTGTTCTTAATTACTTGCATCACACAGATGCCTTTATCACATTCTTGGTGTCACACACACACCCATTTTCACAAAGCTTTTCACAATTTAAAACAACTTCAATTTGATAATCATATCACTACATACATGCTTTTGAAATTAAAGTACATGTTCAAGGTGTTCCCTACCTCAAGTCTTTGAACTTCCAAACATCAAGGTCCCACGCGGCTCCTTGTGCTCATGCTCACACGTACCACCTATGGTACATCATAACACACGTAATCCATCACTAAAGTGTAATAAAAAAAGGTCCTAGACCCTCCCTCAATTTTAAAGAAAATTTCAAAAGTCAACTGAGTCTGCCAAAATCGATTAATCGAAACCCAAATCGATTAATCGATCCAAAATCGATTAGTCGAAATTTCTGGCATAGTAAGGTCGATTCTTAAATCGAGTAGTCGAAGTCTGAAATCGATTAGTCGATCTCAAATTGATTAATTGAAATCCAAAATCGATTAATCGATTTCTCAAATCGATTAGTCGATTTCCCCAGGTCTTGTTTCTCCAGCCACTGGAGATGCTCAGTTGATTAGTCGATTTCTAAATCGACTAATCGAAATCCAAATCGATTAATCGAAATCGGGCTTACTTAACTTTTCAACTTATGGGCCAAAATCGATTAATCGAATCCCAATTTCGATTAATCGATTTGGCCAGATTCAGCCCCCCTTTCGGGTTGTTCTTCCAAATCTTTTTCCCTTCTTTTCTAAGCCTTTAATCTATCTCTTTAAGCATATTTGACTGAATTTAATCACTACACATCTATGTATTAACCTTGATTTAAAACTTACCTCAAGAACCCCTTCAAGGGATTGATTTGTTGGGTTTGATGGCTAGGGTTCCATCATTTGCTTCACGATCCCAATCGCTTTGAATCCGTCAATAAATGCTCTAATTAGTCCTTTTATTTGTATTCACTTTCTCCTCAATAACTCCTCTTTACTTCTCTCTCTCTCTCTCTCTCTATCCTCTTAACTCTTCAACAACCAGACAAGAGGGAAATAGGGTTATTAAACTCTTATATCCCCTCTTGGCCTTGTGTGTTAAACACATACACCAAAGATAGGTGTATGTAACTGCAACTTAACGCAATACCTTACATTTAGGTCACACTAATCTCACATTAGTATCTAACTTCATGAACTCAATGTTTGACCATCACTTGGTCAAACCTACGATCAATCGGCACGGATCCCGAGGTCAAGGTCAGACAGTCAATTTTTCGGGATGTTACAATTTTTTCAGTTTCGACTACAGTAGCGCTCGCTCTCTTATAATTGCGGGTCATGGTATTCGGTATTTTAAGATAGTAGGCGTTATCTTAGGCGCTATTTTATGATAGCGGACGATATTTTATAATAGCGATCGCTAACATATGATAAATTTTAGGGTACGAAGAAAAAAGAGAGATTACTATGTTTATTAGTTAGTGATCTGTAAAAAATATAAGAACGTAAGACATAAGTAAAAAAAAAAAAAAAAAACCTATTAACATATTGTTATCTAAAGATAGAGACTGTCATCTTAAAATAGATAGTGATCAATATCTTAAAATGATGGTTTTGGATAAAAAGAAAAAAAGAGTTTATTGTGTTATCTAATATAAGTTTTATTAGGTAGTGATCTGTAAAATATATAAGAACGGAAGACATAAATAACAAAAAAAAAATATTCAAAAAACTCGCTAACATACTGTTATCTTAAGATAGCGATCGCTAACATACCGCTATCTTAAGATAGCGATAGCGACTGTTATCTTAAGATGGCGATCGCTATCTTAAAATGGCGGCCGCTATCTTAATATGGCGACCGTTATCTTAAAATAGCAGTCGTTATCTTAAGATGGCGGTCGCTATTTTTTTAAAGATAGCGGTATGTTAGCGGCCGCTATCTTAAGATAGCGGCCGCTACAGTACAATAAAATTTTATTTATTTATTATTATTTTTTAAGATAGCGGTATGTTAGCGGTCGCTATCTTAAAATAGCGGCTGCTAACATACTGCAATGTCCGCTATCTTAAGATAGCGGTATGTTAGCGGCCGCTATCTTAAGATAGCGATATTTATTTATTCTTTTTAAATAGCGGTATATTAGCGGTATGTTAGCGGTCACTATCTTAAGATAGCGGTATGTTAGCGGGATTTTTTTTTTTTTTACAGTAATTTCATATCATGTAGATTACCATCTAATGTTGTCTTTAGATATCGACCGCCAACTTAAAATAACGGTATGTTAGCATTTTTTTTATAGTGATTTCATACCATATATACAATTAAAATAAATTATCATCTAATGTCGTCTTTAGATAGCGACCGTCAACTTAAAAAAAGGGACGATAAAAAAATAATGCAAAAAAAATAAAAAAATAAATAAATAAATATATATATATATATATATATATATATATAATGAAAAAATAGGTCCATACTGATGTAAAAACGGCTTGGCTTAGAGCTGGCCTATTTTGCACAGTTTCAAATTATAGGGCCGTTTCTGCAAATAAGCAAACTTGTAGGGCCAAAAATGTAAATTTCCCTATATATATATATATATGTTTATTATCATTTTGATCACTTTTTCTTGTATTGCGATTTCCAAATTCAACTGCAGTTGATAGCTCAGTGAACTGTAACCGGCTAGGTAAGATATCGACTATAATTTTTTTCTTAAGATATCGACTACATTTTTTTTTAAAGATACAGTTGTTAGCCCAGTTTCAATTCTTAAGATATCAACCGCTATCTTACGGTAGCTGCCGATATCTTAAAGTAGCGACCACTATCTTATGATATCGGTCGCTAATTTATGGTATCGGCCACTATCATAAAGTAGCGGCCGCTATCTTAAGATAGCGGTTGACATCTTAAAGTAGTGGCCGCTAATTTATGGTATCGGCTGCTATCTTATGGTAGCGGCCGATATCTTAAGGTAGCGGCTGCTACTTTACGATATCGGCCGATACCATAAGATAGTTGGATGTCGACATTTATACTATAAGTCAAGTATAACCTTTTTAATCAATCAATTTTTATTTTTTTAATATTATAGGTTGAAATAGATATTCCCCTTCTTTATCATTTTGATTTCGTCCGTGTGGCTGATAATACTTACAACGGAGGACGAGAATTGTCACTATCACGAAGAACATATCGTTTGATTAGTTTATGCAGAAAATATATAACTTTAGTAGAACTCGACCAGAAGAATATTCTATTACACTAGCCGTTTCATTACCCATAGGGAATGAGCTGGTGTTTGCCGAATTGTCGGACGCCGATGATCTTCAAACCTATTCAGAATATATCGCATAGTTGATGCTGTGATAAATATTTATATTAAAAGGTCATTAGTCACTCCCATAGCAGAAATTTTATCGTCTTTAGAAGCATTTCAGTCGTTCCAGGAAACAAACGATGATCATCAAGAATGTGAAGAAAATGTCAGATTAGTAGATGATGATAGTGTGGAACCAGAACATTCGATTGAAAATCAAGAAATACGGTTTGAAGAGGAGAACATTGCTGCACCGATGATAGTCGACGATGATAGAAATATAAATATAGGATTTCACCCCTACCGTAGGCCTCTGGAGCAACATTTTTCAGACATTCGAATGAGAGAAGGCGATGAAGATCAAGGATATTGTCCTCAAATGAACCCAATGCATGATACATCTTAGTTCAACTTTGAATCGATAAACAATACATTTGACTGGAAGTAGTGGGAAATATTTTTAAGAGGCTTTAGTCCATATCAATGGTCTTCCGAACCAATAGTTTCGGAGCCAATGATAATCGAGCCTTCAACTAAACAACCTCTCGCACCTTGAACATTCCCACCTCCGCCAACCTTAACCCAAACAACTGCAACTCAATCAAATGTACATCGACGGACTCAATCTCAATCACGTAATAATCATCCAGTCGATGACGGTGATAGTGATCTGAAAAATAATAAAGCACCGCCATCGCCCACTTTGCATGTTGATACTAATAAAGAAATTGATCAACCTCTTGTGGATGAAGACTATCAACTTAATGACTTGAAATGAGAGTATATGGATTCGAATAATGAGGAAATATATGAAGGGAGGCCAATTATTATTGGTCGAACATTTAAAAATAAGAAATCATTTCAGAAAGCTCTTAAAGAGTTTGCAATGGCAAATAATTTCCAAATTAAACTAATAAAAAATAGTCCTCTTTGAGTTACGGCGAGGTGTATTAAAGTAAAATATATTTGGCGAATGCATGCATCAAAATTGGTGGGTGTGGACAGATTTACTATGAAAACTTTTCGTCCGGAGCATACATGCGAAAAGCTAGCTTTCGAAAGTGGATATCGCCAATATACGATATCGTGGATAGCTTCATTCGTGAGAGATAAGCTATTAAAGGGCTTTGACGAGACTCCTGCTTTCATAATTTTTTATATTGAAAAAAAATACAGTATAACAGTAGGTTACTGGAAAATATGAAAAGAAAAAAAATGGCATTGAATGACATCCGAAGTAGCTGGAAGGCACATTTTAAGATGTTACCGTCCTATGTCACTGAATTACAGCGGATCGATCCAGATGTATAGACCGAATTATATTGCGAGCCTGATAATGTATTTCAGAGATTCTTTGTGGCATTTGGACTATGTATTAGAAGCTTTCGTAATACTTTATGAAGAATAATTACGGTAGATGGAACACATTTACAGGGACGATACAAAGGAGTGTTGTTAATAGCTACGGGGATAGACGGGAATAGACATTTATTCCCTATAGTGTTCGACATTGTACCCAAAGAAAATGAAGATCATTGGACTTGGTTCCTTGATCTATTAGAGAGACGTGTAATCGAGGACTTTGAAGAGCAGTTTATATTGATATCAGACAGGCAGAAAGATTTGATGGAAGCTATAAAAAAAGTGTTCCCCAACACCTTTCACAGCTACTTTATGCGATACCTAGCTCTAAATCTTTTTAATACATATAAGGATACAATCTCTAGATCGCTTTTCTGAGTTACTGCTCGTGCATTCTCGGAAGTCAAATTTAAAAGAATTTTACACAAAAATAGAAGATGACGCCCCCCCCCCCCCCCGAAATGTAAAATATAGATTAAAGAAATTGGAGACTATTCCTAAGTGCGAGCTTATTTTTCAGGGAGGCGTTATGATATATTGATAACTAATATAGCTGAAAGCATTAATAGTGTATTGAAAATAATAGGGACGAATCGATCGTGACCATATTAGAAACTATTCTCACAAAGATAATTGAATTTTATCTGTGTTGTGAGGAAGAAGGAAATACAATGACACACGTGTTAACACCGATGGCTCAAGAGCATATAACACGAAATTTAGGATGGGCCTGTCGAAAGAGTGTTATACCATATGGTCGTAATACATTTCAAGTTAAACGTGGTGATTATACTCACAGTATTGATTTAGATAAACGAATATGTATATGCAGACGTTGGGCTATCCTTGGATTATCATGTTCACATGCGATTCCCGCATTATTGCGCCGAAATAGAGAAAGATAGATCCCCTAATTTTGTGAGTGCTAGTTTACTAGTAACATATTTAGGAAAACTTATAAAGAACACTTTATCCCGACCGTTGATAAGCGCTAATAGACTACGCTAAGAGACAACATTAAAGTTTTGCCTCCCCACAAGATACGTCAAGCCTGTCGTCCGAAAAAAATAAGAATAAGATCTAAAGGTGAAATTTGACCACTACGATGCAAAAATTATAATAAATACGGTCATAACCGACGCTCGTGTAAATTTGTTAGAATTTGAAATGAACTTATATTATTTATAAATTATTGCATCTTATATAGGGGCTATTAACCTCTTAAGATAGCGATCTCAATCTTATTTATTTCTTTACAAATTATATAATAAAATAGCGCCTTAAACCCAAATCACATCATATAGTTATTTCATCTAATTGGTGCTAGAATTTATTAGGGTTTTGTTTCGTTGGCTGTTAACATAACCCTAATCCTCATTTTTCTATTAAGGGTTTGGGAGAAAGAACAATACAAAATTACTTATTTCCTTTTAAAAAATGGTACCATTTTATCCACTCAGTGAGAATGTAATCTCACCTTATTTGAAACTGCTTTGGATCAGATGATGGAAACCATTTTTCATCTAAATCTTTAACCTAATACATCTTAAGATCATGGCCCTAGCGCCCGCTAACTTAAATTAACGATCACTAATTTAGGTTAGCGGACGTTAACTTAAGTTAGCGGGTGCTAGCTTAAGTTAGCGGGTGCTAGCCTAAGTTAGCGGAATTGCATTGGATCAAATGATGGAGACCACTTTTCATCTCAATCTTTAACTTAATAGATCTTGAGATCATGTCCCTAATCGATCATTGTCTTTTTATAAAGTTTTAAAAGATAAATTAAACAATTACAAAAAATTTAAAGAAATAAAAATTATACAAAATGATTTTTTATAATGTTACCTATAAAATATTTACAAAAATATATAAAGAGAAAAAAATAAAATGTTTAACTCCTCCCGAATGTGGATAATGAATTTTCGATTTTGGCTCTAAATTGTTGCATGTTCTTCTCTTCGAAATCAATATAGCGCCTTTGGGAGAAGTATTCTATATACTTCAACACATAAACACCGCAGTTCCAGCCATTTTGTTGGAGCGGGAGATCAACACTGTTGAACATCGTTGCCTTCCACTGTTTATCCAAAGCAGACTTCAAACCGGCAATATAAAGAAGACACGGAAGGTGATGCAATAAATATCCTTTGTGTGTTTCAAACTTCCTTGAGCACTCTCGATCTGTTGGATCTATCAACTTAATTTCGTGATCAACTAATGAAATTATAACTAACGCCCAGTGGCTATATTTTTTACTATACATCGGAAGAAAAAACTGTACGAAAACGAAATTGGAATCTTAAATAATTAAAATTTTCAAAAATTATTAACGTTAAATAAAGTGAAGTGTAGTATTAAAAAACGTACCGTTTCATAGTCGATTGCGTGAATTCCGCGTCTATGATTGGTAAGTAGGGGTTCAAGCGGCTTTGAATTGTGACAAACTTGCTACTCGTCACAGTAAGTCTCTCACTTATCAAAGTCATTGAGTACTGCCAGACCTTCATTATCGATAAATTTTTAAAATTTTCTTTGATCTGTCATAAACAAGGTCTGAAAAACGATAATGCGATAAGTAAATAAATAAATTAAAAGGAGTATATTGAGAGACATAAATGAAAATACAGATAAATGAAAGAAACGAAACAATAATTAGTTGAAACCTTACCAGGGAGGACACAGAAGCGAGCCAACTTTTTTGACATTTTTCGGATATATTAAATCATTTGTAATTTCAAGGACTTTCAAGTATGTGTCGATGACTTCATTGTCAAGTTACGAGTGTCCTTTAAGAACCTTTAAAATAGCAACAGTGACGTCAACACCCATGATATTATTAACAATCACAGTGTCTTCATTCGCAGGCCGGTTTCAAAAACTGAGCATATATTTATGCTCTATAGATTGTGGCTCATCCTCCTCCTCCACAACCACTTTTGGTCTTTGCACAATGGCTTTACTCTTTGAAGTTGTCGGGGTCTTTCTCCTCTTCCAAGCACGCAAGTCATATCCATCGGCTTTACTCTTTGAAGTTAATAGTTTCACTAAAATTAATTTTAATGATGCCTGTTGTGACTCACGAGAAGGCTGTGTAAGCGGAGCACCCTTATCACCCACCAAGGGTTGTTCAGCAAAAGGTTGAGGTGCATTAATTTCAAGGGAAGTTTGTAGGGCAGTGGGTTGAGGGGCAGTTTGTTTAGCGGTAGAAGTTTAGAGAGCAGTGGGTTGAAGAGCAGTGGGTTTAGGGCCAGTTGGTTTAGCGACAGAAGTTTGGGGGGCAGTGGGTTGAGGTGTAGGTTGAGGAGCAGTGGGTTTAGGGGCAAAAGTTTTGGTAACGACTGGTTGAGTGACAGTGGGTTGAGGGGCAGAAGTTTGAGGAGCTGTTGGATGAGTGGCAGTGGGTTGTTTGAGAACGAAGGCTTCAAATAATACAGAGGAAAGAATATCATCCTACATAATTGAAAAATATATTAAAAACTGTCATTATATTTTACAAAAATAACATAAAGCGACCGCATTATCGGCCAATAACTTACATGAGCGGACGCAAACTTACATGAGCGGCCGCTAACTTAAGTTCGCGTCCGACAACCTAAGTTAGTGGTCGCTCATGTAAGTTAGTGGCCGCTCATGTAAGTTGTCGTCCGATAACTTAAGTTATCGGACGACAACTTACGTTATCGGTCGCCAACTTAACTTAGCTAACTTAGAGTTAATATGTTAAAAATTAATTTTTCTTAAATTTAAAAAGAATTGGTTTAATACTTTTGTCAAATGAGATTTGACTGCTTCAAGATCCTTCCGTATTGCGTCATTTTCGTTAGTTAAATTAACAATCCGATCTTATAGTGACCGTACTTGATCTTATAATGGCCTAACCTGCTCTTATAGAGTCTTCTTGTCTCTCTCTAGTTCAATGGTTATCGCTTGTCCTTTAAACACTGTAAATACACATTTAAATTCACTTTTCATATCTTTAACGACCATACGGAGAGATGTGCATTCTTTTTTAAGCTCGGTTACTTCTTTAATTAGATGTGGTTGCTTAGCGGGTTGTTCCCTGGTTGGCTGGGGCCTAATTTTCTATTGTTTGCCCTTTGATTCCAGATATTGACGTATAACGACCTCGTACTCGTCGTTATCGTCACTGTCATCATCGTCATTCTCGTCGTCTTCATTGTCATCTAGGTGAGGCTCTTCAGCTTTTTTTGGGAACGCGTCTCGTAACTTTGGACATCGTCGTATTCATTTATCTTTTCTTCACGTGAGGTTCTTCGGTTCTTTCCTGCTTCCTTTCCATATCTCTTTGCATAAAAAAAAGTCGAACTGATCAATACTGTAACTCATATTTTACAGCTTCAAGCTCTAAAATAACTTTAGACTTAAGAAAATTTTCTCGATAATAATTTGGATTACGACTGAATTTCGGGCCTTCTCATTTCAATAGCCTCAAAATTGGATCTTTCAACTGAGTAAGAGTGGTGGCGACTCCTGGAAAGTGCTCAAACGCCCAAATCTGTAGGGTGATAGTGCATATGTAGATGTTATAATGCTCATTTTCTGACTTTTTAGCCGCTTCCCTTTTGATGATCGCTTTTGATATGTACTCTACTAAATTTTTGTAAACTATCAGGCCCCACAAAAACTCGTTAAACTTTTCAAGATTATCTACTAATTCTAAGTACTCATTGCCCACTTCTTGGTATGTGTCCGGAAGTAAGAAACATGATAAGAGAAACAACAACGATAGTTTCAAAAATTAATCGTTGGATAGGTTGGCACTATCAATTATATCTTCAATACGAGATCTTTTAGTCGATGTCCCAAGAAAAAATTTGTATCGAATGGTTTCTTTTTCTGGCACGGCCACGTGCTTAGACTCAGGTTCCGTCAACATATTTAGCCCTAAAATCAATGATATATCCGACTCCTGCAGTAGTACATTGGTGTTCATAACTTTAAAAATATTATCTTTAACCCAAAAATTTAAAATTGTGTCAACCAAAAATTTCTAAATAGATGACCAAAAATTGAATCATTTAGTATCTTTTTTCGTTGCAATGCAAGTAAAATTTCATAACACTAATTTCAGTATATTTCTCGAAGGCCTTTAAAATCCTAGTCATTTTATAATCACTTAGTGGAAACTACAAAATATATAACAATAACTAATTAACAAAAAAAGTGAGGTTGAAAATATCCCGTTAACTTATCAATAATATAAGTTATCGTCCGCTAACTTACATTATTGACCGATAACTTATAATATCGGTCGATAATGTAAGTTAGCGGCCGATAATATAAGTTAGCGGCTGTTAATTTAATTTAACGGCCGATATTGTAAGTTATCGGCCGATAATGTAAGTTAGTGGACGATAACTTACATTATCGGTAAGTTAGCGGGTTAGGTGATGAAGATAACGAATGAGTATATTATTTTAAATGTGAAAAAAAGTTACCTGAAAATTTTTTAAGTTCTTTTTCTGCTTTGTTGCCGATTTGCCGCTGCTCTCTCGGTTTTTACAGAAAAGTTAAAGTGAAATAAAACAGTAAATAATGAAAAGTAAAAGTTAAAGTTACCATTTATATATTTAAGAATTAAAATCTTTATTTAAAATAACAAGGTCGGTGCTGACATGAAACCGGCTTGGCTTAGAGCTAGCTTGTTATATAAAGTTTGAAATTATAAAGTCGTTTTTACAAATATGCAAACTTATAAGGCCGAAAATGTAAAATTTCCTTATTAAAGTGTGATTTATTATTATGTTTTTATTATTATGTCCTATGGTGCACATCTATGACCAATCTAGATTGTCCGAGTGGCGATCCTAAAGAAGGATGCCTATAACTAGATGTGAACCATTCAGAATATGATTAACAAACTTTATTATCGAC
The DNA here is from genome assembly GCA_021018995.1 of Chloranthus sessilifolius. NCBI lineage: Eukaryota > Viridiplantae > Streptophyta > Magnoliopsida > Chloranthales > Chloranthaceae > Chloranthus > Chloranthus sessilifolius. The sequence goes on from CM037586.1 coordinate 181,391,606, forward strand.
CACAAAAATTAAAAGCAACGGTTGATGCTATAGTTGATAAGTCAGATGGTTTAAATCTTCATAAAACACCATTTTATGGCCTATTGCACTTTAATATATGACATATCACTGTGCCAGTACATATCACCTATATCTTTAACCATTGATTATGTAAGATCATTTAAACACCGTTTTAGTGTTTAAATGATGGTTAGGGAGAGTTGGTCCTAATGAAAAAGACTCGACTCTTCTGATTGTCATTTAAACGCTAAAACGGTGTTTAAATGATCTTATACCATCAATGACCTAATATATGATTGATCGGTACAGTCAAAGTGATAGATCATACATTGAAGTGCAATAAGTCAAAAATAATATTTTAGGGAGATTTAAACCATCAAATTTGTACGCTATTTCTTGGTAGATATTGAAGGTCACAAATCCGATGTTCTACATCCACTTATAGGCATGTTCTGTTGGGCTAAGACATATTCCAACCAAGGATCAAAATAGCAAGTAAAATATTGGTTTCAACCTCCACCGAAATTGATATTTTGAACAAAAACTTTAAATTTTGACCAAAATTGGTAATTTAATGTTTTTTATTTAAAAAAATAAACAATTCGAGCATAAAAAACTCCAAAATTACATAGGACGCCTTAAAATTATCATCCGATAATTTCAAGGCTTATACAAATGGCCCAAAATTTATATGTTTTCATATTGGGCTTGCCCAAAAACTAACAAATATCGGCCGATACTTTGAATTATTGGCCGATATTTTGAACCATGATTCTAACGATAGATTGTCACTTGGACAACTTAAATTGATCAATGATGTGATAAATCACAAAACAATAGTGTGAGATAAAAATGTCTAATTTTAATGGTGTCAATGTCGGTCACAAGCAATTATCCACATTAAAATGTCATAAATTACCGAGAAGGTCATGAATAATTCACAAAAATTGACCTTTTTTTTTTTAAAATGCATGGATTTTTAAATTTTTTGCAAATAATCTATAAATTATTTATCAGAATCGTTAATTATTCACGAATTTTGGGCGGATTTAGTGACATGGAGCCAACCAAGAGGTGGGAAGTGATTCGATGGTCTGGATCGAAGACTATAGCGACATTTTTTGGCTGTGTTTGGGTTAGCTCCTATAAGAGCATAAGCAACTCTATGCCTGTTTCATGTGAGAGCAAATAAAATTTGCTCTATAATAAAACAGACATAAAGCAATTTTATCACTTAAATTTGTTTTTTGGATAGAGAAAATATAGAGTAATTTTATCACTTAAATATGCTTTTGGGATTGAGCAAACATAGAGCAGTTTTATTATTTAAAACAGCTTCTCATCGTAGCAAATGAGGCGAAGACCTGTGTTACCAAAGGAAAATGTAGTTCTCCCTCGGAGCCAAAAGGTAAAAGACCTGCTCTTTGACCCCAAAGGCGAACTCAAACGCGGTTGTTAACAAACTTGAGATTCACTCTCCTCACCGGCTTCATAAGAGTTATAAAAGCTTTTGAAGCAAGCATCTATTTACCATTCCACCCATCAAACGTCCAAGGATGACATTCACAGACGAGAGGGGTCCTTGAAAACCATGGAAGACACTATCGCTATCGGGGGGTGGGGGGGACAGAAGCAGCTAACTGACGAACGTAAGAAGCCGTTAAAATGTCCGCAGAAGCCGTTGGTCTTCTGCTGACGTGTCTCACTACAAAGTCATTTCCACCGCCTTCCACCGAAACCATGTCAAAAGCACATCTCACGTATCTTCCTTTCACTCATCGTTGATTCTTCCTTCGGCCCTCTCTCTCTCTCTCTCTCTAAATAAATAATAAATAAATGAACAACAAAACAATCTACTTTTCTATATCCTACCCTATGAGAAGTTTCCACCAAAACAATCTCACTTTTATTAGATCATGTAGTGTTTTATACGATTCCTTTATATCCTGATCGGTCTTTGGTCTTCGATCTTCTTAGGGGTTTGTCCCCTTCTGTTGATCCGTCTTTGAATCCGGATATATAGGAGGAGAGGAAGAAAATAGAGTTTTGGGAAAATTTTAGTTGGAGAAATGACGAATTTGTATGGGGATTTCAATCAGAAGATCGATTACGTATTCAAAGTCGTTTTGATTGGGGATTCGGCGGTCGGGAAATCTCAGCTCTTGGCTAGATTTGCAAGGAACGAGTTTAGTTTGGATTCAAAAGCTACGATCGGGGTGGAATTCCAAACGAAGACGCTTGTAATCGATAACAAAACTGTAAAGGCGCAGATTTGGGATACGGCCGGACAGGAAAGGTGTGGTCTTGTTTATTTTATGTTAATTTGATCACTTTTTATTATGCGGATAATAGATTTGGCTTATATGTAATTTTAACAACCACTACAATTTATGTACTTTGAATTGTTCTGTAATTATTTTTAGAGATTCGTCACTTTTCGACTGATTTCGAAGTTTGAGTTTTATGAATTTTTTGTTCTTTTATGGTTTGTGTTGTGAGTAAAAGAATGATTTTGAAGTCGGATTGATGATATTATTTATGCTAGAAAAAATAAAAATGCAGAGTCATTGGAATTCAAAGTTGCCCCTTTGAGATCTAAATGTACATGTAATTCTAGTTTAATTTTTTTTAATAAATTGGGTGCCCAGGCCTCTTAGAGCATCCAACTAACCCTAGGGGTACATGCGTGCCCCAAGTTAGCATGTTCCATATCAGCACTGGATATAAATCCCTAGGGTGGCCTCAAGGTGGGGTTCTAACTTCTAACTCAGGTCTCCTGGTTCCTGAGGCAGGTACGTTTGAGTAATGTGAACCATGTATATTATGTAACTTTGGAGTCTGATGTTTGGATGTGCATGGGTATCAGGCAAGTTTCTTGAATTGGAACTTCAATTATGGTTGAATTAAGTTTAGAACCTAGGGCTGCTCTTATAGTAGCTTCTCCCGGATTTGATTTAAGTTGGTTGGTTGATTGGGATAACAATGTTCTTTCAGTGATTTGAAGAAAATAGTTCTGCACATTCTTCTTTACGTGAGGTTTTTTGCTGGGAACTTACAGTTCTCAGAGCACCTACCCTTTTGATTCTTGCAATCTGTGGTCCTCAGGATATCTTCAGGTGACTTTGATAAGTGTACTTAGCGTAAACCACGTGCAATTGGTCTAGGATAGTTGTGAGTTCAATCTATTTAGAAAAATGAAGATGAAAATAGTTTCAATACAAATCATTAATCTCAGAATTAGGGTTCGTACGGAGGATTTCAATAACCTTAAATGGGCCAAAAGCACAAAAATGGTCCGTGTGTGATGCACAATATACACATGCTTACAGACACAAACTTGTTAGGACGGTACTTCTTGAATTCTTTGATAAGTTCCACACAAGGGATTTTGTTGCAAAAACACTTAACTCCACCTTTATGACCTTAATTCCAAAGAAAACGGGGCCAAGGAGTTAAGGAATTTTAAGTTGATAAGGCTATGTCTCTACAAGATTTTGACGAAGGTTCTTGATAATTAGTTGAAGCTTCTTATGGACAAGATTCCTCCACTCAAGGGCCATTCTTTTACGGTAAGCAAATGCTTGATGTCTCCGTCCTTCGCTCACTGAAGAGGCCTTCGGTCACGGTAAGCAAATGCTTAATGTCTCTGTCCTTGCTCATTAGGTTATTGACTCCTGTTATAAATCCAAGATCCAGGGTGTTATTTGTAAAGTTGACATGAAGAAAGACTGGCTATGATAGTCGTCATTGGAGATTCCTACATGCTGATTGTTTGGCTTTTAGGCACCAATGGAGGGGTTGTATGAAAGAATGTATATTTATAGCTTGGTTTTTAATTTTGATCAATGGCACACCTAAAGGATATTTTAAAAGCACAAAGAGTCTAAGAAAGGCGATTCACTTTCGCTGTTTCTCTTTAGTATGGTTGGTGACGGTGAAGCACTAAGCCAATTACTTCAAAGGTGCAGATTTAAGGCTCCTTAATGTGTTTGATTTTCTAACAGTGAACCTTCCTTTAATGCATTTGTTATATAATGGATGGCACAATAATTTTATGTGGGCTTAATGTTTTGAGCTAAAGAATATCAATGTGGTCTTGAGATGCTATGAAGCTTTTTCTGGTTAAAAGGTGTTAATATTTCCAAGTCTACCATATTGGGGATTCATTTAGAGGGCCCACATCTTTCCACACTTGCTAGCTCCTTTGGGTATACATGTAACACCTTCTTCCTCCAATCTTTCACTTATTTAGGGTTGTGTTTGTGTGTGGAAAAGCCAAAAAAGGTACTTTGGGACCTGGCAGTGGAAAGATTCGAACATGAACTGGCTACTTGGAAAGGAAATTTGCTCCTGATAGAGGGTCACCTCACACTCAGAAAATCTGCATCATCAAATTTTCAGGTATACATTATGGCCACTTTAGGTGAACCATTAGCGTAGTTGCAAACTGCTAGCCGTACCGCAATCATAGTAAAAATAGGAATCAGAAAGCAAAAAATCGAAGGCATAACACACTTGAAGTAAAGCTAGCATGCCAACCAGGTGCCGTATCCCCCTTTCTTCCATTCTAGTTCATCTTTTGAGAGAAAGAAACTCAGAAAACTGCAATGGATATTTTATGTAAAGGCCATGGCGAGGCAAGGAAACTCCACCTTGTAAAGGCCAATGTCCCCATCTGTTCCAAATCATCAGTTCTTCCAACCTAGATTCTTCATTCAAAACTTGGGAATCATGGACATGACCTTCCAAATTAGTCATTATTATGGGAGGCCTTACGTAATTGGGAAATCTGGTTGTTTTAAGTATGTTTTTTCTTTTGATTAGATAGAGTGAGGATGCTCTCTTTGATTGTTATCCTTCCACCTATCATCATCTCATCAAAGGCAATTTAATCTTCTAATCTTTTCATATATTCTATATATTGGACAACTTCTCCTTTCATATATCTTATATATAGTGGACAATTATTTAAGGTGGAAGTCGTCCATTCATTTTTTATGCTAATCTTACGTGGTATTCAATCTCTCTCTCTCTCTCTCTCTCTCCCTCCTCTACCCGCCATAAGTATTTTTATGTTCCTCTCTTTTTTCCTATCTCTTAAGCTTTATCTGCAATGCCCTATCCCTCTGATTCGTCTGCCATCTCCCACTCGCCCAACTCTTCTCCTTCTTTCCCTACTGGTAACATCTCTAGTCACTTTGTCTTTATTAAGCATGACAGCAGTAGTTATTTTCTATGAAAAGTCAACTTCTTCATTTTCTTATTTGACAAGATCTATAAGGCGATGGAACTGTCCCATCACCATCCACTACTTGTCGAAGATTAGAGAGGCTGCTCTATTCCCAACTTAGCCTTCATTAGTGGGAACACCTAGATCAGCATATTATTAGCTACTTCAATGCAACTCTCGGAGAGAGTATTTGTCTCAACATGTGGGTTTTACTATCGCATGTGATATGTGGGGCGCCCTTGTCAACATCTTCACTCAACAATCTCAAGTGCACTTAATTTAGCTTTATCTCCAACTGTGGACTCTGCCTAGTGAGATCTAGGCAAGTCAACTGGTTGGGTCGACCTGATACCCAACCCGATTTTTTAGCGGGTGGGGTGCATAAAGTTGGCTTGTCGGGTCGGGCATGAGACATCCGACCCCGACCGTTGCGTAGACCAAAAGGTTTTGTTGGGTCGGGTTAGGTCTACCCGACCAGATATTTTGTACTTAAAATTATGACAACAGGGGTTTTTACTGGGTCAGGTTTTTGGGTCGAGTGCCGGGTCGGGTCGGCCTGAGTGCACTATCGGGTCGAGTCGGGTGTACCATCGGGTCGAGCAGCCAAAATTTTGACCCGACCCGACCCGTTGATGACCTTAGTGAGACCTTCCATGAATGGCTGTTTGAACAAAATCAAGTCCCTCTCTGATACCCTCCCTATTATTCATGACCGTGTTTCTGATCATGATCTCTAAATGTACGTTTGGGAGGATTCTCATCTTAGTTTGATTGTGATCTGATACAAAGCTATTCACATTCAGTATTTTGAGCTTACGCCACAGCACCTTATCCATAAACACGTTTGGTACAACTTCATCCACCCTCGGCTCATAAAAAATTACTTTCTTTGCTTGTCAACAACAATCTTGACTTGGTCGCTTTGATGGACGTGGGAAATTTTTATCACCTATAGTCCTTTTGAAATGACAATCATGCCCCTTCTCATGCCTCCTTGGTTGGCCTCCATGTGACAATCTTTAAGGGCCTTCACCTCATTTGGATGATTTTTTGCCAAATATGCAAATATCCGGAGGACACAAGTTTCTAATGTCGCTATCACTTTAATCATGCATGTCAAGAGGAGTCGCTTCCTCAAGCATTCATTTCCATGACAATGTCACAACAATATGATCCAAACAGTCACACCATAGGAGCAATGAGCCATATGAATAGTTCCTTTCTCCACCAATTGACCGACAATCGTGGCTGATAAACTTGTAATTGGATGCATCTCAAATGATTTTCTATTCTTTATTATGAAGAGAAGTCTCTTTAAATAGATGTTAGTGCATTCAATTAAGATTCTTAATGATTCAAAATACTCCTAAAATGCTAATTATCCTAATCTTGCCTAAGATATAGGATACACTTCGTAAGACGTATCTCTCTTTTTAATCCTAAATATTCTCTTTTGCCCTTTGGCACTCACATCTTCCTTTGAAGGAGCGTACAATTAGTTATATGGAATATTAGCCCTTGATCTTTTGAAGTGAGTTAATGGTGAATGGCCAAAATGTCCGATTGTGCTTGGTAGTTGGCACCGTCTATCTATGAAATTCATCACTGTCACACACTCACACAAGGTAGTTAAGGTGGTGTGGCGAGGTCATGGCGAAGAGGCCCACCATGCCATGGCCAGGCCCTTTATCATTATTTTTTTTTATTTTTGTTACTAATCATTAATATATATATATATATATATATATATATATATATAAATTTTCTACTATTTTTTATAAAGGATGAAAAAATTCAACTAATTACTCAAGCAGATCAATTGTCGGGAAAGATTGGAACGACCTTCTGATTATTTTCATGATCTCAAGATCAGTTGTGGGGATGATTGGAACTAAAAACGATCTCTGTCAGTTTGATTCAACATACGGCGGGGGTTTAGTAACAGTCCCCTAAAACAAAAACAGATAGAAAAAAACTTATGAAACAAACAGTAAAAAATAATTTTTGGCATTAAAGTTCATTAAAAAAAATACATACACAAATAGTACAAAACAAAAGAAAAAAAATCATACATGCACGTGAGTCTGTGAAGAACTTGAGCGTTGAAGGTCGTTGATTGATTGTGAATGTGCTAATTGGATTAAAAAAAATCAGATTAAAAAAAATGGGAGAGAAAGAGAGAGGAAAGAAGTACCAATAAAAAAAATAAAAACAAGAGATTCAAAAAATATACAAACCTGTGTTGAGAAAGAGAGAGACGAGAGAGAGAGAGACTATAGAGAGAGAGAGTGGCTGTGAGAGAGGAGCTGTGAGAGACGCTAGAGGGTTTCACTTAAACCCTAGATATGATGGATATAACTTATCAAACATAAGTTATAAGTTATAAATATAATTTATAACTTATAGCTGTTATCGAGGATCAAAATATCGGTAAACCGATACGTATCGTCCTAATCTCCAGGACGATACATTTTTTTTTTCGATTGTCTACACAATCGATATCGATTGGGTAGACAATCGCTATCGATTGTGTAGACAATCGATTTTTTTTTTTTTCCTGATTGTCTACACAATCGATGACGATTGTCTACTCAGTCGATATCGATTGTGTAGACAATCGGAAAAAAATAATATATATATATATATATATACATATTATCGGACGATACATTGAAATTATCGTCCGATAATTTCAATGTATCGTCCCTATCGTCTGATACGGGCGATACATTGCCCGTATCGGACGATAAGTATATTGTTTTTAAGGGGGTACGATACAATGCCTTTGTATTGTACCGCCCAAGTCCAAAACCGATACGTATCGGACGATTTTTTGACCCATGGCTGTTATAATGTATAATTTATAACTTATCGTTATAAGTTGTCAAAAAATAATTCAAAATAGCAGCCCTGGCGACACTATCACGCCGCCATAGTGTCGCCATATATGCATTCTCACCATATAGGTTCATATGGTGATTTGTTTCACCATCGTCATCGTGACGCCAGGGCCTCACCTTCACAACCATGTTGTAACATCCTACTCGTTGTTAAGTATGTCAAGCTGATGGGTCACTAGATCAGGTCCATCCTGATCTCTCTTCGAAACATATGATGTAAGATCATACTATATCCAAGGTGTCAAACTCGGTATCGACATTGGGTATCGGTTCATAAAGGACCGATATGAATCAGCTGATACCGATATGGAGCCATGGTAATTGAAAAAAGAAAGTACCGTTGAAAACGTTTCGAACTTCCAAGATAAGTGAAATTGACACGTACATATTTCAAATCTTTTCCAACTTTCAAGAGAAGTGCCAGCTATCGAGTCTATCCCCAAGATGACACGTATATGCTTTTATCCCATAAAAGCAAACTTTTTAATCTTTTCAAATTCCAATCCCTTGCAGAAGGTTGGACTGACAACGGCCTATCATGCGTCCTTTCTCAAAAGCTGAGAAAATTAAAGGGGACCGCTGCTCGCACCAACCTGTTTAGTGAAAGTGCCCACGTCTTATACCCCTTGAAAATCGTTGATTGAGTCGGATCAGATGATGAAAGTCGTGATTCACCCCTATCTTTCAACAAATAGATCTCGAGATCATGACGCACATATCAGACGGTTACTTTTTAATTACATGTATCACAGATTCTCAAAAAATGCCCTTAAAATCACATTTGATGTCTTATGATTCACGGCCATATTTTAGGGATATGTGATACCTGGAATAAAAAACTGACCGTCTGATAGGTGAACTATGATCTTAAGATCTATTTCGGTGAATATTGGGGCAAAATACGACCTCCATCAATTGATCCGACGCAATCAACAATTTCATGGGGTCTGGGGCGTAGGTGGCTTCATTAAACATGTGGGTGCGAATAAAGTTACCCAAAACAACTGTATATCCTGGTACCACGGTCCTTTGACGTGTGTTATTAATTTATTATTCCGGCAAGCAACCCCTGTAACCGGTTACTCTACCGGTTCATCTGGTCACTGAAGAAGCCTGATATGGTACAACACCAAGCAGCTTTGAAGTAGATGACGAAACAACAAAAACAGAGTGGCGGATACCCGATACGTATCGGTTGGCCAAAAAACCGATACATATCGCCGATACTTATCGGTATCGACTGATATTTGATTCCTTGACTATATCATGTGACTTGGACAAAATCTCTCATTGGAGAGATCTTATGTTAAAGAAAGTAGGAGATCATGAGGCCTAAGTTCGTAGATAGGGGGGGTTTGTAGACGAATAGAGGAAGGCAATGTTTTTATATTGAAAAAGAAGGGATTAGATAAAAGAGAAGAAGAGGGCTTCAAGAGGCAGGACTCAGCACATGTCCGGCCTAATTGTAAGATCTGTGGCAATGGCTTTGATACCATTATAAAATCTTGGAATTGGATACATCTCAAATTATTTTCTCATATTTTTATTTTAAAGAGAAGCCTCTTTAAATAGAGGCGAGTATATTCAATTACGATCTCAAGATATCCTTAATGATTCAATAAAATATTCCTAAATTACTAATCAATCCTAATCTTGGCTATATTATTTTTGTAGATGACTATAGTAGGTTCACTTTGATTTCCCCATGGACAAAAATTTGAAGGGCTTACTAGTTTTCATACCTTTTGTCTGACTGTCTCATGGTTAAATTATTTATTTCTTGGGAAGATCAAGTTCTTCCAAAGTGATGGTGGGGGTGAATTTTCTGGAAAAAGCTTGAAACAGTGTCTAATCCCATGGCATTATGCATCATTTTTCTTACCCTACACATCAAAACACAACAGCCTTGTTGAACAGGAGCAACACCATGTGGCTGAAATGGGTAGCACTCTTCTTTCTCATAGTAGGCTCGCCAAATCCTTTGCTTGAAGCTTTCACCACCACTGATTTTCTCATTAACCAACTCGCAGTGTCGGTCTTTTGTAACTGTTCTCCTTTTGAAGCATTGTTTGGGCGAAAGCCTGATTAAAACTTCTTGAAGATTTTGGTTATACATGCCACAATTCCTTGATCTGTACTCCAACTTGGCTCAGTGTCTCTTTCTTGGATATAATGATATGCTCAAGGAGTATCTCTGCCTCAATCCAATCTAGATGGGATTTATATTTCCTGGCATGTAGTTCTTGATGAGATCTTATTTCCTTTTACTGACATTTACACGTATGCTCCTCAGTCTTCACCACCTCAAACAGTTACATTGCAAGTACGGTTTTTTGTGCCCTCTATCATGTCTAATCGGATGGCCCAACTTCTCAGTAGGACAAAACTGATTAACTATGGTGTCACCTTCTTCACGTTGTTTTGGACCTTCCTCCTCTCTGATTGATTTACCACCTCATCCTACCATGGATATTTTGGTCGATAATCACCCATCTATCTTGTGGTTGGTTTACCTTGACCTCCAGGGGTGCCTGTCCGCCATCATATCGTTGCCCAAATGCAAGATGGCACTCGTTTTATAAAATCCTTTACCACCACAAACAATCCTCTTCCAATGGCCGTTACTTCCCAAATTGCTCTTATCGAACCCAGTTGCTACATTGACATTGCTGAAGACCTTAAGTGGGGTGTTGTTGTGGTTAATGTGTTCAATGCCCTCCTAAAGTAATGCATGGTTTCTTATTCCATGTACAACATACATGAACATTGGATGGTTGCAGATGGGTGTAAAAATCATACAATGGGCTGATGGTTCTATAGAACTCTACAAAGCCATTCAATGGCTAAGGGCTAAAATCAACAAACCGGCCTTTCCTCCAACAATGCTGAAAAATACATTCCTTTGCCTAGTATTCATCTAGAGTGTCCAACTGAGTTGCTTGAAAGTCGGGTTTCAAACAAATAGGCAAAGGTCTTCTGCTAAACCCTAATTGAGTAACACAGATGTTACTCAGCTCTATGAGCGCATAGGCACGATCCAGAAAATCTAACCTGCATTAATAAGATCTAATCTCACAAATTGTAGAAAAATGAAGTAGCTAGAGAAAAGGATAGGACTACCTTATCGCTGTCTGAGAAAATTAGTTACAAAATTTAATTAATATTATTGTTAAATCATCAACATTGTTTGATTCTAATATCAGAATACCAAAGAATAAATGGAGTCTCTGAACTATAATATTCTAGTCATTGATAGTTTAATGCTATTTTACTTTATTCACAATTCGCTCGATTCATTTTCGGGTTCGTAATTCACAATTCGCTACTCCCTTGCAAACCCGATTCGCTAGGGGTAGAATGAGTTTTTATTTATTTATTATTATTTATAAGCTAACAATAATTCAAAATAGAGTAAAAAATTTAAATTTTTAAACCAAATCAGTTGTCAGCTTAGTTGGTTAGAGAAGTGATGGATTTGGTAGTAGGTATATAGGCCGTGGTTTCGATTCTCCCCAACTCCATTTACGTTTTAAAAGCATTTTTATAGGTAAATGCCCAATTCGCCCAGTTCTCCCAATCAGGCCGAATTGGACCGAGTTGAACTACGTATTGGTTTGCTCCAAACCAATTTGCAGTTCGCTTGGTGCAATGGAAAATTAGGTACCAGAGGTTTAATGTATAGGATGAATTGCCCTAGATGTGATATTGCTTAAGTTGTAGGTATTTGAGTAGATTTACAAGAAATTTTAGGACATGCTTACTAGATTTTCTATGTAAACAATGTTGAAATATCTCAAAAGACCACATATTATGGATTTCGTTGCATGAATTTCTGTTGTACTAGAAGGATAGAATTACGTGAAGTGAAGCGGATAGTGGATTCTGATCAGTTCAAGTTCATGGTGGATATGCTTACACTCTTGGATGTGGTAGCTTGATTGAATGAAGCAAACAGGCATTTATCGTTATCAGGGGATTAGAATTCCATATTAAAATAGAAAATAGCACAGATTAAAATGTCGCCTATCCAATGCATTTCATCTCGTATGTATCCCAGTTTTCATATATTGACACAAAGTAGTATCACCGTATCAAACTTTGTGAACAAGATAAGCTTATTGAAAGAAGGTCAACTCTTTATGCGCATGGTATGGTGTAGGCTGATAGGATTTTATGTATAAGATACAAATCAAATTTTCAAGTAGGCCAGTCGACATGTAATTCCAACATTTCAATCCTTTGTAATACGATAAGAGTTAGAATAATTCAAGAGGCATGGACAAAATATTTTCCAATTTGATCTGTTTAAAATTTTTTATCTGCTGCCACAAACTCGTTTTGTTTGTATCAGGCAATATAATGCAAAATATTCCCTTTTTCATGTCGTGTGGTCTAACAGAAGCCGTTACAAGTATTTAATATTCAATATGTGTCAAGTTTTCAACTGGGTAAGTCAACACATTTACCATTATTTCAATCGTTGTTGAAAATTTATTGTAACATACAGCGATACGTTTTTGGTGTAAGCCTGTAATTTGAGTTTCTACACTTTGTGAATACCAAGCAGCATAGGAAGGACAAATGGTAGAACTTATAATAGAAAATTAGCCATATATGTCCTAATTTTTTTGTTAATAGAACTTCTAGAGATTGCGAGCACCTCAGGCCTCGCTATTTTTTTCGTTTTTTGTTGCTTTTGGATTGTGGGGGAAGCTTGATCTCTCGACAATTCCGTTTTTTTTTTTTCTATATTTTCTGTCATGTATCATATGTAATTTTGTTTTTTGTCTTTCTTTTGCGCCAAGTTTCTCGCTCGGTCTTCTTTGATCCGCTTTGATCCACCGTATCTTTCGTTCAATTTAATGAATATATAGCGCATTTATTGATCAAAAAATAAATAAATAATGGAAAATTTGCCATATATGGCCAAGGCACAATTTTGTAAAACCAATGCTCAACCAATATTGGTAACCCAACCAAGTTGGCTAGATGTCCCATGATCTAGATTTTGAACTGGAAGAAACTAGTTATTTGGAGCGGTAAGGTGAAAGCACTAAACTCTTGAAAGGAGAAAGTGTGATCCTCAGTTATACCATAATTTATAGACTTGCAACAACGAATTACATCTATAGAAGTTTAAGAGAGAGAAGAAAGAGGAAGGAGATGGAGAGAAAGATGATATAACACGGGAGATTAAATTGTAGATCTTGTTATTTCGCTACTAATCTTTTGAGTCTATAAGTAGACTTTTACAGATAGGTGGTTTTACCACGTTTACGCGAATGATAAAACTAACTGTAATACGGTTTTCCACGTGATAAAGATAAACCTAATCTTAAGATCCTAATCTTTACCGCATCCATGTAATCTTACAGATTCTCTAGTACCCTCTCGCAATCTCATGTTCTTTTGAAAATGAACATGTGATTGGTTAAAAAAAAGTAATTGATCTTCATGATGTTCGATATTGCTAATAAACTATCGAAAAAACGTTCCATCGTGCTTGTTGGTGGTCACCGCATGTCTGTGAAGTCCATCATTATCGCATCCCGCTCATCTTGAAGTATCTCGGAGCCGAAGGCTGACTAGGTAACGTTTGTCATGATCTCTCCCACAAGCAATTGAAGACGAATAGTCTCTCCCACAAGCAATTGAAGACCAAATAGTATGTCTCGCAAATCTCCTTAGAGATCATTTTAAAAAAATGATAATGAGATCTTGGCTTTATCATGAGAATGAGAGAGGGATAAAAGATGTGGATGGGTTTAGAAGAAAACCTAAACACAAAAGTAGAAAATATGAATTATGTGAATATAGAAAATGCAAACTTATGAATTATGAACATAGAAAAAGCATGGCAGTGGTTGAAACGGATCGCAGAAAGGTGTAAGCCAATATGACTATAATATCATATAGAAATTATAGATAAAGGAGGAAGGAGATGGAGAGAGAGATGATACACGGGAGACTACATTGTATAAGATCTTGTTATTTTTGTACTAATCTTTTGAGTCTATAAATAGACTTTTACAGATTGGTGGTTTTACACAAGCTCCTCAGGCCTAGTTCAATCGATTTAGTGCTTTTCTACTACAATACGAATTCTTTTGCAGCATTGCAGATTCATCCTTATTTATTTGACTCTTTTGAAGGATTGCTTGGTTTATTACTCTGTGTCGATGACATAATTCTTTCGATAATGATGCTTTACTCGCATCTTTTAGTATCACGTTGTGAAGTGAATTTCACATGACAGATCTTGGGCCTCTACATTACTTTTCTCAACATAAAAGTTGCCCAAGCTCTTTTATCGAAGGCACATATGGACGTTTCCTTGATCCGTTTCAATTACTGTCATGACTCTCCTATGTTTCTAATTCATAGAGTTTGCATTTTCTATGTTCACATAGTTTACATTTTCTATTTATGAGTTTAAGTTTTGTTTTAAACCCATCCACATCTTTTATCCCTCTCTCATTCTCATTATAAAGCCAAGTTCTCATTATCATTTTTTTGAATGATCTCTAAGGAGATTTGTGAGACATACTATTTATCTTCAATTTTTTGTGGGAGAGATCATGACAGACCTGATCTAGTGGGCCATCAGCTCCCACAGACTCCAAGATGAGCGAGATGCAACAGTGATGGACTTCACAGACAGGCGGTGACCACCAACAAGCACAATGGGACGCTTTTCGATAGTTTATTAACAATATCGATCATCATGAAGATCAAAACCTATATTTTTATTTTAAACCAATTACATGTTCCTTTTCAAAGGAACATGAGATTGCGGGAGAGTATTAGAGAATCCAAAAGATTACGTGGATGTAGCAAAGATTAGGATCTTAAGATTAGGTATTAAGATTAAGTTTATCTTTATCACGTCAAAACTGAATTGCAGTTATTTTGATCAACCGTGTAAATGTAGTAAAACCACCTATCTGTAAAAGTCTATTTATAGACTTAAAAGGTTAGTAGAGAAATAACAAGATCTTACACAGTAGTCTCTGGTGATATCATCTCTATCTCCATCTCCTACCTTTTTCTTCTTCTCTATCTTAAACTTCTATAACATCAGCCTCTCCTTAAGATGTTATTATATGTTTTTTCTCCTATAATGTAAATAAAGTTTAGTTTTTCTCTTAAGAAGTCAAATAACTCATATATTTATAACTCATATATTATGATGTATTAGTTGTTGGAACACACCTGAGTGTGGATTTGGGCTGATTCCTTTGAGACTCAGTTTTTGTGGGGTATAAAGAACAAGGCCACATTTCTTGGTTTTAAATAATACAATCTTATACCGAGAAACATTGTGCATGATAAGTCTGATTTATCATACTAAGTCCTTACTTAAATACTTCGATTCATTAAGCGCTTGAATACACTTTTGATATATCTATGGTACGTGAAAGTTCAAGTCTAAAAGATACTTCCATTTATGTGCAATGATTTCCTGATCATGGTTATCTAAAATAAGTTTGGGATTGTTAGAAGTATTCTGAAATAAACTATTATGTTTGGTGATGACTTTTGCGCCAATGTTTGTTCATACATGGACAATGAGAGAGATCTCCCTTTCTATAATAGGCACACTTAATTCACTTGGAGAAAAATGTCACATGCATTTAAGTGCTGACCAGAATGGTGCACATCCCGTGCAGTGGTTCACAGACTGTAAGACTTTCACGGATTCCGCGGCATGAAAGGATTTTGAGGCTCTTAAGGTGTCTCATCATAGTCTGCCCTTTGAATGGCCTGGATCAGTGTGCCAGTGCATGAGCTTTGCACCATGTACAAACTCTTAGTTACATACTAATAAATCACTTTTCTCTTAGAGCGCATAGATGCTGGGGAAGAGTGCAGCGTTTGGACGCTGCATCCAAGCCAGATGTCCACCACGTGGCTCCCAAACACAAGTTTGAGTGGCACAGACTTGGGTGACTTGGGCGCAAGGTTGATCATTGTTACCCAAAAAAGTTTTTTAAAAATATCATTGACCGCTATCGATTAAACAGTGGTCAATGGTTAAAAAAATGTAAGGTGAAATAATCTATCAACTCACTGTTCATTTTTACACTGTTAAGACTGACAGCAAATATATATATATATATATATATATATATATATATATATATATATATTGTTTTTTCCCTAGAAACCCCAAAGGAAGGGTGAACTCTAGGGGTGATTGGTGCCAGGTGGGCACTGGGTGCCCTGTGACTCAAATCTGGCTTCCTCAATTATCCTTTTGGTAGGTACACTGAAATTAAACCTAGGATCTCAATGTCACAGGTTCAACCTTAGCTTTACCTACCCGGAAAAGACATCTCACCTAACCTAATCAATAGAATGTACTCATGCATGGAAAAATGAAACTCTTGTTCCATGTATATTTCTTGGATTTTGTGTTGGGTCCTTGGTTACTGGAAGCGGCATGAAGTGTGTAGTAGTTTAGGAGCAGTAGCCAGGAGTGTGATCAAAAGCTTAAAAAGACACTATTTTATGGTCAGAAGCAGGAGCAGCACACTAAGTAGATGATTTCTGCTACTAGAGCTGGGTATCAAGCTTAAAAAAAGAGTGAGAAAAGTTTTTTTTTGGATAACTAGTTACTTCTATTGGAGAAAAAACTGCTGAACAAATGCTACATCAAAGAGAGACAATATCAATAACAAGGAATGAACTAAGCACTCCCTCTTTAGCTAGATGATCAGCTATTGGGTTTGCTGAGGATATGTGCTATCTCGTATGACATGGATACTAGCATGTCTCCAGGGTACTTTAGATTTTTTGTCCAACCAAGCGAAAGCACTTTTTTTATCCTCTTCGATGATAACGTGATTATCCCATCTACCCATCATGGTTTGAATTCCTTCCTTGGCAGCACAGATCTCATCCATCTCACTGTCTGACTCTCCAAATTGGCCTGAGCATGAACTTTTCCCTCCGAATCCCTTACAGCTCCTAATCTACTAGATGATGAATGAGTATAGTTTGGGCAGTTCACGAGAACCTTTGCTAGTGGGAACACACCACATAAGCTTGTTGTTATGTGGAGACAAATGCTACTAAGTCACTTTAGAAGTAGTGATGATCCATCCACAATTGCATAAGTCAAGTGTATTATAGTAATTTCACATTCTATTGTTGTAGCCCTAACTACATGGTATTTAATGTCTTTTTCGACTGGCTGCTCTTGTAACCTCTTTTGAAACTCTTGAGAATAATGGAGAACCTGGGTGAATCCATGGGTGTAGGCACCATTGCCGAACCACGTAAAATCCTTGCATTTTCTGTGTGTGATTTGCGTTCTTGTTTGTTTTAATCCTTTCTTTTCCTAACAAAGCTATCATTGATAGGAGGGAAGTTGTGGTCTTGGGAAAGTAATGCTGATATATGTAACTGCATAACGGAAATGATCTTGGAGGAGTCGACTGTTTTAAAGATGATGAAATTTTTTTGTTTTATTGTTTTTTTATCAGTGAGACGATGAAAATAATTAATGTGTTACAACTTTCTTGATTGATCTCTTTCGTTTATTTATTTTGTTTCTGCTTATTTTTTTGTAGTGGAACTACTGTGACAGAAGTATCCTCATTGTAGAATTACAGTTTGATTAAAAATAGTGATACGTTATATTCCAACAAATTGCTCTCATTATTTGACTTTTGAGATTCATGGAGCAAATGTTTTAATGGGTATTTATCTTGAATCCAAGGGTGCTAATGATTTAATGGGTATTTATCTTGGTTTGTGATCTGCTATGTGCTCGTTAGAGCACTCCTTAGTCATCTCAAAGTTCGTCTTTAAGAAACAAAGGAAAAAGTAAAGAAAGAAAGCCCAGTGTAACTCCGTGAACAGATATTTGGAGAATTTCTCTATCTAAGGTGACCTTTTGGAGAATATCTTTTGAGTCTCATGGGATTAGGAGTAGGATCTGTATCCAAGGGTTTTTGTCATTTTATCTCCATATTAGAGGATTTAAGTTTTTGGTTTTTCTTATGACAAGTAGCTGTTGGGATTTGGGATGGCAAGGGGGACGAGATTTTTTGGAAGAGTTCATCGTATGGTCATATATTGCATGATTAAAACCAATTTTTGGTGTTTCCAAGCTTAGCTCATTAGTGTCTTCTATTATCAAACTCGTCTTTCTTGTTGGAGTAACAAATAATTAATCATGTTCGCTTGTAAATGCACTCAGATTGTGAGGAATCATGTAAATGTTTTAGGCACTCAAAATATGAGATTTCTTTTCTACTGGTTCTCTTGAATAGTTGTCTCGTTATGGGTTTCAAAACTTCTTGGATGCAGGATTCATTATCCAGCACTCAGGCCAGGTGACAACTCAACTAAAATAGGGCCTACTCGTTTATTTCTAGGTAGAGAGAAGCATTTATCTGTTTGTCTCTAAAATGGTTTATTTATTTATTCTTCCAGACTTTCTTTTTGGTTCAGTTTATTATTCATGCTTCTGCTATATGAGAAATATTTCAGTAATATTTATGTTGGGCATAGCGAATTTGGCTATGTTTATCTATTTCATTATTTGTGGTCTAGCGTTCCTGGATATTGGCAATAAATTTTGCAATATAGAGCAAGATTATACACTATGTCGTAACCATGAAAATGGCCAAGTTCATCAACTCTATCTTAGTCAATTCATTTGACATGGAAATTTTATAATATACCCCAATGAACCTGGCTGTTTTTATGACCAGGTTCAGTCTCAGATGCCACTGTCCTGTAAAAAAATGGAGGTTTTTATTATCGTAACCCTGAAACTGGCCAGGTTCATCCAGTCCATCTTAGCCCGGTCATTTGACATGGAAAAGTTTATAATATACCCAATGAATCCAGCTGTTTTTATCACCAGGTTCAGTGTCAGATGCCACTGGCCTGTAAAGAACAGATATTATTATGATTGTGGTATTTTACATCACTTCTCCCCTCATGATACCTGAATGGTGGTGGGTCCCAGGTACCGGGCGGTTACTAGTGCTTACTACAGAGGGGCTGTTGGGGCAATGCTGGTATATGACATGACCAAGCGCCAGTCGTTTGATCATGTAGCAAGGTGGTTGGAGGAGCTACGCGGCCATGCTGACAAGAACATTGCGATCATGCTCATTGGCAACAAATCTGACCTCGGAACTCTTAGAACGGTTTCTACAGAAGATGCGAAGGACTTTGCGCAGCGTGAGAACCTCTTCTTTATGGAGACTTCGGCCCTTGAAGCCATCAATGTAGAGTCAGCGTTCCTTACGGTGCTGACGGAGATCTACCGGATCATTAGCAAGAAGGCCCTTATCGCCAACGAAGAATCAGAGTCCAGCGGTAATTCGGCGCTCCTCAAGGGGACCAAGATCGTTGTCCCCGGTCAGGAGCCGGTTTCTACTGGGAGAAGCATTAATTGTTGTTCGTCCTCGTAGACACGTGTCATGTGATATCCTTCATTGTCAATTCTCTTTAGGTTTCGTCTTTTCCTCGATCTTTGGAAGGCGTTGTTAATTGTAAGGCCCAGATTTTGTATAAGGGATCAGAGAAACCTAGTGGCCATTGAACTGTATGCCCTTTGATCTGGACTGTCCAATCCGTGGGCAACCTCACCTCACAGTTGCACTGGTAGTTTGATCCTAATCATCCAATTAATGGATGTATTTGGCCAAGTAAAAGCTGGAAATTTTCTGATCATTGCACCTTTTTCCGAGCTCGTTACCTGAAATTTCTTTTTATTTACCCAGTTTGTGTCTTCTTTCGTTTGGTTCCACTATCTACCATTATTAAGGAGACACTGAAATCACCCCCTTTGCCAGGGGAGATGAACTTATTTTTCTGACATTATGAAATCCTGTGCAATAAACAGATACCAAACAGCTCAAAGTTAAATATTTTTCTTTCTATATTAGTGAAACTATTCGACTAGCAACAGAAAATGTTCTCTCATCTGGTGCTAGATTGTTTCTTATAAGATATATGCTCTTTTCTATCTGAAATTGGCGTTTGGTGAGTACATAACTGGCTGTGTTTGGCGGCGTAATGAGATTAAGTAGGCATATGAACCTCTTCACATTATTACTGGCTGAGATATGCCGGACGGGATACACATTCTAAAATATACCAGAATATTCTGGTGTAGGGCTGTCACTGGGTCGCTCTAGGCTAGGGTCAAACCGGGATTTTGGTCAGCCCAATTACTTTCACGCCTAAAAAGAGGGCTGAAAATGATCTCCATTAGCTGATACAAGATAGTCAATGGTTTTAACCGAAGAAAACCCTAGTTGCGGCTATCAAATCTTTGCTCCCATTGAGAACTATGATGACAAAAGGAAGCTAGTAAAGTGTTTGAAAAATTACAATAAGAAATTCGAAAATGATGAAATTGGGCAAGAGAAATTAGACTCGAGGCACGTAGTCGCTATCTTTAAAACGTTATTCGCTCTCTACTCGAGTAAACCCTCAAGTTTGCAAAAAGGTTTAAACGAGGCATTTCTAAGATACAACAAGCTCAACATCTTGGATGCGATCCGTTACTTTGCAATAGTAGAAGATTGTCCTAGAAAACTCGATCTAATGAAGTACCAAATAAAAGATGAAAGCGAGAGAATTCTCAAATTTGTATGCAAAGAAATTCGATGGATTCAAAGTAGTCGAATTTGTATCCAACTCCTTTTATAGATCTCAAGTGCTTTTTTAATATGATTGTTAGACCAATATTCATATTTTGGATGACTCAAATATTTCAGAGATTCAAGCCGCTCCATTCATATAGAATGTTGCACCTTTTCGAATTTAAATTCAAAAAGTTGCACACTTTTATAAGTGGTTATGAAACGGTTAGTTCCAACGATTAATATTTGATCAATCTGTTTGACCTAATAGAACTGAATTAATCCACTGATTAATGACCCATTAGACTCGGCCTTAGCTCAGCCCGTTGACAGCCCTAGTCCATAGCGTATGAGTAGGGCTGTCAACGAGTCGGATTAAAGCCTTAGGGGCCAAGGCTAGGCCCTATCCAGGCCGTAACTTAGGCAGACTTTGTGATATGTCCAACTTTAGCCCCAACTTTGGCTCCAGACTGCATCTATTATTGTTATTTTGCCTAATTTTTTTTAAAAAAAATTTCTTTGTTATAATTTATTTTTTCAAGCTACAGAAAAAGGAAAAAGAGAATCTTAAGACATCTATTTAAAAATATTTAAATTACTAGAATATCCTTACAATTATCCGCTTGATAAATCTTATGATAATATTGAGTGCTATTTTAGTAATTTGATTTAAATAGTATAAATATTTTATATAATTATATTAATATATAATTAAAAGTGATGAACCGGCCTGGCTGAGCCTACGGGCTTTAACTTGTTAAGCATTTACCTGCCCGAGGGATAGTAGGCTTTTGATTTAGAGGTTGAGGCCCTAGCCCTCCCATCTTATCTCATTTTAAAGCCTTAGCCTTAAGATTTTAAGGTCTGGCCAAGCGGGCTGACAGCCTATCCGGCCCTATTGTGAGCCTTACATATGAGATGAGTCCAACCAAAAAACACCTGCTTAAGGGTATTTCCCTAATTTCCGTTTTTAAGGTTTCAGTGGAGCCCGGCCCTATCCCGATCCGTTAGAGCATTCACTAAGACACTAACCAAAATAGCCCTGATTAATGGTATTTTCGTCATTTCCTTTTTTTTTTGAAAATTTGAAAGAACTGACCACGACTCAACCGATTTTCTCATCATGATGCCAATAATTAACCTAACTTGAGTTATCCCGCTCTCTTTTAAATTCGAATTTTCGGCCACGCCATTAGCTTATGCACAAACATAGGCGGCGAAGGAGAAGACGAAAACCAACTCCATCCATCAGAAACTCAAGGTAGAAATGCCCCATTCTCCATTCGATCTCGTCTCATTTTTCTTATTTTATTATCTCGGTTCTTTCTGTTTCTTCATTTAAATTCGTTCTGGATCTAAAAAATTTCTCTGGATCTAACGATTTTATGTTTTTCGGTAACCATGGATCTGCATTTGCAGGCGGAAATCATGCCGGAGGTCAGGGATCGGATACTGAGAGACGGATCTGGGGAAACTTACGGTGATTCCGGACAGGTTTTCATGATCGGAAGGGGCGGTTTCTTCAATGCTCCGGGTTTGAGAAACGGCGGAGATGGCCTGAATCGGAGCGGATTTTGGTCAGATAACAAAGAAAATATCCCGCCCGGCAGTTCTACAATTGCTCGCCGCAGGGTCGTAAAGAGGAACAGCCCATTGCCTTCTTGGTACCCTCGCTCGCCTCTCCGTGACATCACAGCCGTTGTTAATGTAAGTCTCCTCTTCTTTCTTCAATCCTTTTTTCTTTGCCTTTTAACAAAAATGAAATGAGTACATAAAGATCAATCAAATGTATTACCCATTTTTCAGTTTTTATCAATCTTCCTTAGTTTCTTGCATTTCAAAAAATTTCTGTCAGTTTGTTCATGAGAGAAGACTGATTTCTACTTTGAATTATATTATTTTTAGGCAATGGAGCGGAGAAGGGCTCGTCAGAGAACAGCTTCACAGCTTGGTAGGAGAAATCAAGAGACCGAGGACTCATCTCCATCGCCATTACAATCCAATCCATTAACGCCGGAACCGAGTGCTTCAGAGCCAACCCCGTCACCCATTCAAGGCCCTCCGCCGCCGGCAATCTCTGAAACTTCCCCTAATTCGACCTTCACTTTAGAAAGCTCCCCAATGCCTAAGATCTCCTCTCTGAATTACGAGGCAGACACCCCCAGGTTCTTTGAATTCCCTGCAGATCCCACGGTTGCAATTGAAGATTCCAAACTGCCTTGCCCTCACCCAATTCTGAAATCTTCTCCAATTGATGAGCTCCCTTCAGATTCTCCTGCCAAAATTGAAAATACAGTGATAATGGATCGGATTGAGAAGAAGCTATCGGAGGCAATTAACAAGATCGAGAGGGCGGCGAAGGCCCGGATTAAGAGAATGCCTGCAGAGGAGAAGAAGAAGAAGATGATGATTGCAAGGAGGACAGTGATGTCGATGCGCTGATTGAAACAGTTCGTTTCTGAAGCAAATACGGCGAAATTGATCTAATGGAGGAATGAAGAGAAGGGATTGAATTGAAGGATAAGATCATCTGCTGATGGCATATTCTTTTTTGATCTGCAAGGAGTTTCTACTACCCAACTTTTGCAAATCTCACCGTCGGTTTTTTGTTCATTTTTATGGTTCTTGTTGTAGGATTTGATTTCAGATTTAAGTTCTTGGTTTAGGCGATTTGATTTAAAAATTAACCAAATGTACATAACGGCCGTTCCTGGTTTGTTACTAGAAGGACCCTCTGTATACATTTTTCTGCCTTAATGTAATTGAGAAGTTGTCTTTTGAGAAAATGTTGGCTTGCTTCTTTGCTTCATGTGATTTGGTATAAGACACGTGCACCAAGGCCGGTGAGCAGTCAATCTTTGTTAGTCTCAAGGCTGTGTATGGCATAGCTCTCTGCTGGCCACTGCCATAGGAGAGCTCACTTGCTTTAGCAGGTTCTCATCCTATTTGCTAACTTTCTGCTATTTGCTTTAGTAGGTTCCCATCCTATTTACTAACTTTCTGCTATTTGCTTTAGCAGGTTCCTATCATTTTTGTTAGTAGCCTTAATATTTTTTATAGTTCAACTTTGTTACTCTAGCTGGTCAAACTTTGAAATGTGCACGTATATTCATGGGCATACAAATCAGTGAAAGTTTGACCTAGTCAAACTGGTAAAACCTGGAGGGATGTAAAGATTTCTGTGAATCGGTTTATAGGTGGAAGTACGTTTTTGATTTCCATTGATGTGGCAGCAAAAAATATAGGGATAATGGCTTTGACTGACATTTAAATATATTAAACTATTAAAATAAAACTTTTTATCTCACACCATTGATATGCGATTTATCATTTATGCCATTTGGCATATATTTATGATTAATTTAAAAATTTTAAGTGGCAATTTATAATTGGAGTGTGTGTCAAGTTGAAAGAAACATGCTTATAAATGGATGTGAACCATTCGATTGATGAGCTTTAATATCACCCGTTAAAACTAAAAACTACGATTTGTATTATACTCCATAGATCGGATTGCTTAAAATCTTCCTAAAACATTATTGTGCGGTCTGTTACATTTCAAACTATGATCTATAACTTTGGCGATACAATCACCCACATCTTAAACCATTAAGGGCATAAGATCGTTTAAATACACCATTTTAGTGTTTAAATGATGGTAAAGAGAGTCAAAACCATATAGTCTACTCTTAACACTTGATAACGAGTTGTGCGCTGCCCTACCAAACCGTTGGTTCGGACTCAGTCTCCCTTGGCCAACCTGCCAAGACGAATATTTCTTATTTCCGAGATATTGACTGGTAAGAGGCGGGCTCTCTAATTTATACATGGCAATGGTCACAGTCCAACTGGTCGAACAGGTTCAGCCATTAGATATAAGAGATTTGGGACTTTTACTGTTTCCGTTCAATGGCAGAAAATCTGTTTGAACTGGAAATCATGTTCAACAAGTTGGACTTGGACCTAATCATTGCCCTTTCTACATTCATTAATAACTATGAATTATTTGGAACCCTCATACATATGTTCGAATACCTTCATATTCGACTATTTAGTGGAGCGGAATGGTTCTACTATGTACAACCGAAATTCCAGTCCTAACTCATATGCTCTTAGAAATCGAAGAATCTTGACTTTTTTTATTTTCACTTGACTTATAGTCAAGATTTTCCTATTTCCAAAGGCAGCAGATGGAATAAGAGTGAAAATCTGGTTCTACCTAGTAGGAATTAACCATTGCACTTTGGGGGACGGAGATGATGAGCATTGCAGCTTGTTCTGCATTGATGCCCAAACAGGCCGGGTTTTGGGGTACCAGAATAAGGCTCTCATTGGGCCAGGTTAGGGACAGGTTAGCCGAGCCTAAAAGTATTGAATGGGCCCAGTTTGGACCAAGTTGAGGGCCTTTTTTAGCTATTTTATTTTTTTAATCTAAATTTTTTGTTTGCTTTTTTAATTATTTCTTTTTTTTAATAAATCGAAGGCTCCTTAACAACTTTCAAGGTTTAAAAAGCAGTACAATAAAGCATAGCTCTATTCACACCTACTAAATTACTAAAGACACATAGCTGAAAACCATTGTCTGCTATGAATCAGACGATGGAGATTGTTTTTCATCCCTATCTTTCACACCATGGATCTTAAAACTATGGGTGTGCCATCACATGGTCATCTTTTGACTCCCTGTGACACATTCCAATAAGGGACCTGAAATTAAGTGGCACACATTACTCTCAAATGTGGATGCTTGGTAACTTTTTCGGATATTTGCCTCATGGAATAAAAACTTGACCGTCTAATTGTACGCTCATGGTCTCAAGATCCCTTGTATTTAAGATTCGGATGAAAAATGGTCTCTATAATCTGACTCAAAGCACTCAATGGTTCGCAGTGTAGGCATTCAACAGTGTAGGTGCCTTCAACAATTCGATAGGTACAAATAGAGCTACCCTTTAATAAAATGCCTTTTATATAAAATGATGAAGGAATCATTATCTAAAGAGTAAATCTATAGTTGTAAATAATAAAGCACATTATTACTCAACTAAATAAGCCCTCCACACCTATTTTGCTCCCTAAATCTCTTAGTAGTACTGCTGTTGGTGCAATACATATGGAGATCGTTTGACTCCGTATGTATTGCTTCGGATTAGATCTTGAGTAGATCTTAGTAGTACCTATTTTGCTCCCTAAATCTCTTAGTAGTATTGCTTTGGATTAGATAATGGAGATCATTTTTGACCCCGATCTTCAACAAAATAGATCTTGAGATCATATCTAACATATCAGACGTTCCGTTTTCATTCAATGTGTCATAGATCCCCAAAAAATCCTTGAATCATATCGCACACATCACACTCAAACATAAATTAAGGTCATTTTTTGGGGATCTGTAACACATGGAATAAAAAATTGACCGTCTCAAAAGTGAGACATAATCTCAAGATCTACTGTATGGAAGATCAGGGTAAAAACGATCTCTATCATTTAATCCGAACAAATCAATGGTTTTCAAGCGGTATGGAAGATTTTGAGTAAAAACAATCTCCATCATCTAATTCGAACAAATCAATGGTTTTCAAGCGGTACGGAAGATTTTGAGTAAAAACAATCTCCACTATCTAATTCGAACAAATCAATGGTTTTCAAGCGTGGTCACTTTCAAAGAATGTATGGGCACAAATAGATGAGAGATGTACCCATCTCTCATCTTCAAAAGTAGATCTCTTCACACATGTATTTAAATGATAAGACTGTCAACTTTTTTAATCAAATAATATAAATTATTTTTCATCCCAATTTTGAACACCACAGATCTTGAAATTGTAGTCCTAAATTTAAAAAAAAAAATCATTAATTTTAGTGAAATATTGTTTAATTTATTAAAATTAATGAATTTTTTACAATTTCGTAGAAATCAAGTTTCATTAAGGGCATGTTTGGATAGGGGGAAAGGAAAAGAAATCATGGGAAAGGAAAGGAAATGTGATACTTTCCTATGTTTGGCAACAAAGTTGTGTCACTGGAAATCATAGGAAAATTCAAAATTTTCTTTTCCATTGGAAACCGACAAATCCCTCTAAAATAAGAAGATTTCATCGGAAAACTTTTGTCATTCTCGATTTTTCTCTTTCTCTCTCCTCTATCTCTTACCCTCTTTTCTAATGAATAAATCGAAACAAAATCAACTATTGAAAAAATTATAAAAATTAAAATTAAATAATAAAAAATTAAATTTTTTCAAAAAAGTAAAAAAAATAAAGATAAAATAAAAAAAATAAAAAAATAAAAAATAAATAAAATAAGACTTAAAAAAAAAATATATTTTTTTAAAAATAAAATAAAAATAATTAAAATAAATAAATTATAAATAAATAAATAAATATTAAAAAATTTAAATAAAATAAAAATATAAAAATATAAAAATTAAAAAAAATAAAATAATCAAAAAATACAAAAATAAAAAATATTTTTTTAATAAAATAATTAAACATAAAAAATAAAAATACAAAAATTAAAAAAATTTATATTTAAATTTTAAATTTGAAAAATATTAAAAATATAAATATATAAAAATAAATAATAAATAAGATAAGATTTAAAAATAAATAAATTAAAAATATAAAAATTAAAAAAAATAAAAAATAAAATTTTTTAATAAAAGAAATAAAAAATAAATTAAATATAAAATAATAATAATATAAAATTAAAAAAAATAAAAAAATAAAAAAAATTTAATAAAAAAATAAAAAATAAAAAATAAAGTAGAATAAAAAATAAAAATTAAAAACTTAAAAAATAAATTAAAAAATTTTAAATTAAAATACAAAAATTAAAAATTAAAAAAATTAAAAATAAATAAAAATTAAAATTAAAATTTTTTAATAAAATAAATTAAAATAAAAAATATAAATATTAATAAAAAATTATAAATTTTTAAAAAATAAAATAAAAATACAAAAATAAAAAAATAAAAAAAATTAATAAAAATAAAAATATAAAATATAAAATAGTCAAATAATAAAATAAAATAAATAAATAATAATAATAATAAATCAAATAATATAAATAATAGAATTATTTTATTTTATTATTATTATTATATTTTTTTATTTTTTTATTTTTTAATTTTAATTTTTTTAATTTTATTTATTTTATTAAAGGAAGAGAGAGAGAGAGAGAGAGAGTGAGTGATTTTATTTTTTATTTATTTATTTATTTTTATTTTTATTTAATATTTATTTATTTTATAATTAAAGTAAAAAAATAATAAATATAAAATTAAATATAAAAAAATTTAAAATTTTTAAAAAAATTTAAAAAGAAAAAAAACTTAAATATAATAATAATAATAATAAAAATCTCTCTCTCTCTCTCTCTCTTAGCTCTCTATTATCATTCTTCTTTTTAGATATCTCTTTCTCTCCTAAATTTTCACTCTTTACATATTTATTTTAATTTCATTTTCTTAATTTTTTTTCTCTCTCTTAAACTCACTTTTCTCTTTTTTAACTTTTCTTTCTTTCACGAAATTTCCTTCATAATAGAAAATTAAATTTATTGAGTGTGTGAGATATATTATCGATAATGGTCATCTTCTATTTTTTATATGCCAATTGCACAATCCAAACACCGGAAAATAATGAATTCCTATGAATTCTCAAAGAGCTGAAATTCATTGAATTTACAAAATCTTTTCCTATATTTTTCGAAAAATTGTCAAACAGACCCTAAAAGTTTTGTCAAACCAAATTCTACATTAACTACTCCAAAAGCGAATTTGCCCTTTCTATGAACTGTCCAATGATATTGAGTGGTTAAGCTGATCATCTAGCTCGGTAGTTAGGGAGTTAGGCAGTTAGGGACCTCTTTCATTGGATTTTAAGTTTGGATTTTATGATAACAGACTTGATATTCAGAAAGGGACTGCAGTCCATTTAACCCTTAATGAATAAGAGTATTAGGTGACCAGCTCCAATGTTTGTTGACTTGGTAGTCGAGTCGCGAATTATTATATGCAAGGTATCAACTCCGATATCGCTCTAATAGGTATCCGCTGATGCCATACGCTTTGACAAAAAAAATAATTAAAAGAGGTATCAGATGATACCCAATACGTATCGGCTAACACCAATACGCCCTGATATAGTATTGGGGCCATATCGGTATCAGCCGATGCTTGATATCATTATTATATGTTCTCGTTTGATAGGTGTAACATGATCCAAAGATCATCCATACCAAAGATTGGGACAAAAAATGATCTCTATCGTCCAAGAAGAAGCAGCCACATGATATCTAAAATTAAATGCTACATACAAGTAATTTAAAATGGTTTTGACTCATTTCAATCAAACGTTGGAAATTGTCTTTCGTGTCCATCTTTTACACCATAAATCTTGAGGTCAGTAGTGTCAAATCACAAAATATACATAGCTGTTTCATTATTTAATTAATTAATTTTAATTATTTGTCCTAAATTGTTTTAAATTATCACCACTTTTTTTTTTTTTTTTGAGCACACACATTTATGCTAATCATTTTATAAAATGCCAAGAAGAAACATGAACAGAAATGATGCCTGCTAGATTTTTGATGAAATTTACTTGAGAATAATGATCCTTTTAAACATACTGACCAAATTTTGACTTTTTTAAAAGTCGCACTGGCAAATAATTCACAAATTTTTTTTATAAGAAACGAATAAAATCTGAATCATTCAGAATTTTTGAATAAAGCCTGAATTTTCCGGATAATTTATGAATTTTACGAATTATGTGCAAATTAAATAATTTTTTCTCGAATTATTCCCAATTTTGGTCCCAATCGTTTTTTAATTTTTTATTAATATATCTTTGATTTTTATTTTTATTTTTTCTAAATTTTGACCGAACCCCAATTTGATTACTATGGTTTTAACTGTATTTTTGTTGTTGGTGAATAATTTAATTGGTTGTTATATTATTATTAATTGGGTTGGCGCTGCTCATTTGTTTAATGAAATACTTAAGAGAAGAATAACTTCGCTTCTTTTAATGAAATACTAATGCAAAAACTCAATTTTTTTAAAGTTTGTGATCAATTATGCATAATTTTTTGAAGATCTTTTCATTAATTGGATCGCACGATTGTTTGAAAAAATTGTGAATAATTCAATACTTGTTGAAAGTCGTGAAAATATTCTTGAATAAATCACGATTTTGTTACGTGCCCAAGTAACAAGGGCCTAACTTTCCGCTCCATTACCGGTTAGGTGCTTTTGGGTATTGGTTAGGTTTAGGACTTCTAATGGATCAGGGTGGCTTGTGCAACACGGCCCTAGCCCATCCCCAATATGTTTGCCATATAAGCTCGCTTGGACCAGTGCCTGAACTGAGCTGAGCAAGTACTGACCTCAAATCTTGGGCAGAGTTGAGCGAAGTTTTAAGTGCAGTCAACTTTGGCTTGGCTTTGTTTACTCTGGCTTCACGTTAGCTTGGGGATACTCGGGAGTCGAGCTAAAGACTAAAATTTCTATTTTTTCGAGATGAGAAGAATCGAGCCTTCAAGCTGGCTTGGTTGTCTGCAGCCCTAAGGGTACCTTTATTTGCACCCACCAAATTTCTAAGTGCATCACAGTCAAAAATCATAGACTACATTTAATCAGAGATTATTTGTCATCCCAGTCTTCAAACAATGGGTTTTGAGATCATGGATTTTTAATTTCAAGTGGAATGCATCCCAAAAAGCGATCTAAAAATCATGTTTGAGGATAATGTGTGTCACGTGAATTTTGGATCACTTTTTAGGAATAAGTGCCACTAGAATTGAAATTGACCATCTAATGGAATGCTTATGATCTCAAGATCCAGTGAGTGGAAGATCGGCGTGTGAGTGGAAGATTGAAATAAACTACTTTTTTGGTAGGGCCAGCCTTGAGCATAGGCCGGCAAGGCGGCTGCCTTGGGCCCCCTAATTTTGGGACCAAAATGATCTCTCTTCTCAATTTATTCTTTAAAGGCCCTTGGCCTAAGATTTTTTTCTTTTTCGTTTACTAGGGCCACATTTTGGTCCCATTTACTTATTTGGCCTAGGGCTCCCAAACGCCTTACCTGTTTTTTGGTCTCTCTATTGAGGAATCTAAATTGACCAAAAAAAAATTGCTTCTTTTTTGGCTGTACATGGTATAGTTCTCTGCTAACTCTTGTCACAGTAGAGTTCACCTGTTTTAATTAGCTCTTATTCTCTTTTCTATTCCCTACAAAGGAAAATTTTCCTATTTTAACAACTTCCATGCTCTTTAGTACCTCTCTATCAAAGCAAATAAAATCTACTCTAACAAGAAGAAAGTAGAGAGGAGGGTAGAATTGTTGAACAGATATATGTTAAAGTAGGCAGCAAAATGTTAACAAAAAATAGGCATAAAGATGTTAACAAAAAAGATGAGAACCTGTTAAAATAAATGAACTTTGATGTGATAGAGGCTAGCAGAGATTTATGCCATATGCAACCTTAGTCTCTCTATACCGGATGATAGACTTTGATGACTCTAAAACTCTGACCACAATATCTTTTTCACAAAAGGGGTATTTTTGCATTTCATGATTAATATATATATTTTATTTTATTTATATAGTTTCTTATACTCTTGTTACCTACTATTTATTTATTTCAAGTTGTTGACGTCAGTCCCTTTCACATCGCAGCGTCAACGAGGCTGTAAAGGAAACCCACTTGGTAATACCGTCGCACGCTATCCGTTTTAAGTTTGAACACTGTCCATTTTTTCTATGCCGAAACTTCGAAGTTGCCCAGGTACGTCAAATTCCTAATTATTTTGTTTCCCTTTTTATTTTATAGTACAAGACCAAGGTCACCTGTTTCCTAAAGCCATCACGCTTTGAGGACTTTTTTGTGCGTGTTTTTTTTTTTTTATTTGTTTCGCTTAATCGGAGCTCACCTTAGGCCTAAAATAAAGCCTCAAAGTCCCCCTTTTTAGTCATTAGCTGGCCTTTTACTCATCCTATCGCCTTGTTTTGACAAAACTCATGAAAATAAATTTTTTTTTTACTTTATATGGGCTTGTAATAATTTATGAGAAGTTTTGTTTTTAAAATTTTACAATGGTCTAATTTTATTTTTTTTAAGCTGTTTGGCTACATTGTGCAAAATTATTTTTCTAAGGCACCATTCTTCACACCATATGAACCTATAATCTCACTCCATCTCATTGGGCCAAAATGCATTAATCACTTTGAATTAGAACATTTTTTTTTATTCCAACTTTTTACAAGATGAGTCTTGAGATTATGGGCATACACTCAGATAATTAGTTTTTTATTTTGCGTGGTACACATCCCAAAGAGTAACCCTAAACTTGTAAGACATACATCAAACTCAAATATAAATCAGGGATTTTTTTGAATGGGTGCCACAAGAAATAAAAAAATCGTCTAATGATATACCCATGATCTCAAGATGCATCATGTGGAAGATTGGGATAAAAAACAATCTCCTTTGACATATTTAATGCAGTCAATGCATGTTGGCCGGAGGAGATGAGGCGAGGTTACGATTTTACAGTGCAAATAAATGGTACGATTATGAGGTGAGGTTGCATCTAAACCGTCTGATATAAAAGTTATGGTTTACAGATCTACGACGCAAAAGAGTGGTGCAAAATTCAATCTCTATCATATGATTCGATAGAATCAACTGTTAAATCATTTAATGGCTTTGGAGAGCATTGAGCCATATGATAAAGATTATGCTTGGTGCCAATCTTTTCACTTATGATCTTTAGATCATGGCCTTCAAATTAAGTAGCTTAGATGGTTTCATTACATTTATTGACGTCGCTGTGTATGGGTACCTCTGTTCGCGTCTATGCATTCTCTAAAAGCGCATACGTCCCATACCCATAGAGGTACCTACCCTATTCTTTAAGGGGTTGGAAGTGGTTTCAAATGTAGATGCTTTCTCTAAACCCATAGAGGTACCTATCCTATTCTTTAACGTTATGAAAACAAGCCAATATAAATCTTACCATTAAAGCTATTGGCTATCTTGAATAAGACGATGGAGATCGTTTTTTGTTCTCATCGTATAGCATGATTAGTCACTTTTGGGGATGTGTGTCATGTGGAATCTGATCGATTTTAAATGTAACCCTTGCAAGTGCATAAGATCTATTGTAGTATGGCAAGAACAAGAGTGTCGAACCCACATGGAAACGTGAATTTTAATTAATTATTTCAGAAATTTAAAAACATCCCCACGGAAGTACCAAGGGGCATATTCAATTTACCAAAAATTTATCACACTTTTTCTAAATGCAAGAGAAATAAATTAATCTAAACAACTAATTACTGATGAATCTAAGAACAATATTTAATGATGATCAATGAATATGCTACCCAAAACTTATAACCTTTCTACCATTAAATCCACAATTTCATTAAGCATCATTCACACCATCATTTATCTAGAAAAATGATTCGTAAGAAAACATGATCATCAATCCGGCATACCCTATCTAAAAATAATGACTCAACCTATCATTGCGGTATGAATCATGTAAGAAGCATAACGTATCTCATGATGTTTATATCACGACAATAAATATATAATCGCTCTGCAGCCTAGATCAGCCTGCAGGTCCAGATCTAGCGATTACGGCCGTTGATATGCGCAATCAACGGTCATAACAAAACATTCAATATATATTCAATCACACATACTTTGGGCAAAACGATTCCATGATGACATAAATAGACTGTGGTATTAATTATAAAAATGGTTACTTATCTGGGGATCGCATCTTTCCCGATCAACTGATTTAGCCGCTCATCTTTGGTGTATGATTTCCTTGTTCATTTAAAGTCATTCCACTTTTCATCTCTTCCAAAAGATCTTTGTTTACAATGCCTTAATCTATGCTTTCATGAATGTAAAAGAAAGACAATACAAATCCTAAGTACAATTTACCCAGATGAAACCCTAAAAGAAGAAAAGAGAAACCTTTCAAATCCCAAAAGAGATGGAGACCCAAAAGATAAAAAATAATAAATTTTTTTAATAATTCCAATTCTCCCCTCTCGAAGTGTTGGTTCGGCTTTAAATACTCTCCATGTCGTGCAAGTTTCCTGGCTCGAAAAATCAGGGTCGATTGGTCGACTCCTTAAAAATCTGCGTTAAGAAGCCTTTTCCGTCTCAAACTCTATCATTTTGGTCGCTTGATCGACTGGAGGGTCGATCGATCGACCTTCCCAGATTTCTGTGAACTCCCGCCAAACTTTACATCAGACACTGCCTCGGTATTTCGACTATAACTTTCTATCCCGAATTCGGATTGAGGCGATTCTTGTGGTGTTGGAAAGTTGACGACGAGATCTACAACTTTTGTGTTTTAAAAATTTCACGAATATGTCATCTTGAAGGTCCAATTGAACTGCAAGTCTCACTAAGTTCTCGATGACCCAAGGTTGCAGTGTTTTGACATTATTTTCGGAATTCTTGGCCTGTTTTATGCATTTAGATTGTATTTGTCTAAAATACTTCAAATCTAGTAATTCTCATCAGATAGCTTTTATCGGACGGTTAAATATAGGTATTTAGGGGTGAAATATCATCATATTTCACTACTCATCACACCCCAAACCTACACTTTGCTAGTCCTCGAACAAAGCAAACTAAAGAAAATAAATGTCACTTTCATAGGGAGCATGATTGCACTTAGCCTATGCAACAAGCCTTTAAACCCCTAGGTGATCCCTAGTGGAGGAGTTGTGTCTCCTGAGGGTTTACAGTGAAGTTATCCACAAACTTCCAAAAATTTCAAACCATCGGCAAAATTGAGTTTCCAAAATATGATTTTTATAACATATATACTATTAAAAAAAAATAAAACATTAATTGTTTCAATATGTGAATCATCAATCTTAAATATTAATGTCATATCAATCATGCTAGTATCCATTCAAATTAATCTAATGCTCAAATTGTTAGATAATTCATCCATTCATGCCTAAACGTGAAGTGTGTGCATACCCAAACCAAGATTCATCCATATCGAAACTAGTCCAAACGGAAAACCGTCGGATCTGTTGTCTCGATTCAATCTTCACGTTAGGTATACTCTCGAAATAAAATTACTCCGATGATGGGTAAGCTTTGGCACACATGTGAGAGATCAATACAAAACAAACAAAAAGGTCTCACATGATAACCGAAACACGATGTAATCAATGAACAAAAATAAATCTCATAAGAACAGATACTTGTATATCCTAAGCATGT
Source organism: Chloranthus sessilifolius (assembly GCA_021018995.1). NCBI lineage: Eukaryota > Viridiplantae > Streptophyta > Magnoliopsida > Chloranthales > Chloranthaceae > Chloranthus > Chloranthus sessilifolius. The sequence goes on from CM037586.1 coordinate 181,426,627, forward strand.
CATATCAAGTGTCATAAGTATCACATATTTACTCTCCACAAGTCAGTTACCAATGCAAGATTAGATCATAAAGGTCTTTTGTAGGGTTGTAATGGGGCTTAGGAAATGATAAAAAAGAAAGGGAATTGAGATTCAAAATTTCTGAGAAATCGGAAAAGATACTAACTTTTGATTTTTCTATTGCTCTTCTTTTTCTTTTCTAATTTCTCTCTATATATATATTTTTAATATTTTTCTTTTCTCACTCTTTCTTCTTCTTTTGAATTTCATCTTCTTAAAGCACCTCATATTTTTCATTCTTTTTCAAATTTTTTTTTTTTTTTTTTCTTCCTCTTTTTTTTTTTTATATATATATATTTTTGCCATACACTCTCAGTAAACACCACAACTCAGAATCTCTCCACTTACTCTCTTTTCGTTCACTCTCATCCCTCGTTCCTAATTTCTCAGAAATAAGAAGGGTAAAGCTGAATTTCAGAAATGGTGAAGGGTTAAAGGTTAACGTGGCTTATCAAAGAATATATAAAGGCAAATTTTTTAAGAGGCTCAAAGAGATACTAGAAGGATAAATCTATATAAGGTGGGGTCTTTTAAGCACAAACGAGCCAAAGATGGCCTTCAATCATGTCTTTATAAGATGGTGACTTTGCCTATTTGTTTTGAGCAAAAATATAATATGTTCTAACACAATAATATGAATTAATGTCATGCAAAGTCACAAGTCAAAATAAAATGTATTAATTTCATACAAAGTCATAAGTCAAAATAAAATGTATGAGATTATGCAAAATAATTCGTATTCAAAGAAAAGTCCAAGTTTATGTAAGCACTCATCAACGATGGGAAATTGGCTCTAAAACTCACCGGGTTTAGTCTCCACTAAGAACCTAAGATTCAACGTTCAAAATAGTTCATCGATTTCTAAGTCTTAGCTTGGTATAAGTGCAAAAATTCAACGATGAATATCAAAATTACCCACAAAATATCACATTAAGCTTAATTATTTTAGATACAAGCATTCAAAATCTAACATTGATATTATCAAAATTAAATTCACATACATCATCAACTAAAGTTTGAAAACTATCAAAAAATAATTCATATATGATGGTTCAAAATTTTTTTATTTATTATTTTTTTTTCGTATAAAAAAATAATAAAGTGACGCAAGATAGAGAATCATACCCCCAAACCGAAAAATGACAATGCCCTCATTGATTGAAATAAGTAGCGCACCCCCAAACCTGTTGAAAAGTACCTCAACACAAAGATCAGGTGCAGAGAATATGTGCATCAAATTAGAACATGACCAAGAATAGATTGAAGGTAATATGGCTACACTAATTTAGAAATTAAAAACAACCTAAACTAAACGAAAAACTAATATTCTAGAACTAAACATACGAAAAGAGAAATCTTAAATCCTAAACTAAACCTGAGTCCAACTCCTTTAATCATTGGTAGGCATGCCCATCCACCTTGGTTCACTTAAATTGATGTTCTTCGGCACAGGGAACAATTTCTCCCAGAGTTCGAGCAGAAATTGATGAGTCACCGCCGATGGTATGGATGGAGGCGTGGAGGCGGCGGTAAGAGATGGAGATGGGGCAGGTGGAGACAGAATCCCATCAATTATCTCGATATCAGTAGTGATGCTTGGTGTAGGAGATTTGGAACGATTCTAACAAAAACAAACGAAAATAAAAATAAATAAAACACACTGCGTTGCCTCCCAGGAAGCGCTCAGTTTAAGTGTCGACAGCTCGACCTCTTCATTGATCAAGAATCTGGGTCACTAAGGTGCATTGCCTCAATCTTAAACTGGGTGATTAGCTCAAGCATCGGTTTAAGACGTTGCCCATTCACTTTGAAAACTTGATTGTCCTTGAGACTACGGATCTCAATCGCACCATGCACACTAATGGAAACAACCTGAAACGGGCCTTCCCATCTAGATTTCAGTTATCTCGGGTGGAGCTTTAGTCTGGAATTAAACAGCCAAACCTTTCGTCCAATGTGGAACTCTTTATGAGAAATTGACTCATCATACAGCTTCTTGTACCTTTCTTTGTACATCTTGGAGTTTTCATACGCATCATAGCGTAGCTCTTCCAATTCACTCAGCTGTAGTCTTCGATTTGATCCTGCCGCTTGCATATCAAAGTTAAATATTTTGATAGCCCAAAATGCCTTATGCTCTAATTCAACAGGAAGATGGCATGCTTTCCTTAGACAATTCTGAATGGAGACATTCCAATTGGTGTCTTGAAGGCAGTACGATATGCCCAAAGAGTATCAGATAGGTGGTTCAACCAATCTCTTCTATCCGATCGCACCGTCTTTTCTAAAATTCGTTTGATCTCTCGGTTCGACACTTCCACTTGACTACTAGTTTACGGGTGATTCGGCGTTGCTACCTTGTGGGTAACGCCGTATTTCTTCATTAAAGTAGCAAAATAGTAGTTGCAGAAGTGCGAACCGCCATCACTAATGATCGCCCATGGAAACCGGAATCTGTTAAAGATATTTTCTTTCAGAAATTTGACCACAACTTTGTGGTCATTTGAACGGGTTGCCACAGCTTCAATCCATTTAGAAACGTAGTCAACAACTACTAGAATATAGGAATATCCGAACGATGGGGGAAAGGACCCATGAAGTCGATCCCCTATACATAAAAAATTTCGACTATCAGAATTGGGTTTAGAGGCATCATATTTCATCGTGAAATATTTTTAAGCTACTGACATCTTTGGCATTCTTTACAAAATTTGGCAGTGTCCTGAAAGATGGAGGGCCAATAAAATCCGCTTTGAAGAATCTTGTGTGCGGTCTTTTGTCCTCCAAAATGGCCTCAACAGGCCCCAACATGGCAAAAGTCACTAACACTCAATTGTTCTTCTTCAGGCACACATCTCCTGAGAACCTGATTTGAACAAACTTAAAACAGTTGTGGCTCATCCCAAAAATAGTATTTTATTTGTGAGAAGAACAAATTTTTATCATTTTTGCTCTATTGGGTAGGGATTCTGTCAGTTACCAGATAATTCATAATATTAGAGAATCAAGGAACTTTTGTAGCGGCAGCACTTATTGCCATCAATTGTTCATCCGGAAAGGTGTTCCGGATAGTCTCAGAGACTGAATTTCTTCAGGCAGAATTCTTGACAGATGATCTGCCACTATATTTTCGACACCCTTTTTATCTTTGATCTCAAAATTGAACTCTTGTAGGAGTAAGATCCTTCGGATCAACCTTAGTTTGGTGTCCTTTTTCGCTAGCAGATATTTCAATGCAGAGTGGTCTGAAAAGACCACTATTTTTTGAGCCAAGCAGATAAGAGCGAAACTTATCCAGAGCATACACCATAACTAATAACTCCTTCTCAGTGGTGGTGTAATTTAACTGGGCATCAATCAATGTCTTACTGGCATAGTAGATTACATGAGGTACTTTGTTCACCCTCTGCCCTAAGACTGCTCCAATAGCATAATCAGATGCATCACACATGAGTTCAAACGGTATAGAATAATTCGGTGGTTGGATTATCGGTGCATTTGATAGCAACTCACGCAATTTCAAGAATGCTTTCATGCAATCTCCATCAAGGTCAAAAGGAACATCTTTGCCAAGCAAGGTACACAATAGTTTAGCCACCTTGCTAAAATCTTTGATGAATTTCTATAAAATCCTGCATGACCTAAAAATGATTGAATTTGTTGAACACTCTTTAGTGGGGGCAAATTAGCAATTAAATCGACTTTTACCCTGTCAACTTCGATTCCTTTCTTTGAAACAACATGTCCCAACAGAATTCCTTATTGCACCATGAAATGGCTTTTCTCCCAGCTAAGCACAAGTTTTGATTCGACACATCGTTGCAATACCTGGTTAAGGTATTGCAAACACAGTTCAAAGGTCTTTTCGAAAACAGAAAAGTCATCCATGAAGACTTCGATGAATTTATCGATCATGTCCGAGAATATGGCTGATGAGTACTGAAAAATAATGATATTTCACCCCTAAATACCTATATTTAGCTGCCCGATGAAGGCTATCTGATGAGAATTATTAAATTTGAAGTGTTTCAGGTAAATACAAGCCAAGTATAGAAAACAGCCCAAGAATTCTGAATATAATGTCAAAACACTGCAACTTTGGGTAATCAAGAACTTGGTGCGACTTGCGGCTAAATTGGGACCTTCAAGACGGCCGAATTACAAAATTATCAAAACATGAAAGTTGTAGATCTTTTCGTCAGCTTTCCAACGGCGTACGAATAGTCTCAATCCGAGTTCGGGACAGAAATTTATGGCTGAAATACCGAAGCCGTGTCTGATACAAAGAAAGTGCTGAATTTCACGGATTTCTGGGGTCGATGCATCGACCCTATAGGTCGATTAATCGAGGATGAGTCAGAGTCTGACACGAAACTGACACTGTAAAGTAGAGTTTTGGGACTTTTTGGCGGCTCGATGCATCGACCCTCCCTGGTCGATTAATCGACCCTAAAAGTTTGGCTTGGGAGACTTCCGCGACGAGAGTCTATTTAAAGCGACTCAAACACTTCGGAGGAGAATTACGTAGGAATTAATTAGATAGAATTAATTTTAGGAAAGAGTTTTAGTTTTAGAGTTCTTAGTTTTTAGCCTTTATTTTTCATGGTTAGACATATAAATAGGGAAGTTTTATTATTCCTTTTTGAGAGCTTTGTTCCTTTAATTTCTCAGTACTCATCCCTTCAGTTTATAAATTTTGTTCAAAGTTTATTCCCGCATTAATTTCGTTTCTGAAGATCATCGTACTTTTGGATTAAAGCAATTTCTTTTGAAGTTTGAGGTAATTTTAATTAATATTATTTTCTCGTATTTATTTATTTATGTCATTTAATTACAATATATGTGGCTAAATTTATAGGGATAGGGATCTAATGATTCCCATCCGAGGGATGTACTTTTAATAATATAAATTTAAGATTAAAATATGAGATTTTATTTTATGGTTGTTGTGCTATCATGAACGGATGAAATCCCCGCCACTAACCGGGATCGCGTGTGCCTAGCCATGCCCGGGATCTCAAATCTGTGACGGTAATTTTACCCAATTATTGTTATGGTCTTTTTGCTTTCATCGTGTGGATCTAATTACGATTATGTTCTGGGATCGAGTGTGCCTAGCCATGCCCTGGATCTTGGTTCTGTAATGGTAATTTTATCTTAAATACTCCCTAATCTGAATGAAGTGTGCCTAGCCATGCCCTTGATTTTAGATTTATAAGTGGTATTCTTGTTAGAATTTTCACCCACTTCGGGGATGATTTTTATTTGAACCTGAGATCATGTGTGCCTAGCCATGCCCTTGATTCCAGATCTATATATGAAAATCATCTAAGTCCTGATTGCAGGGATGCAATGTGGAACCTATTAGGGTGTTGACCATTGATCTTCCATAAAAGATGTTTGTTACCAATGAAATATCTCATAATTTAATCCTTAGATTTATATTATAGGAAGAACGGACCAAAGATGGGAGGATTTAGTATCTTCATCTTTACCTTTACTTTTGAATTATCAATTGAATTTTATTTTTGTAGTCATTAATTACCATCTCATCAACCGCTTAAATCATAAAACTGGTAGAATACTGTTAGATCTTCATAGATTTCTAGAATTGCTTGTCTCTTTTAGATATTTCAAAATTAGTCCTCGTGGGAACGATCTCGTACTCCGCACCCACTATATACAAACCGATTCGTGCACTTGCGTGTAAAACATTACATTAAAAATTTACATCAATGGCCAACATGCATCTTTGAAACGTGGCAGGTGCATTGCACAAGCCAAAAGGCATTCTTCGGTATGCAAATGTTCCGTAGGGACACGTGAACGTTGTCTTCTCTTGATCTGCAGGAAACACCGGTACTTGATTGTAGCCCGAATAACTATCAAGAAAGTAATAAAACTCCTGCCCTGCTAACTTCTCAAGGATTTAATCAATGAACGGAAGGGGAAAATGATCCTTTCTGGTAGCTGTGTTCAATTTTCTATAATCAATGCAGACACGCCACCCAGTAGTTTCGCGAGTAGGCACCAATTCTCCTTCAGCAGTTTCTTTCACAGTGATTTCAGACTTTTTCGGAACGATTTGGACTGGACTTACCCATTCACTATCAGAGATCGGATAGATGATTCCAGCATTGAGTAATTTAATGATTTCCTTTAAAATAACTTCTTGTATGTTCGGATTAAGTCGCCTTTGCAGTTCTCTCGATGGTGTACTATCATCTTCCAGATGTATTTTGTGCATACATACCGATGGGTCAATCCCTTTAAGATCAGTTAGGGTCCATCCAATAGCCTCCTTGTGATCTTTAAGCACTTTCAACAAGTCATGCTCTTGTTCTTCCGACAACATGGATGAAATTATCACTGAAACGCTTCTCGTGGCCCCAGAAAAGCGTACTTGAGTGACTCAAGCAACTGTTTCAATTCCACAGTTGATGGCTGCTCAATTGATGGAGTCAACACATCCTTTACCTCAATAGGTAATGGTTCTACCTTAGTCACATTTTCACATAAGTTATCATCTGGACATGATAAACTCGATCTCGTCTCTTCTGATTGTTTCCTTTCATATCCTTTTTCCTCATAGATGGCCAATAAAGCTGTTTTAAATTCTTCTTTGGTAAGCATTGATGGTAATGCTTCATCAACTACTTCGTCCACCTGATCGATGTAAAAACAGTCGACCTCATCCTCGTTGGGAAAATGGTTCATCACATGAAATATATTCAATCTGACTTTCATGTTTCCAAAAAAAACATCTATGACTCCCGTTCGACAATTAATGCAACCATTTGCAGTGGCGAGAAACGGACGTCCAAGGATGATGGGGACTTGATTAATGGATTTTACAGGTGGTTCCATGTCTAAAACAACGAAGTCCACTGGAAAGACAAACTTATCTATTCCAACCAAAACATCCTCGATGATACCCCTAGGCCTTCTTTTTGACCTATCAGCAAGTTGAAGTGTAACCGTTGTGGGTTTCAATTCTCCCAATCCTAATTTCTCATACATTGAGTATGGGATCAGATTAACGCTTGCTCCCAAATCCAGTAACGCTTTGCCAATTGGTTGTCCACCAATGACACATGGAACAGTTGGGACTCCAGGGTCCTTGAGTTTCTGTGGAGCTTCCAATTGCAATATCGAACTGACTTGATTAGTCAGGAACACTTTCTTTAAAACATGAGTATGTGCCTTTCTCTTATGAGTGCACAAATCTTTGAAGAATTTGGCGTACTCATGAACTTGTTTGTTGTCTCAAGTAATGGAAGATTTATCTTTACCTGTTTGAATGTTTTAAATATTTCTTCCATTTTTGTAGGTCCCTTCCCCATTCTAGATGGAGGAGTTAGGCACTCAGGGAATGGTGCCTTAGGGACATAAGGCAGAGATTTAAGTTCTGGTTTTTTTTCACGTCCTTGTTGGACAGTTGAGGGAGACACTTCCTCTACTTCTTTTTCTTTTCCCTTCTCTCTTCCTTGCTCTTTCTCTTTATCTTTTCCTTTTTCTTTTTCTTTTCTTTTCTCTGACTCTTTCTCTTTTACTGCTTCTCTTTCTTCATCAACTTCCACAGGCATTTTCACTTGATTATTAATTTCTCGTCCACTTCTCAGCACAGTAACAACTTTCAACTGTTGACTATTTGATGGTCCTTAATTAGATGATGCTTGGCCTCGAGGATTGTTGATGGGTTGGCTAGAGAGCCTACCTTCCTCTCGTTAACTCAACTGATTTGTCAGTTGACTAAATTGATCAATCATCATCTGTTGGAAAGCTTGCATATTTCGCATAATCTTTTCCTCCAAATCAGAATCTTTTGAAATGGTGGCCTGAGATTGATTAAAATTCTGATTTTTTCGGTAGTCAGAATTCGGATGATAATAAGGAGGGTTATGCTGGAAATTAGAATTATGCTTAAAATTAGAATTTTGTTGTGGGCGAAAATTCTGTTGTCCATTCATTAAGTTGGATATGAACTGCTGATTCACCTGTCCAGTTTAGTTTGATCCTCCCCATCCTAAGTTGGGGTGATTTTTCCATTCCGAATTGTATGTGTTTGAGTACATATTCCTATCTTGTCGCTGATATGATTGAGTCAGATTTACCTGCTCTTGAGGAGTAGGTTCATCAGGAAGAAATGACAAAGTAGTAGGGCACTCGTTAGCCATGTGACCACGGTGATCACAAATTGAACAAGCAGCGGGATTGATGGGGCTCTTAGCTTGCTTAGTTGCAGCTAACAACATGTTCATTTGCTTGGACAGCATATCAACCTTTGTTGAAAGGTCTGAGGTGTTGTTATTGATATCAAATAGTCCATTTCTGGTCAACACATGTGATTTTGTTGCCACATCCAAATTGGTTCGCTCCATTGTTGCATTTTGGATTGAAGTTTGATATAACTTCTCAAACAATGCCCACAGCTCATCAGCCTCTTTCGTGGCACACGATCCTCCGCAAGATGCATCAACCATGCGTCTCTCTTCGGGAATTAGTCCATTGTAAAAACTCTGAACCTGCTGCCACCTCGACAGTTGATGATTTGGACAACTCTTAATCAATTCCTTAAAGCGTTCCCAATATTCATGAAATGTTTCTGTAGGTTGTTGGGAAAAGAACTGGATCTTCTGACGCAACTCAATGATTTTGGTCATGGGAAAATATTTTTTAAGAAACTGATGGTATATCTCTGCCCAACTCTGAATAGATTGTAGTTTTAAGGAGTAGAACAAAGTTTTTACCTTATCTCTTAAAGAGAAAGGAAAGAGTCACAGCTTAGCTATTTCGTCGGTCACATTATGCACACGGAACATCTTACACACTGCAATGAACTCATTCAAATGAACATGTGGATTTTCCTTTGACAATCCATGATAAATTGGTAACATTTGAATCATTGCGGATTTAAATTCGTAATGGTTCCCTGGGATGGGGGCATGCATGATCCTATCTTGATCCTCATAAAAACCAGGATCATTATAATATTCCAATGTTCTTGGGCCCTCATCATGATTATTGTTCCCATTATTTTAATTATTATTGTTCTGATTATTCCATTCCTTTGATCTGCCATAGTCTCAGTATGATGATATTGATTCCTTTGAATTCTGCAATTCTTTCTACAAGATTGTTCGATCTCAAGATTAAACGGTTGCAGATGTGGGTGATGAGAACTAGTAAAGCTCATGCACCACACCCAAAACAAAGATTGTTGAGTCCACAACAAATCCACAAATATCAGCTTTAATCGATTGAAGCAAAGGTTTCAATCGATTGACACAAAGCACACACAAATATTTAAACAGGGACTTAATCCGTCAATCGATTGAAAGAGTGGTCTCAATCGATTAAGATTCAAAAGTCAAAATCAGTCAACACAAAAATTTCAGCTAAGATGGCAAACAACAGAAGTCTAGTCGATCGATTGACAGAGAAGTGTCAATCGATTGATAAGAAGAAAAGAAATTTAATTTTAAATTTAATTTATTTTTAATTCGAATTTCAAAAATAAAAATAAAAATTTTAAATTTAAATTTTGAAATCCACAATTAAAAATTCAAAATTCAAAATTTGAAACCTAAAGACAATCCTATAAAATTCTATAAAATCTTACCTAAAAGAGAAAAGAAGGGAGAGAATAAAAAGATTCCTATCAAGCTTAAAGCAAGTAGTCCCACAAAAATTAATAACCAGATTTTAGAAAATCCTACAAAATATTTTCTAAAAGAGGAAGATAAGGAAAAAGAAACTCCTACAATATCTAAAATAAGAAGTCCTAAAAATCTCTACTTCCTAAAAAAATTCCACAAAAACTTACTTAAGAGAGAAAAATAAGGGAAAGAATTTCGATTTTTTTTTATTATTTTTTTTAAAATACTCAAAACAATCGATCGATTGAGGAAGATATCTCAATCGATTGACTGTTAAAACACAAAAATCCCTATCCAAATTAATCAAAATTTCACCGATTTTTTCGGCAACGGCGCCAAAAACTTGATCGATTTAAAGTGTAATCCTTGCAAGTGCACAAGATCTATTGTAGTATAGCAAGAACAAGGGTGTCGAACCCACAAGGAAATGTGAATTTTAATTAATTCTTTCAAAGATTTAAAAACGTCCCCACGGAAGTACCAAGGGGCATATTCAATTTACCAAAAATTTATCATACTTTTTCTAAATGCAAGAGAAATAAATTAATCTAAACAACTAATTACTGATGAATCTAAGAACAATATTTAAAGATGATAAAGGAATATGCTACCCCAGACTTATAACCTTTCTACCATTAAATCCATAATTTCATTAAGCTTCATTCACACCATCATTTATCTAGAAAAATGATTCGTAAGAAAACATGATCATCAATCCGGCATACCCTATCTAAAAATAATAACTCAACCTATCATTGCGGTATGAGTCATGTAAGAAGCATAGCGTATCTCATGATGTTTACAATAAATATATAATCGCTCTGCAGCCTAGATCAGCCTGCAGGTCCAGATCTAGCGATTATGGCCGTTGATATACGCAATCAACGGTCATAACAAAGCATTCAATATATATTCAATCACACATACTTTGGGCAAAACGATTCCATGATGACATACATAGACTGTGGTATTAATCATAAAAATGGTTACTTATATGGGGATCGCAACTTCCCCGATCAACTGATTTAGTCGCTCATCTTTGGTGTATGATCTCCTTGTTCATTCAATGCCATTCCACTTTTCATCTCTTCCAAAAGATCTTTGTTTACAATGCATTGTCCTAAATACAATCTATGTTTTCATGAATGTAAAAGAAAGACAGTGCAAATCCTAAGTACAATTTACCTAGATGAAACCCTAAAAGAAGAAAAGAGGAACCCTTCAAATCCCAAAAGAGATGGAGACCCAAAAGATGAAAAATAATAAAAAATTTTAATAATTCCAATTCTCCCTACTCGAAGTGTTGGTTCGGCTTTAAATACTCTCCAAGTCGTGCAAGTTTCATGGCTCGAAAAGTCAGGGTCGATTGATCGACCTTATAAGGTCTATCGATCGACTCCTTAAAAATCTACGTTAAGAAGCCTTTTTCATCTCAAACTCTATCATTTTGGTCACTTGATCAACTAGAGGGTTGATCGATCAACCTTCCCAGATTTCCGTGAACTCCAGCCAAACTTTGAATCAAACACTGCCTCGGTATTTTGGTCATAACTTTCTATCCCAAACTCAGATTGAGGCGATTATTGTGGTGTTGGAAAGTTGATGACGAGCTCTACAACTTTTGTGTTTTAGAAATTTCACGAAACTGCCGTCTTGAAGGTCCAAATTGAACTGCAAGTCCCACTAAGTTCTCGATGACCCAAGGTTGCAGTGTTTTGACATTATTATCGGAATTCTTGGCCTGTTTTATGCACTTGGATTGTATTTGCCTGAAACACTTCAAATCTAGTAATTCTCATCAGATAGCCTTCATCGGACGGCTAAATATAGGTATTTAGGGGTGAAATATCATCATATTTAACTACTCATCAGAATCACACTTGACTGTTTGATAGGTGGCCATGATTTCAAGCTCTATTGTTTGAAAGATTGGGATAAAAAATGATCTCCATCATTTGATTCAATGCAGTCAATGCCTTTATGGGTGGAAACTTATTCAGTTGGTGTAGTATGTGCAATCGTCGGATCTAACCACCGGAAGATGTAGGTCTGTGCAACCGTCAGATCTAACCACCGAAAGATGTAGGTTTGTTTTTAGGTACCTCTGTTTGCACCCTCGTCCCAGACCCCTTGAAAATCATTGATTTCTTTTAATTAGATTATGGAGATTGTGTTTCACCCCTGATCTTCCGCACAATAGATCTTGAGATCATGGTGCACTGATCTGATTTGTGCCATAAAAAAAATCGATCGTCTGATAGGTTCATCATAATCTTAAGATCTATTTTGTTGAAGTTCAAGGTGAAATACGACCTCCATCATCTGATTAGAAGGAATCAATGATTTACAAGGCGTATGAGACGTGGGCGCAAATAGAGGTAGCCTTCATTTTTTCCTGCAACATGGGCTAAAAATAGTTTCAGTAGATTTTTAGCTGAAAATATTTTATGAGTTATTTTGTCTTATTTCCCATATAAGTGGGACCCACTGAGTTCCCCAAACAGCTGAAAATTTGCTTTAGATAAAAAAATCCATATTTCCATGAGTTTTTTTAAGAAATCGGGTTGCCAAACCAGCCCTATATGTTGAAATCAAGGATCAAAATTTTGGTTTTTGTTTCAGTTTCAGTCTTGCCCGAAACAAAAATTTTGAAATTTCAGTGCACTTTTTTAAAAAAAAATTCAAATCACTGATAAAGCAAAATATTGGCCGATAATATGCTGAAATCATACCGATACCGAGATTTTGATGTTTTTGTTTTGGTATGTTTTCATTTCGATACCAATTAGTTATCGGCCAAAATTTTGATTCATGGTTGAAATGGCTATGAGAGGAAATGATAAAATACATGTAGAGCTATAAATGACAAGAAGATATAATACATAGGATTGAGATTTGTATAACTTTGAACTGTCATTCAACATAATGTTGGTAGGTGCCAGAAAAATTATGAAATGTTGACCCTAAATAATATAGGGAACCAGTCTGAGACATGAGAAATATCACTGTCTTTAAACTAATATTTGCCCTCACCACTTCGACAAAGTGGTCACAACAGATCATCTGCAAACTGGCTCCATGATACAACAAACCGACTATGTATTTTTGAAAGGATTTGACGAATCCGATCACGTTATTTAAACACCAAATATTACAAGAACGCTATGATAAAAATATTTACAGACATAATCAGAGAGAAGAAATGAGACTTCATTGTGGTGTGAAAACAATGATTCTAGATTTCTGAAATAGAAAATCAAGTGGTATGCTAATGCACCATTTTCCTATGAAAAGGGTGCTACAGGCATCCCTTCAAAAACGACACACCACTTTGGAAAAACACTTCTTTTGAAAAGATGTACCACTTTGGAAAGACACTTCTTTTGAAAAAGACACATCTTTGAAAAAGACAAGTTTCAAAAACTTTTAAATATCCAACAATCTCCCACTATTTAAAAGTTATAAATTAGAGCAGAGCTAGAAAATATTTACATAAATAAAAATATCTTACAGACTTGGATTTTCAATTAAGCGAAAACAACTCAAAGTTTGTCAAGGTCTTTAGTGAAACTAAGTTTTGAACTAATAATCTTATACGACAAATCGAAACTATTCCACATACATATTTCACATATTTAGTGTTCAATAAATAAGTTAGCACATTTAAGCTCTATGTTAATACCCTGATTTTCATAAGTATTTATGAGATAAATGCATGTCTCATTGAAGGCGACTCCACCCTCACACTTATATAGGTAGACCTATAAAAGATGTCTCTATAACTTTAATATCTCAACACATAACGTTATAATATTTATTAAGAACAATGCTCAACCTCCCCTTATCTATTACAGGTACAACACTATCCTTCCTAGGATGTTTATAAAAATTTAATTCTTATCAATGTAGTGCCTCTTTATCTGTTACATATTTATGACTTGTTCTTTCTTTTGAACCTAAACATTGATCAAACAAATATAGGTAGGGTTCCCATTATAAGTGACTGCTTGGATAACTGACTTTAAACTCATCCCAACTCTTTTTTTAGACTAATACATTTCATAATTATAATTATCAACATATAAAAGTGTTTCTTCAGATATTTCTGTCTGAAATCACATATCATTTGTTTCTTGTTCATTGACAAAGAAACAAGTTCTATCGAGAATTTAGAAGTTTTGACTTAATTTTTATTGGTACGTCTACCAATAGACCTTTAAATTACTTCATTTATCTGCCTATTTCAATACAAGCAACATACTCAATTAGATTCATAATTGCTTCTTAACATCTTTTGTGAGACCTTACAAACAACACACACAATGAGATTTATAGTTGTAACTTTCTTTATTAAAGGTAAATCATCTTCAAACAATATAGATTTTTAAATCTGAATTCATTATCTTCTTAAGATAATTCTTAGCATTTCTGTTCAATTAATTTATCAATGAACTCAATGCAATAAAACATTCATGTAATGGAAGATATCAGAGTTTCATGTATTCTTGAAACAAAATAATCATGTTCCTTAAAGCAAATAATTAAGAAATCTAAAAAATATATATGATAATTTAATCAAAATTATTTAAGCATCTATCAATTATCCTACCAATCTTTTTGGTAATAACTCGATGGCATTAAAAAATTTTGGGCATTTGATTATTGCTAAAGATTCAATGTTATGATCAATCGATCAAGACCACTCAATGACCATAGAGATAAATCCGATCATTTGATTAAAATCGCACATATGTGATCATATTTAATCACATGAAAGCTAAATCTCATCTCAACAAAGATTTATTATGTTTTCGTATCATTCATTCAATGAGCTAACCCCCACAATATAAATAATAGAGAAACAATATTGATGTCTACTTTTAATAATATGACACATGTGTTAAATCTATCAAAGTGATCCAACAATCATCCCATCATTGATTCATTTGATTTATTCAAAATCATGTCATTAGATTCTAATAAGAAATTTTGTAAAACTAATGTTTAGAAGAAGTATCATATTCGTGCTTCTTCAACCATCAAATCGAATCCTAACAAGTGTGCGTAATTGCATATGTCTTGGAGACGACACAATCAAATTGAAAATTAATAATAATAAATGAAGTCAAATTCTACTTACTCGTTACTGAAAGGAAACATAAATCGACTTCATGAAATGGTTTTCTCTCTTTGGCCAATTGCAACATTCCTACTCTCTAGACTTTTACGTGTAGAAACTAGACACAATAACCATCCAAATCCAAAACGTTGCCTCAAATCTAATAGTACGCTCAGAGGAGTCATCACCGATCTTAACTCTATGTCGTGCTTCTCTATATGAAATAGAGAATTTCAAGTACAAAGACGATCTCTCTGTTATAAGATGGGCACGCCACCATAGTGCTTCGTAATAGATTTTGACATCATGATTCTTCCTGTATAACTTATTTAAAATTAACAAATGTTGGTTTAAATTTATTGAAAAAATTGTGAAATATTGATCCTAAATAATACAGGGAATCAATCTGAGGCACAAGAAATATTGTTGTCTTTAAACCAATATTTTCCCCCACTACTTCGACAAAGTGCTCACCAACAGGCTACCGACAAACTGGTTCTAGGATACAACAAATCAACTGTGTATTCTTGTAAAGGATTTGACGAATCCGTTCACGTTATCCGAACACCAAATATTACAAGAACGTTTTGATAAAGACTTTCAAAGATAGAACTAGAGAAAAGAAAGGAGACTTCATTGTGGTGTGAAAATAATGATTCTAGATTCTTTAAATAAAAAATCAAGTGGTGTGCTAATGCATCATTTTCTTATGAAAATGTGCTATATCCATCCATTCGAAAAAGATACACCCCTTTGAAAATATAGTACTTCTTTTGAAAAAGCTTACCACTTTGAAAAAACACTTCTTTTAAAAGGCACATCTCTTTGAAAAAGACAAGTTTAAAAAACTTTTAAATATCCAACAATAGGTCCATCATAGGTCAGAAATGGTTTATATATGAAGAATTGAATAGCTATGATCTTATATTTCATTCACTTATTATTTCGAACAAAATCAATTAATGATGGAAGAAGCACAAATCAATATTTTAAGGTGTTGGGAGTGTCCCCTTTGGGCTTGCAATGATTGTAAATAGATTCAATAATCACCCCTCGCTAGTGCGCTTGACTTGTCCTGGCTTTGATACCAATTGTAAAACACAAGAGAGTATATAAAAAAGAAGGCCATCGAAGACTTGGAGGAATACAATAAAAAAGGACATGAAGATGATGATGAATTTGTGAAGGGTTAAACAATGTTTAAAAACCACCAATTCAAAAATTGATGTTCAACAAAGCATCCATATGGTATTGTTGCTCTAATGGGCAACTATTGGAGCTGCACAAAGTTTAAAAGCTATCTTGCGACTTAGGACAACCTCAATTTCTAGGACTTCAAAATTATAAGGGTGGTTTTATTTAGGTGCAAGTTAGGGTCTAAATGGCAGGGCTGGGTTTGGGCTTGGGACTTAAACAGGTCGATCATAATTGGGCCACTTAGAGCTAGTTCATACCCGGTTGATTACTAATTATATTGTGCCGGGCTGGCCCATTTGTGAATTGGGCTTACTTACCTTAGCCTGTACATGGTCCATATTGGGCTGGGCTGGATTTATATTAAAAAAGTAATTTAATCACTTTGGAGAGGATTCGAGCTTGGCTTAAATTGGTTGATTTTTAATTGGGCTTTTTGGAGTAGCTCATATGCAGCTTGACTTACTAATCGGGCGAGCCGGCCTGAAATTCCTACCTTAGCCCACAACCCTCAGTGCCAGGCGCAAGCACGACCCATCGAGACCCCTAGTTTCAAGGTGAGGACAGTAGATCCAGATCATTTTACTTTCTAATCGATTTTATGGAAAGGCTAAAAGCCACCAATATAACGGCCCTTGACCATCCGCACAAGGCAGCCTTTAATAAGATGGATAAAGGGAGCCCGCGAGTACTAAAGACCAGGTAACTTATATGGTCTTACTTTAGTTTGCTGCAACGTGACACTCAATTACATGATCGGGTTCTATGTAAAGGAGTGACTCGGCATGATCGTGTTCCATGTAAAGTGTAAAAACTTATTTGCCACACTCTACTTCAAAATTCGTGTAGATCTCTCTTAGGATATGTGTGTGTCAAGATGGATGTGGTCTACTTTGTTTGATTAAAGTTATCAGTCACATTATCTATGATCGGCTTTTAAAAAATATGTTTAAAACCATCTAAAACGGGTATAGATTTTTGCTTGTGTTGTGGGCTGTCTCTATAGCCACAACGCACCGTGAGCCACCACAGTGCGCCGTCATATGGATAATAGCGCTCCGTCATATGACTCATAGCGCGCCGTGAGCCACCACAACACGTCGTCATATGGATCACAGTGCGCCGCGAGTGTCATGACAGCATTTCGGCAACTTAGGTTGTCTTTGAAAAAAAGGTCTGTTTTGTCTTTTTCCTAGGTCTTAAGGTTTTACCTTTTTTAATATAAAAGTTTTTTTTGAAAAATACTGAAAATTAAGTAAGCTAAGATAGCTTCTTCCTCTTTGAGAAAAACCCTAGGAACCTCATCTTCTTCAATCCTTGATACTATTTTGTTTGTGTAAAAGATTTTAACTCAAAGGGTTCT
Organism: Chloranthus sessilifolius; assembly: GCA_021018995.1. Taxonomy (NCBI): domain Eukaryota; kingdom Viridiplantae; phylum Streptophyta; class Magnoliopsida; order Chloranthales; family Chloranthaceae; genus Chloranthus; species Chloranthus sessilifolius. The sequence continues at coordinate 181,444,022 of CM037586.1, forward strand.
ATCATTTTTCATCTTCATTTTACCTGTTTTTGCTCAAGTGTATTGAGTGTTGTTTCATTCCTAGAGATTAGGGTGTGCGATTGATAACCTTGTAGGATTGAAGGTGGATTGTTATGTGTTCATCAACGTAAAAGAAAAGCATCCGAATCAGAAGCTATGAAGGCAACCCGCGAAGGAATGTCGATTTGCATTGAGGTTTGATAAGGCATGCGCATTTGTTGGTATATCATTCGAAACTCATTGTAATATTTCCTTTTCATAGTAGATTTGGTTAGTAGACTTAGGTCCCATGATTTTTTCCAGTGATTGAATTTCCACGTATATTTTGTGTTGTGGTAATTATTGGCATTATATTGTGTAATATCTAAATTAATTAGAATTAATCGAATACCTAATAAATTTCGTACGTAGACGGAATTTCAAAGAAGAGCGGCTGGGGGATCATCAATTTTGTGAAAAGAAAAATTAAACATAAAGTATATAAGATTGTGCATTAATGGGATCAACCTTCCGGAAAATGAATTGTTAAGCCCAATGAACCCTTATGGAAAATGAAGTTCTATTGTTCATCTTTCGTGCAAGTGTGACCATGTTGACTGCATGATTTTATGTAACTTATTTAAAATTTTTACTGTCACAACCGTGTTATGCTGATCAAGCTGGTCATTTATATGGCACCAGATCATATGATCGGGTGCTATGAGGCAGCAAACTAATCGGGAATCAACTAAGTTACCTGATGGTTCTGTTCTACCAGGCTTCGTTTAACCAACTGATAAGATTTGGTAGATAAAAGGGTATTTTATTAGTAAATGTAGGTGAACAGCGTTTACCCTTTACGAAGGAAAATTTGCTCTTTTTCCTTCGCTTGAATCGGCGAGTTTTCCTATTAAAAAAAAATCAAATCGGCGAGTTTTAAGAATAAATATCTATTTCTCTCTTTCTCGTCCCATCTCAGCAAGATGAGCTGGGATGATGTTGCGGAATCTTCGATCGCAAGAAGATTAATAGTTCTGAATCTTCTGGTAAAAGAAGATTCGAAGCAACGGTTCGAGCTCATCAATTTCCTTGTCGATTTCAAAAGCTTCTCCTCCTCGATGGTGGACTTTTTTGTAAGAATGTTGTAAATATTAATTGATTTCTCGCCTGGGAAGAGAGCGATTTTCAAACCTTTATATACTTTTGCTTTGCGCTAGTTAGAGCCTTTGAGAGATTAAAATTCGTTTTTTGGATTCAAAAAGCCTGGTAAGGTGAAAAGTTCACATTTGATTGGTGATATCGAAGGTTTAGAGAGAGTTTGAAGATCTCCAGTTCGAATCCTGCAAGTCTCTCTCTCTCTCTCTCTCTCTCTCTCTCTCTCTTTATTATCCAAAAATCTGCATAAACGCCTAATTCTTTTATAATTTCATGTGATCTTTGATTTCCGTTGGTTTAATTCTCAGTTTCTTCATTTATCGGCAAAAAGAAAGAAAAGATAGCAACTTGAAAATTTCGAGTGAACTACAATGCCTTTTTCTCAACTGAAATCGTTAAAATGATAGAGAAAGTGCCAATGGATCGAACTCAGTCATCAGGATCTACTGCTGGAAGAGCACCAGTCGTAGCGATCGAATGTTTAAACGGTAGCTCTACAGCCGAGGAATGGAACGGGTACATGCTCCAAACAGGAGACATCGTCGAGGAAATCAAGATCGGGAGCTTCTCGCCCGTCAGATCTCCTTTTAAGAACGGTAAGAGCGGTGTACAGAAGCTTATGCACAGATCCTTTAAGGACAAAGAGACCTCGATTCGTGTCCGAGTTCGCCGCGGTAACGATGAGTTCGCCGAGTTGCAAGCCTGCATCGTCCCCATCGAGATCGCAGGGAAGAGGCAATATGTGCTGAGATCGATGCACGATCCTAATTACGCCGTCGGATTCGTTGATCGGACGGAGGCCGAGTGCTCTGCTATGCAAGGTAAGCTTTCCGCCCCCTCTTTTATCATTTCCCTGATCGTCTACCGTTCACCTAGCACAAACGAAATCATGGGTCTACACTCTAGATAGACTAGATTATTCTTATGGGAAGCCGCCAAGTGAGGGAAAGGACTGTTATATGTTATATTTTATGGAGACAAAGTGTAGGCGGCCGATGTGGCAAAATGCAATTGGCTAAAATGTTGTGAGTTTTAATTAATGAAGATGAATACACTCAATCATGTCAGCCGCCTACACTTTGTGCTCAACAAATCATCTCTCGGCATTAAGATTGTACAACAATTTTAGTTTCGTACAACTGTTAAGCACCCTTGGAACATATAAGGCTCGTGTTACTACCACACCACTAGGGCTGCAACCGAGCCGGGCTCGGTCCTGCTCGGGTCAGTTCTAGCTCGGCTCTTCCTTATACGAGTCGAGCTAAGGTTGATTCTGGGCTCTTCGAGCTTGAAAATTCTAAGCTCTAACTCAGCTTTCCGAGCTTGAGCCAAGCTTCAAGTCAAGTATGTTTTATTATAAAAAAATTCCTCCTGGTACTTTTTAAAACTACTCCTCAATTAAATATGCATTCTATAAAAGACTTAAATGAACGATTAAATACAACGAAACATATGAAATAAATTAATAATTGTCGGAGGTTCAGTTCTTGCCCTCTTGGTGTTAGGCCTGTTGGTAGTCGCCCGACAGCGGCGGGTGCTTGCGTGTGAAAGCGAGAGAGGAGATAGCCGTATCCCTTATGCGTAAAAAAGAAGGTGAGAGAGGTTTGAAAATCACTTAAATCAGAGAGAAGTAAGAGTTGAGTTGCACGATTCGATTGACGTAGGCTGTATGCATAAGACTGTGACTCTATGAGAGAGAGAAGGTAAGAGAGTTTCATCAACAAGAGAAAAGTAGGAGTTCAGTTGTAGGAGGCAGCCGTAGGTAGGAGTAACAGTGCATACTATATATATATATATAAACCGAGCCATAGAGCCGAGTCGGCTTTAGCTCAAGCTTAGTTCTATTTATTCGAGCTACAAACTGCCCAGCTCAGCTCGATTACTTTGAAGGGTAACCGAGCTACAAACTGTTTATTCGAGCCGAGCTCTAAAAATAAAAACTCTTATTTTTTGGGCCGAGCCGAGCCGAGTTGTCGAACTGGTTCGGCTCTATTGCAGCCCTACACACCACATTATGTTACACTCTCCTCACTTAAACAAAAGAGAAATCCGTTCACTCAAAAAAATCTCTCTCATTTGATTGAAAGGAGTCAACAATTTTTTCTTCTATTTAAGTGAGGTTGTTGAAACATAAAGTGGTATGATAATAACACCAGCCAAAATATAATCTCATCAATTAGGAAAGAAAATCTTTATTGACTTTTTAAAAAAAAAATTCTCGCAACCTAGGTTTTTAGGCCTCTTAGAGCACCCTGTGACTGAGGTACGCAACGTGGCTACTCGGGTCATCCGTAGCACCACTGGTGCCGCTTGTACCTAGCATAGAGGCAGTTGTGACTTCGTGCCTCGGGCACGCGACATGGGGCTAAGAGGGTCTGCGACGTGGTCGCGCTACGAGGACGCGACACGGTCGCATGGGGGTAAGATATGGGCGTGACACGGTTCGACACGTACGCGATATGGCCAAGCTGGGCTAGCGATGCGAAGGCGTTGCAGTATGTCAAACCAAGGGGTTTGAGGTTCTCCTGTTATTCTGGCCGAATGACTGTTTTACTCTTATATAGGGGGGGAAGGGAGCTGAAGAGCTATTCTCCTACACACGAGACCTTGCGTTGTCAGAGGGGCCGCAAGTGTCTCCTAGGCCTGAAAGGGTGGGCCTAGGACGTCGAAGCAGCGAAGCCGTGTGGCACCCAAGGTGAGGTTGAGGTATGGCTCGGACTACGCATCGTGGTGCATACGGCTCGGCAACCTCGGGAGAGTATTTGAGCATTGCGTGGGACTTTGTTGAGCACGGCAGCACGAGGAGGCACAAGACTGTGGGCTTGGTTCGATATGTGAGCAAGACATAATGGCATGGGGAGCTGTATGTCAAGACTGTTGCGAAGCGAGGTACTAGTACAGTACCTATAGTGAAGCTTGAGCAGGCCACGTTTAGCACTGTGGTGCAAGCGAGCGTGTCGTAAAGGGCACGATACATTAGATGATAGGCCACGAAACAGAGGTAATCACGAAGGGGAGTTCCCGTCCTCTAGGCGGGTGGTATCAGAGCTGATGAGAAGATTGGTTGACTTCGTTGCATGCGGTAGCGAAGTACCGTGCGGGTTGAAGGCCCGTTGAAGGATGCCCCCGCGACAGTTGGTATCAGAGATAGGCTGACTTAGCGCATCGGGTGTTAGGTGCCACACGAGCTGACATTGCTGAAGAGCGACCCCGTGACAACCCGCCTAATCCAATGGGCACATGCACACTCTAAATTAGTCACATGTCGGGTCAGCACGAAATATAAGGGGGAGGGGATTCAAATTCAGGTCTCCTGCTTTTGAAAGTGGGTACTTGGCCAGCTCGCCTAATCCCTTGAGATTCTCTATTAACTGTTTTGAACAGCCAATTGAGATCAATTTTCATCACAACCTTCCACAATGGCACTTGAGATCATAGGTGTATACCTCGCCTAATCCCTTGAAGTTCTCTATTGACTATTTTAAATAGACGGTTGAGATCATTTTTCATCACAATCTTCCACAATAGTTATTGAGATCACAGGTGTCCCATCACCTGATCAGTTTTTTATTACACATATCGTGCTTCTCAAAAACTTGATATGTGCCGTATAATATTTGGATCTATTTCTTAGATTTGTGGAGGAAGAGATAAATGGTTGAACCTAAGCCCATAGCCATTATCAATGTTTTCGGCTGGGTGAGTTTACGTTTTCACGAGGATACAAATAACGGTAATCTTTTTACACTATGGATATGACTTGCATTCACATTTCATGAAAAAGAGTTTAAAAGGTTATCCTATAGAGAGGGGTCATATCTCTTCTCTTCCAAAAGAGAAGAGATATGACCTTAGATTAATCTTGGAAACTAATAAATACTTGTTAAAGAAATTAAGAGAGTAAGAGAGAGAAAGTGATATGGAGGAATGGAGGAGAGAGAAAGGAGATATCCACCGCTTTGGTTAAATGCGACGGAATTAAAGGAGTAGAAACTGATGAAGAGGAGAGAGAAAGTTAAAAAAAATCTCTAACCGTCTCTCAAACCATATTTTGAATTTCGGTCGAAATTTCGGCCAAATATTTTATTGCCATACATAATTTGATTGAAATTTCAGGGGTTGTTTTCGTTTCGGTGAGGACCGAAATCGATAAATTTTGGCTGACAATTTGAATTATCGGCCGAAAGTTTGAAACACGGTTGGGATGGTTCCGTTTGTACAATCATTGGAGATTAATGATAACACCAGTACAAGAGGGTTTCAACCCGTCGGGTCAACTCGATGGGTCAAAGTCAAACCACTCGACCTGCCATAGGTTTGGGCTTGGGTTCAGACTTCCAAGTCCCAACCCGTTAGGTGGGATTGAAAATGTTGACTCATTTATTTTCAAGTTTCACTCAACCACTGAATTATTTATTATTTAATTCCTAACAACATTATTTCTATACCCAATATAAAAAAACACCAAAATTTTAGATACCCAAAATTAAAAATCATCCCAAAATAATAAAAAAACCTACCAAAAATTTTAGATACCTAAAATTAAAAATCATTCCAAATTTTGATTATTAATCTAAGAACATGTAGATTGAAGGTTTTCCTTACAAGAATAATTGCATGATTTGCCATAAATCCTTCATTGGTTGAGTATCCGTCCAAACGTTGACATGCTTTAATGGGGGAATCACCCATCTGATGGGTGAATAAAGGGCCTTTTAGAAGAGTACCTTTAAATCCACACACCGAATCTGAGTTCACCCACACTGAAACACGTTGGTTGAATTGAATCGAATGATGGAGATCATTTATCCTCAAAATCTTTCAGGAGATCATGGGTGTATCATCAGATGGTCGATTTTTTATTTCACGTAGCACACATTTCAGAAAAGTAACCTTAACATTATGTGCACGCTTAAAATTGAGTTTAAGGTCACTTTTATGGGTGTGTACCACATAAAATAAAAAATTAATCGTCTGATGGTACACCCATGATCTAAAGATCGATCTCATGAAATATTAGGACGATAAACAATCTTTATCATCTGATTCAATGCAGTCGATATGTTTTAGCGTGAGTGAACTCAAAGATTTTGTGGGTGGATTTAAAGGTACTACTTTTAGAATGGTGGTGGTAAAGCAATAATGACATGAGGTGTAAATAAAGGTGAACGAAGGCCCTTTTAGAATGGTGGTAAACTATAATAGCAAGACTTGTAAATACAGATAAATGAAGGGCTTTTTAGAATGGTGATATTTTTAGAATATTGGTTTTATTAAGGGCAAAATAGTCGTTTCAGTCCATAAACTCATGACTAGTTACCGGCAGGGGGTATATAAAACAGAAACACAAAAATATGGGCTGCAGAATAAATACCCATAACTCAGGGGGTTGATGCAATGTCGGCATATCTCAAGGCGGGGTATATGCAAAAAAACCAAAATAAATTATCAAAAATTTTGAAATTTCTCAAAAATATAATAATTAGTATTTTTTTTTGCCTAAAATCTTATCCAAAAAAAGGCTGCTATGTCATTGGAATGAAGAAGAAATATTTAATTTTTTTTTTTTTCATAATCTTATCCGAAATTTAATTTATTCATTTTTGCCTAAAATTTTACTCAAAATATGATTCGAGACTATTGGATTTTTTTTTTTACTTTCTCTCTCCTCTTCATCAGTTTCTCTCTCTTACTGTTGGGTGAAGATCTCCTTTCGCTCTCCTCCACATCACTTTCTCTCTCTTACTCCTTTAATTTTTCTACCAAGCATTTATTGGTTTCAATGTCATATCTCTTCTCCTTTGGATGGTTAGAGATCAAGTAGAACCCTATTTAGGGTCCTTACCCCTATACAAAAGGTTCGTCCAAAATACCCGATAACAACATTTAACGGCCTTACTGCTTGTCCCAAATTAGATATCAACTAGGGGAAATGCTCTACAGTGATGGCCCCACCAAGGATCAAAACTTCGGCCGAAATGATCAAAATTTCGGCCGATATTATCGGTTTCGGTTCCCACCAAAACGATAAATTTGGCTGAAGTTTCAGTCCAAATTTTGTATGGGATTGAAATTATTGGCCGAAATTTCGGTTTTGGTCCCTTTCGAAACCGAAATTAAACCCGAATTTTTGATCGTTGGAGCCCCACTATGTCGGTCACTTCGCACCTCATATGATGCTTGCAAAATTGTCTTTTGCGTAACACTGTCCACATATAAATTATTAAACACCATGTTTTTTTTTTTTATTGGAAAAATTATTTAACACCATTAACAATGTTACTTAACATAGAAAGACTTAACATAAAATTAATGGTAGCTCTACTCGCCCCTCCTAGATTATTGGTGGAGGGTTATACTAAAAACCATTGACCATATAAAATCAGATGATGGTGATCATTTTTCATTCAAATCTTTCATAAAATGAATCTTACCATGGGCATGCATTCAAACAATATTTTTTTATTTCATAGCCATTTTTATTTCATATGGTATAGATCTCAATAAGTGACCCTAAATCACATTGCCACTTTTTGGGACCTATGCGCTATGAAATTAAAATTTTCACTGTCTGATGACACGCCCATGATTTCAAAATCCATTATGGGGAAGATTTGAATAAAAAACGATCACCATCTTCTATTTCAATGTGGTCAACAGTTATCAGTATATGCACACACTAAGGGTACGTTTGGTTCATTGTAATTGGTTCCCTGTAAAAATCACTTTACCTGTAAAATGATGCTAACGGGATTACATGTAGATTTTATTTTTTCTCATGTAAAATACATGTTTATTTCACCGTAAAATTTTGGTGTAAAGTTTACTTTTTGTAAAAGATAGAGCCTTTGGGGTTTGCTTTTTTACTTTTGCAAGTAATATTTCAATATTACGAGCCATCACCCTCGTAAGTCAAAAAAATTACAAGTAATTTTTGTAACACAATTCACGAGAAATTACAATGAAACAAACGACTTTTGGTGTAAAAAATAGAGCTGTTGGGGTGATATTATAAGCTTTACATGTAATATCCCCCTTTACATTGAAACGAAGGTACCCTAATAAACTGGTAAGGAGTGTTAACCGTCCATTAAATGCTTGGATCGTGCAACGTTTGAGTGTAACATAGCAATTACATTCCCCCTATAGTTCACCTCTTTCAAGATGTTTTCAGAAAAAAAGAAGAAGAAACACTTAGAATAATATTCGCGTTCGATCTAAATGATAAGTGAATCGAAAAAATGTTTCTCCTTTCATGTTTTTTAAACCATTGATCACTGTTAGATCGATGGTGGACAATGCTTTTAACTATTTCTTTTCAAAAGAAATTTTGGATCAATCTTGTGCCAAAGGTTGTGGCACTCAACCTTGTCTTTGGGTGCCACACGATGCTCATTTCACCCGGAACCGGTGCTCAACTGCTGAGCTATTTTCGAGACTCCCCATGCTTATGTAGTAATTATTTGTAATTATTTATTTTGGTAAACAAATATTAACTTAATAGGATTAGCCAAGCACATAATAATTGAGATTAAATATTTTTATAATTCTTTTTATTTTAGAAAAATATTTTGGTCCAAAAGGAGCTATATGTTATAGATTTGATAGATATTAGGTGCCCAACACACAGGATAATAAACCTTAAGAACATTAAACTCATAGCACACTTCATCAATTGTAATGTCCATGTGGAAGGCCTACATCTAGATGGAACTCAACCCAACAAAAATTTATATTTACCAGAGATTTCCACCCGTTTGATAAAAGCATTTTCTTTTTGTCTCAATATGAACTTATTACACATGTTGCCAGTTTGATAAAAAAAACATGGTATAAAAAATCGGCCGATAGCAATATGTATTAGTATCTAAACTCGGAAACCGATACAGTATCCGCCCGATACCTCTATTTTTTAATATTATTTTTTTTTTTTGAAAAAATCGGCCGATACTATCAGTATCGGTCCTCCAAGGATCGATACCCGATACCGAATCCTATTTTGATACCTTCTGAAACAGTGCACACCTAAAACTAGTTGTTCACTTTTTTACCAGAGTTTGTTCTGTATGGTGCATCCTACCTGGAGCATGAGACCCACGCGCTAGGGCAGTGTGCACCAAGTCAAACTCTCATTCCAGCAAGTCTGCAAGAGACGACATATGAACGAAGATGCAGTGTCTGCACATTATATTTAGTCCACTGTGTGCCGACCTAGATTCTCTAAGTTTCCACAAGCCGCATGCCCCACGCAGCATACATCATATGAAAAAGTTAGTGGGCAGAGGATGGTGAACTCAAGTACTCGATTACATTATCTATATATTTATGTAGGGCAGGTTTGATAGACGGTAAGTCGGTAATGCCGCGGCACGATTAAGTGCTTTCGGTGTAATCGTGGCTACAAGATTCGTACTCATTTTGGTATAAACATATTACTAAAAGGGGGAAAACGCATTATATAAAATGTCATCAAACGCATTATACAACATGTCGTTACCTGCTTTCAAGCGTGTCATAGATTACGTATATGATAACCAACCCGTTTTCTGGGCTTACCAAAGCTAAACACTGGTATTATTTGATATTAAGCGTATCATATGGTATTATGATTATGATACTTTGATGGGTTGCTGTCAAATACTTTTAAATAAATGGTTGAAATAAATTGGAGCTTTTGGATGACAATAATTCATTTTAAAGGGCATTTCACGACTTTAAATTATATGATGGAGATTTTTTTTTATAAAGTTTTATCTTAAGATAAGCAGATTTAAATGAAAAGTGGCCAGCTACCATATATCATGTGGTACACTTGATAAAAACATGCCACATGCCCTGTTTTGGTGACTCCTAGGAAAAGTGATCAATTACCATATACCATCTCATTAAAATATTAGTTAAAGCACAGACATGACTTCTCCATCTACTTTACTAGATTCAACTAATGCTAATCCCTTAAGATAGGGCCCTACAGGCGGAATCTTAGTACTAAGCACGGGTTGCTCGGGCATACATGTAAGCACGGCCCAATTATTTCTTGATGGCTAACTTTATCATTCTATGAAATCCCATTTTTGAGTATCCAGGTGGCCCTTCTCAAAGTCAAATTATTTCACTTTCTTAAAGGAATCGGTTCTTTATTTGATTTAAGAAAAAAGAAGAATTATAATGACCTCAAACAAAATACCAACAACAAACTGTTACGTGGCGCGATGCAAGTGGCTGGCTGGACTGCAAGTGGCTGGCTGGACTGCATTGCTGGGACCCACTGCTCTTGCATCACGCCATATAAGCCTCCATTGAATGATATGTTATTTGTGGTATGCCATATATCAGTATCCTTAAACAAATAGTATTAGTAAACAACAAAGTTTTGTGACGAGTGCACAGCCCAGCGTCTTTGAGGGGATGGCTCAGAGTATTTTTTGGGGTTAAAGGTCAAATGATTCTAATAAGAATAATATGAGTTGTTGTCTCTAGATCTGGTATATCATATTGTAACCCTTTTGCCATATGATGGAATCACTTTTTTGTTTGGACACATGACTCTTAACAGAACGATTATTTTAAAGACGTTTGACTATTTAGACGCACTCGACAGAGTTGTTTTTTAATATTTCTCATCCATGTAATCTTTGACCCACCAGATCTTTGTATCATATCCTTCACATCAGGTGACATACCTTTTGAAAAATAATGTCACAACATGTCCAATATCAGTTTCCGTTCTCAATGCTTTAGAAGGGTGGGTTGCCATTTACCAACTTTTTGTTGTATAAGGTTGCGTATGGCATATCTCTCTGCTAGCTCCTGCTACAAGTTCCACTTATTTTTGTTGGTTCCTATTCTCTTTTCTAACTCTTTGCAAAAGATGATTTACCTGTTCTAATAGCAATCTCCTTGCTCTCTACTAACTCCCTACCAAAGCAAATAAAATCTGCTTTGGAATGAGTGAGTAGAGAGGAGGGTGGAATTGTTTGACATATAATCCTCCAAAAATCTTGCTATGCAAGGAGTTATCAAGGAGAAGGGGTACCTGCTAAAGCAGGTGGGAGGATGTTAGCAAAGAGGATGGAAATCTGCTATGACAGGGGCTAGCAGAGAACTATCAGCTATGTATGCCGTACGCAGCCTAAGACTTATTGATATCCACATCAACATAAACATCTTAGTAAACTTTACTTTTTTACATTTGGAAAGAAAAATTGATGCATAACAATCATTCCGGGAGTTTGGAGTGCCAGTCGACTGCCCTTGCTCCTTTTTGTGCCAGTTTCTCGCTGCATTGTCTAACTTCTCACATGTTTTTATAGGCTTTGCAATTTAAGTTTCTCCGTTGCTGATCAAAATAATAATAATAATAATAACAAATAAATACAAATTGCTATAGCTACAATAGATTACATTGATTGTAAAGCGTTTTGCACCCTTTTCAAGAGCGTTCTCACTTTGGTGTGATGGCAAGTGCTGTCTGCATAAAGCGATAGATCACAGGTAGATCACAGGTTCGATCTTGGAATCAGCCTCTCCAATATGGGAGTAAGGCTGCCTACCATCTACATCTCCCAAACCCGTTCAAAGATGGAGCCTTGTGACCGGGCACGACGTTTTTTTCTTGCTGCTTTTCAAGCAAAAGATATGCTGTTTAACCATCATGGGGTTATATAAGCCTATAACCCGTTCCTGGTTTTAATAATTAAGCATATAACCAACCGTTGTAATGAAAAAATAAATAGATAGGAATAGTTATGCAACAAGCCACTATGTGTAGGGTCTACTATGAAAAGATCTCTCATTATTGTAAGAATTCCTCTAGGGATAACTTTACAATCCTCACAGGACCCTTTATTTTAGCAGAAAATTCATGAATTAGAGATGATCAAGTGGCAGGCAGGGACCCACCAAACGTCAGGCTCACGGGTGGATTCAAACAATCCAATAAAGAACACTTTTTTTTATAAGAATAAAGAACACTTCAGTTCACTTAATATGGATGGTTTTTCATAGGCACTTGAACATTTCATATACAGGCCCTTTTAGGCTCTTGATCAGAGATGGTATAAATCCAATGAAGCAATTTCCAGGCTGAATTCAATTTATACAATTGATGAGCTGAGGCCATATCGCCAATTCTTGTTTCTAAGCATTCCTGTTTCTGCAGTTATAAAGCCTCTTTCTTTTTAGTAAATGTTAAGGCCGTGTTGGCGTGTATCAGGTTCGAGGAGCTCAAGAGTTGAATGTGCACTAACCAACGCTCAGCTTCAAGATGGATACGTATTGTATCCATGGGAGGAGATAATGAAGAATTCGTTACCGGTCCCTAACTCGACCTCTTTTCTTTCCATCCTTCTCCTGCCCAAGGCATCAGATCGCGATGTTTTTCGATACAATGATCTCGAAGATACTTTAACCAGGGCAAATGCATGGCTCAATGCCTCTCAAGCTTCTGGTGTTCCCATAACTTTCATCAGCGTGCAGACGGAATCCCTACTCACCAAGGTAACAAAAAAAAATTTACTGAAAAAATTATAGGGAATTAGAATGGTACTCCATTTTTTCTAAAGTAGAGTACATGTTCCATAGCTACATTTGGTGAAATCTGATTTTCATGGATATCAAGGTTGAATGAATTCACGAAATCCTATGGCAAATGTGTATGCATTCCATTTTTAAAAGGAATGATGGGCTGTGATGGGCTGTGACCATCTCACTTATAGATTAGAGCCATGACTGCTCCTCATATTATCCATCTGGAATGACTTTTAATCAATCCAAGTCATTAAAGTAATAGCTTATATATTGGAAGGTAGATGGCCCAAACAGTCACTTTTGGGCGGATTTGAATCAATCGATCTATGCACTCTAATATGGACAATTGTTCAATCTTTTTTAAAATATTGGTATTAAAGTTTGTTGATCAAATGACTCGTCCTCTTATAGGATTGATTCTTTGGCTAAGACATGTGCCAATGATGAACTCACTTGGACTATTTGAATTGATCAAATATGTCTGTTATGTGACCTACCGGTGACAATTCAAATATGTCTGTTATGTGACCTACCGGTGAGTCGCGGGAGTTGTTTCCAAAAAGATCCTACCTATATCCTAATTTAGAGAACGGTAGTCGATATTTTGGTTTGGCCAAGCTGGTATCAAATTCAAAACTACGTTATTGAAGAAGGTGGAGAAATTAAACTGCAATGGCGATCCAAAATAGATCAGATAAGACTGATGGCGAAGATGACGTTTTTGAAAAAAAAAAAACTTGTATAAAATTTATCTGCCTTCTACATGGCTCCAATCGATCCAATTGACGGGCCACCTTGTATGTGGTCATACCTATAAGTTCCCGGATTTTGGATGGGTTAGCCTAAAAAGTTGAATTAATGTGATGTCCCTAATTATTTTTCTTATCAATACTTTTTTTTGGAGCACTTGCTAAATCTTCATTTATTATCTGGTCAGTGGCATGTGTACAGATTTTGGTTAAAGTCCAAATAATATGCATACACTAGATTTATAGACAAGATGCTTTCCCAAAGGCAGATATATTACCTGATTCTGAAACTGTAAATCTTGAAATTGAGTGCCTCTATGGTTCCTGTTTAACTGTTTTCATAATTGGGCTATTTTTAGTCAATTTTGGAGGATTATATGAGGATTGTTGCCTGATATCTCAGATATCTGGGGAGACGGCTTCTTCAACAGTCAATGCAGGATCCTTATCCGACCTTTCGAACCTCGCCAATGCAAGCCTTTATGGGTTTGAAGATTATCATGGAGTGGACATCGGAGTAGTGAGAGCAGTTCGTCTTTGGTACGCTCCAATTGCCGGAGAGTTTGCCGTGGAAATCAAATTATTGGAAGGCGACTCAAAGCTTGGATTTGCCATTAGTCGTACAGAAGAGGTTTCTTCAAGTTCCCATCATAAAATAAATTTTTTCTTTCTATAAATGACATCAGTCTGACTCTAAATGAGAAAAACAAACTGCCTAAGAAGAAATTATTTGGAAAGCAAATTAATAGCTTTTTGCAGTGCTAAAAAAGAACATTTACCAGTTTTTATAGCATGTGTTTTGTTATGTTAAGTAGGTTTAGAGGGATTCATTTAGGCCTTGTTTGATAACATAGAAATGTGATTTCATTGTGAAAATGAAACTTAGTTTCCAATTGTTATTGTTTGATAGCTATTTAAGGAGATAGAAATGAAATTAAGTCGCCCTGCATGGAAATTAAATTTTCATACATCAAATCATTTTAGGAGGAAATCATTTCAACCCTTCAAGTGGCTGAAATTGAGTTTCCTACTAATAAAATAATAATGTTTTGTTACTGGAAATCTAAAGTTACTTGTAGAAAACCTAAAAGCAAAAATAAAATAAAATTGATTATTAAAAAGTAACTTCAATTTCTATGACCATCATATCAGTACGATTACTATGACCACTACATTATCTAGATCATACTCTTTTCACCTAATATTTGACTTTGGTCAAAGTTTGAATTTTAATCAAACTTTAATTGGATTTATAAGCTATATAAAATTTTGACTTTTGATCAAACTCGGACTACTGAAACATGATAAAAAGTTATAAGTTAGTAATATATTATTAAAATTTTAAGGGTCCAAGGTTGACTTCAGGTCAAACTTTGACTTTTAATTAAAATTTATTTTTTATTAAACTTGGACTCTAATAATTTGGTGGCGAAAAAAGGATACTGCTGTAGTGATGTATAATTTGATACTAGATTCTCAATTGTATTAGTCAATAGTTTGACCTTTAGTCAAACTTTGACTTTTATACAAATTTTATTTTTAGTCAAACTTGAAATCTACTTATAGATAGAGTCTACTAATACATAAATTTATATCGTATCAGTATAATTTTTTCTTGGTCAATGTTTGACTTTTGGTCAAAGTTCGATTTTCCATAAAACGTTATAAATTTTTATTAGTGAAATATTATAATTAAAAATATCTATCATTATTTTCATTTATAATTTGAAAATACATTGGCTCATTTTTATTGGTCAAAGTTTGACTTTTAGTCAAAGTTTGACTTTTATTCAAATATTGACTTTAGTCAAAAGTTGAGAATTGTATCTTAATAGTAGATAGTGATTATTACTATTGTTATTTATATTTTGGTAATATAAATTTTAATCAGTCAAAGTTTGATATTTGGTCAAACTTTGACTTTTTAACACAATTTGATTTTTTTGAACTTCTGTATCTCCAATGAGATTATCATTTTTTTAATTTATTACTTTCTAGTACATTACCAAATTTTATTATACTTTTTTCTATATTTGGTCAAAGTTTGACTTTTTTAAAAGTTAATATTTAGTCAAAGTTTTTACTAGTGTAACCTAGCGATGGATACGAATACTGTTATATTAATTTGCAGGTTGGTGGTAGATTGTCGAATTTTTTATTGGTCAAAATTAAAAAATTTAGTCAAAGTTTGACTTTTTAAAAAAATTAAATTTTCTTTCAAGTTTAAAATTTTAATTTTGTTTCAATATATAATATATACTAGCATTTACTATATAACTTTGTACTTTAGTCTTTAAAAATTTTATTAATCAAAGTTTTACGTTTAGTCAAAATTTGACTTTTATTAAAAGTGAATATTTGATCAAATTTTAACTAATGTAACCTAAAGATATATATGAATATTATTATATTAATTTACAATTGGACTTTTATAACTTGTTGGTACATTGCAAAATTTTCTTTTGGTCAAAGTTAAAATTTTAGTCAAAGTTTGACTTTTATAAAAATTTAATTTCATTTCAACGTATAAACTTACAGTAGATATTAGAATTTACAATTTTGTTATTTAATTTTACATATTTTTTTTTATCAAAATTTTAAGTTTGGTCAAAATTTGACTTTTTATTTGAGTTTGACTTTTCAAACTCTAACTTATGTAACTTAATAATAAATAGTGATTACGATGGTATTAATTTGTAATATAATAGAATATCATTAAAAAAATTATTGGTTAATATTTGACTTTAATAATAAATGATCAAACTTTAAAAATTCATTTTCAAAGATACTAATCAAACAAGAGAAATCAATTTCCAATGAAATTCATTTCTCAAACACACTAATCAAACAGTAAAAAATTCATTTATAGAGGAAATCAACTAAGAAATTGATTTCACTTCCTCTTTAGAGTTTCATTGCTATCAAACAGGGCCTTAATAGAAATAGAAATTTGATATTACAACGTTTTCATGTATAGATCTTAGACTTTTATAATCTTGGAATGGGTATTAACATTTTTTTTTTAAATATTATCGCAGGGCTTCATATACATATCTTCTGTTACTGATGATGATGAGACCGAAGTCGCTTCATCACGATCTGGACTTACAGAACTCTACAGAGAGGCAGAGAGAGCATCTAAGCTCTTGGTGATCTCAAGAGTATCTAACAAGAAAGTTCTTCCATGGATGGTTTCTTCAACAGGGGCAATTCGATGCTTCGACACAATTTCGCTTAGCCAGAAACTCTCATTGCATCGCCATGCAGTGAGGCCTATTCACATCCATGTGTTCATGTGGGACCCGGCATTGGTGGCCAAGTCCAAAGTCGTGCCACCACCGCCAATGGTTCTACCGTATGAGGTTCAATTACCGCCGCAGTTTCCATTTGATAACCGAATCTCGACTCATGGATCCGAGTCTACAGATGGGTCTGAATCTAGGTCCGACAGAGACACAGCCGGGGAGTCCTCATTTAGGTTCCATGATTTTTCAATTTCAAACAACTGGGTATGAGTTTTTTTTTGAGTCTTCATACATTTTTTTGAGTCTCAAAATTAAGTAGAGTTCACCACGCATTGAGGCTTATCCTTATCAATGTGTTCGTGTGGGACCAGGCAACGGCAGCTAAGTCCGAGGTCTTGTCCATGCCGCAAATTACTCCACCACTTGAGGTTCAAGCGCCACAGCTTCTATGTGACAACCGAGTCTCAACTGATGGGTCCGAATCTGCATTCGACAGAGATGCAGCTGGTGAATGGTCATTTAGGTTCCATGATTCGTCACTTGCAAACAACTGAGTATGAGTTTCTTGTTGGGTTTCTCCTAATATGTTGCTTATTTATTTTACATAGAAGATCATGTGAGTTGATAGCTCTTGGTTTAATGCTTTGACAGTAGATATGAAGCACTGCTCAGGAATTTTGGAGAGAACCCTTAGTGGGGTTCACTACGGTTCAAAACAATGGATTTGTGGGATTAAGGCAAAGAATTCATGTGAGAAACTGTTGTATAGTTAATATATTCATATATGATATTACTTGATTTTCACTGATATTGGATCCAACTCATCAGATTCTAATATAATGCCTTGTTTGGTAACCCGAGGTCGGGCTATTTTTCGCTGGAAATTTAAAATTTCCCGAGAAAGTGTTATTTGCAAGCGTTTGGTGGAGAAGTGGGTCCCACTTATCGCGAGAAAAAAAAAAAAACTCGAAAAATAAAACCCACCTATTTTTTGCTGGAAATCATTTCTGCCCACTTGTTGGTAAAAACGAGAGGAAGAGGGGCCCTCATCTTCTCCTTTGTCAACGCCAAAAGCAAGCCCCTCATCGCTAGACTAAGAAAGACGGCAAAAGGGTGTTACATCAGCTCACCTTCCTGGCCGGTCAATTTTGCCTTGTGTTGCTTCCTTTACGAACCACTAAATCAGGTGAACCCATTCTCTTTCGACGACTACAGGAACCCTCCTTGTCCAGTCACCAAGTCAAAATTTTAATCCCCTCATTTATTGTGGCTTGTTATCGTATCTCTGATTTAAACTAAACACTTTCTCCTTTGTAGAGTTAGGGTTTGAGTGGATATAGCTTATGATATTATTAATTTTTGGCGTTTGAATTGATTTTTAAGTGGGTTTTGTGATTTAAGCTGTTTTACCATCTGGGTTTGTTTAATTTGTTGATTTGGTGTATGATTGGAGCCTTATGAGCAAATTTGGTTGTTGGGTATTGGTATGAATGAATTTTTATGTGGGTATTGAGTTTTTAGCTGTTCTGAGTTCTGGGTTTGCTCAATTTGAGGATTTGGAGTATGGGTATGTGAATGATAGTGTGTTTTTTGATCGTTTATTGTTGTTAAGTGATTGAATTTTGAGGTGGGTTTAGGGTTTTAATAAATTCTTCCTTCTAGGTCTTTTCCGTTTGTAGTATTGTATATATGAATGATAGCATATTTTGATTGTTGATTGTTGGTGTGTGATCGCTATTTTTAGGTGGGTTTTGGGTTTTAAACTATTCTGTCATTTGGGTCTATGTTGTTTACTAATTTCGTGTACAACTTGATCTCCGTCTAATAAACTAAATATATCCTAGAGGGAAATAAGAGGGAAATAGTGACACATAAAATTTTACGGTTTATTAGCCAAACTATTAGCAAAAAAAGTTTTATACACTCATGATTTTATTTAAAATAAAACTTTCCATGATTTTTTTTCTTCATCAACTCATGGAAAGTTAAAAAAATAAAAACTTCCCATAAGTTTTATCAAACAAGGCATAAATACTTCAAAGACACTCAATTTCACTTACATCGGCTACAATATAGTTGTGAAACCAAAAAGAAAGTTTATTGGCACTAGTGGAATGATAGAAGGAGAGAAAAGAGAAACTAAATAAATGAAGAAGCAAGCTTTCTATTCAATTTACTTGCATAAAACACATACAAGATGATCCTTATATAGACTTAAACATAAATACCATGCACTTAGCACTTACCCACTATTCTACCCACAATCTTAGTAACTACCTACATTTAGCACTTACTCACAATTATACCCACAATCTTAGTAACTACCCACATTTAACGCTTACCCACTACTATACCCACAATCTAAGTAACTACCCACATTTAGCACTTACTCACAATTATACCCACAATCTTAGTAACTACCCACATTTACCACTTATCCAACAATCCCTCCCTTAAACTGATGTTCCAGACATAACATCTAGTTTAATAAGAGTTAAACTTTGAAACTACACATTTGAAGTACAAACACCGAGTAGCTTCCTGAGCTTCTGAAATGCAGGAAGCTTGAGAGGTTTGGTTAGAATATCAGTGATCTGGTCTTCACCGCAAAGAAATAAGATTAATGACTCCATGATTCGTGAGATCCCTCAAGAAATGATACTTCACATCTATATATTTGCTTCGACCATGTAAAACTGGGTTTTTAGAAAGCTTTATTGCTGAATTGTTGTCACAATAAATCTGAGTAGGTCGATCCTCCTTGAAATGCAGCTCTTTAAGGATTTTCTTTAGCCAAATAGCTTGACAAGCACAAGCTGTTACAGCAACAAATTCAGTTTCAGTGGATGATAATGTGACAATAGATTGCTTCTTTTATGACCATGAAACAGCTCATGTCCCCATCTTGAAAACATATTCAGATGTGCTTTTTCGATCATCTAAATCTTTTGCATAATCGCTATCTGTGAAACCAAACAGATCTGACTGTTCTCTATTTTTGTAGAACAAGCCAAATTCCTTAGTACCTTGTAAGTATCAAAAATTGCTTTTGCTAAGAGATGAATCAGAGGACATTTCATGTACCTGCTAATCACACTTACAGCATACATTATATCAGGTCTTGTTGCCGTCAAATATATTAAACTCCCCACTATTTGTTTGTAAAGAGTGTCGTCAACCTTCTTTCCTCCATTATTTTTGTTTAGCTTCATACAAAATTCAGATGGAGTATTTACAGGATTGCAATCCTTCATCTGAAACCTGTCCAAGATTTCTTGCACATACTTGTTTTGAGAAATAAAAATTCCAGTAAAAGACTGCACCACTTCAATGCCGAGAAAGTAATGCATCATGCCAAGATCAGACATCTCAAATTCAGCCATCATGGATTTCTTAAAACTACCAAACATGGCTGTATTATTTCCAGTGTAGATTAAATCATCTACATATAAGCAGACAATAAGCATTTTCCTCTCATCTTCAATCTTTATAAAAAGTGTATGTTCGTAAGGACATTTTTGAAATTCTTCCTTCAAAAAATAGGTTTCTATACGATTATACCAAGCCCGTGGAGCTTGTTTTAATCCATATAGAGCTTTCTTTAACTTATACACTTTATGCTCATTGCCAACTTTTACATAATCAGGAGGTTGATCGATAAATACCTCTTCTTTCAAATCTCCGTGGAGGAATGCTGATTTCATGTCCAACTGGAAGATAAGCCATGAATTTTGAGCTGCCATAGCAATCACCACTCTGATTGTATCATGCCTTGCAACCGGAGCAAAGACTTCTTTATAATCAATACCAAACTTCTGCTTGTAGCCCTTAGCTACCAGGCGTGCCTTGTGCTTGTCAATTTCACCATTTTCTTTCAACTTTGTCTTGTAAACCCACTTTACACCAATTGTCTGCTGCCCTTTTGGAAGATCACATAACTCCCATGTATCATTTCGTTCAATGTTTCAGCATCCATAGCCTTTCTCCATTTTGGTTCTTTGGCAGCTACTTCAAAAATGGTAGGATCACAATCTCCATTAGAATGTGGCATTATTGGCCCACAAATGTCAGAATGAACGAGCTCCAATGCTTTCTTCGCTCTCCAAGATTGTCCTTGTGGGAATTGAGTACGGTGTTGTTTGCTAACAACACATTCTTCACAAACTTGCGAAGAAGCTGTAATTTGAGGAAGTCCCATCACCATGTTCTTTTGTTGTAGTGTTTTTAGTTCGCCAAAATTCAGATGCCCATAGCGAAAATGCCATAGCCATGCCTCATCTTTTAATTTTGCAGAGAAACACGAATGAGCAATGTTGTGGAGATAAAGTGAGAACATACGATTCGCCGTCATGTGAACTTGAGCAATTAAACCCAACTTTGCATCTTTAATCTGACATACTCCATTTTTTATAGAGATCTCGTATCCCTTTTCTTGTAACTGACCCACACTAAGCAAGTCGGTCTTTAAATTCGGTATAAAAAAAACATTAGCGATAATGTGGGTGGAATTTTCTTTGGTTTGGATTGTTACCTTTCCTTTTCCCATAAATGAAATTGTAGAGTTGTCACCAAACTTAACAGAGCTGCGAAATGATTCATCCATGTCAGAAAATGCATCCTTCTCTCCACACATGTGATTGCTACAACCAGTGTCTAAATACCACATATTTTGTTGAGATTCTTCCTTCACGTGACACAGCATCAACAGAGACACATCTTCTTCCTTTTCTGTAAAGTTAGTTTGATCTCCACTATGTTTGTTCAAATCAGTTTGACATTCTGATTTATAATAGCCATACCTGTGACATCTGAAACATTCAACATTTGACTTGTCTGCTGACTTTGATCTATAAGTTGTTGAGTAGTGGCCTCCACGTCCTCTGCCTCTTCCTTGAAATTGACTTTCTTGATGATGGTGATTTTGTTGTTGGTTCCCACGTTCATTGTTGTATCTGCCTCCTCTACCTCGACCTCTGTCTCTTCCTCGTCCTCGTTCAACTCTACTAGGTGTAGAGTGATTTTCTGAAAAGGCCTTCAATGCTTGTTATTCTTTTTCCGTCTGATTAAGTTTTTGCTCATGAACCAACAAAGAACTTTATAATTCATCAATTGATAGTAAACCAACATCATTAGCTTCTTCTATAGCACAGACAACAAAATTAAATTTTGGTGTCAAGGATCGAAGAATCTTCTCAACAATGAGAACATCCTCTGTCTTGTCGCCATGGATCCACATCTTGTTAACGATTGTCATTGTTCTTGAAAAATAGTTTGTAACTGATTCTCCTGACTTCATTCGAAGTATTTCGAACTTCGAACGAAGTGCTTGAAGCTGTTGCCTCTTAGCCCTCGCCGTACCTTGGTACTTCTTCTTCATGAAGTCCCAAATATGCTTAGTCGTGTCTTTGCAAAGAATGGTTTCCAAGATTGAACGATCAATTGCTTGGAAGAGATAATTCTTTGCTTTAAGATCTTTGAGATCTGTCAAGATAACACCTTCGCTGGTTCTGCTACTCCAGAAACAACAACCGTCCAATATTCTTTGGACCTCAAGAAGTTCCCCATGAGCATGCTCCAATGGTCATAGTGACCATCAAAGCGTGGAACGACTGGTTGTACAAAACTTTCGGAAGCCATCAATTTTGCTTTTTCTCTCCTCAAAACTCAAACTTGGCTCTGATACCACTGATAGAATGAGAGAAAAGATGAAACTAAATAAATGAAGAAGTAAACTTTCTATTCAATTCACTTTTTCTCTCCTCGAAATTCAAACTTGGCTCTGATACCACTGATAGAAGGAGAGAAAAGAGAAACTAAATAAATGAAGAAGCAAACTTTCTATTCAATTTACTTGCATAAAACACATACAAGATGATCCTTATATAGACTTAAACATAACTACCATACACTTAGCACTTACCCACTATTCTACCCACAATCTTAGTAACTACCCACATTTAGCACTTACTCACAATTATACTCACAATCTTAGTAACTACCCACATTTAACACTTACCCACTACTATACCTACAATCTTAGTAACTACCAACATTTAACATTTACTCACAATTATACCTACAATCTTAACTACCCATATTTATCACTTATCCAACATGGAATGCACAAGCCATTCATTTTCACATGAGAGAAAAATCTTCCGCCTGTATCCCTTCTTCTTTCACACTTACGAGGCTTTTTGTTTTTTTGGCTTGAAGAAGAGCTCTGTTGTTTTGGTTAATTTCTTTAAAAACTCTCAAATTTAATATTTTCGTCTGCCGCCCTTTTGTTTCTATATAGTAAAGTTATGGGGATATATCGTTATGAGATTAATTTCTCTTTTAGTCCGATATCTATACCGAAGAAATTGGGTTCAAAACAAATGTCAGAGGTTGCAAGGAATGTGGTCAGTAGCCTTATCATCAACTCATTTCCTTGAGGTGAAGATAGAGCTGCAGAGCATGGAAGCCTGTCAATGGGTAGCTATTTTAGGGCACTTTAGAAAACAATGCCTCAAAAATAATTTTTTTTACAAAAAAGACCCGACTTTAAACCGTGCTTTCACGGATTTTGAAACTTCAGAAAATCGTGAAAGCACTGTTTTTTTATAAACGTTTTAGAGAAAAACGTGCTTTCACTGTTTTCTGAAGTTTTAAAATCCATGAAAGCAGTGTTTTTTTAAAATGTTTGTAGTCGGGTCTTTTTTGCTAAAAAATTTATTTTTAAGACATGTTTCTCTAATTATCCCCTATTTTAATTTTAAATCTGCTTCAATCATAATTAGTATTAAGGGCGTTACAGATGTCTAAGTAGAGGTTGATGTGGAATCCAATTTTACCATGCAAAATCCGCACTTACAGATGGAAAATAGCTTAATATTTATGCCCTTTTGACTCTAAACTCAACCAAAGAATTCCTCAAGAGTTTTAAGCTGTTTTTTATGTAGAATTTGTTGGATTTGTCCTACACCGACTGTGGGTTGGGTCTTCTTAGGCTCTTTATATATCTTGAGCAAACCTCACCTTACAAGCTGATTTTGTGAGATTGAATTAGGCCCATGAAATTCTACACTTTACTCTTTTCTAAAGAGAAGACATCACACCATACAAGGATCAAAATTCCAACCAAAATTTCAGCCGAAAACTGATAATTTGGCCGAAATTTCGGGCGATAATTTCAATCTCATACAAATTATGACCGAAATTTCGGTCCAAGTTTTTGTTTCAATGATGACCAAAACTGATAATTTAGACCGAAATTTCGATCATTTCAGCCGAAATTTTAATCCTTGGCACCATATATCTTCTCTTCCCCGTTTGCAGCTCAAGTATGGAGCTTCAAATCAAACCAATTTAATTCATCGCACGATCCCATGTTTCTTTTATCGGTACTCGGGCCAGGAGATTAACAGGCTTCTTCACAGTGATGAAGGCATAGGAATACTGAATAAAGGGGTGTGTCTCAGGCCTAAGTTAGAATCCAAGCTCCTTCATTATGGAACGACAGTTTAGAATCTCAGTCTTATGTTGTTTCTTTTAATACTTTAAATTTTCCTGATATTGTTAATAAAAAAATATTTGTATTTATGATTTTTGTTATTTAGTTTAGGGCTTAGCAAAATCAGGATTGGTTTTGGAAAAAGTTAAAATATTATATTAACAATAAAATATTTAGCTCGCAAGGTTTGGCAGTTTGCACATATTCTTTAGCACAAGTATTACCAAACAAAGATTCATTTTCAATTGGATTTTTTTGCATATACCCCCCCTCAGATATGCCGATATTACATCAAACCTCATGAATTATAAGTATTTATTTTGCAACCTTTATTTTTGTGTTTCTATTTTATATACTTTGCCATTAATTAGCTTTGAGTTTATGGACTGAAATGATTATTTTGCCCTTAATAAAATCAATATTCTAAAAATACCACCATTCTAAAAGACCCTTTATTCATCTATATTAACAAGTCATGCCATTATAGTTTACCACCATTCTAAAAGACCCTTCATTCACCTTTATTTACAAGTTATGCCATTATAGCTTACCACCATCATTCTAAAAGGAGTACCTTTAAATCCATCAACAAAATCTTTGAGTTTACCAACGCTGAAACACATCCACTGCATTGAATCAGACGATGGATATTTTTTATCATCCCAATATTTCATGAGATTGATCTTTAGATCATGGGTGTACCACTAGACGGTCGGGATCAAGAAACATGGTAGTGCCCTCAATCTCTACTAGAAATCAGTGCATGTTCACTTGGATCTAGACCATAGATTTTATGCCTCTGATCAATAAAATATATATAACAGTCCATACAAAAGTAGTTGACGAACGGTTATGATTTCTAATACATGCAATTTCCAATATTGGTTTATAAAAGAATTGCTCAATTGATTGGACAGTTGGGATCAATGATCAAAATATCAGTTTTGTTTTCGGTTTTTGGCATGACCGAAACCAAAAATTTGAATGAAATTTTCAGCCATAATTTTGAATTTCGGTCGAAAATCGGTTGAAAATTTTATTGCCATACATAATTTGACCGAAATTTCAAGGGTTGTTTTCGTTTCGGTGAGGACCGAAATCGATAAATTTTGGCCGACAGTATGAATTATCGGCCGAAAGTTTGAAATACAGTTGGGATGGTTCCACTTATACAATCATTGGAGATTAATGATGATACCAGCACAAGAGAGTTTCAACCCGTCGGCTCAAAGTCAAATGCCCGACCCGCCATAGGTTTGGGCTTGGGTTCAGATTTTCAAGTCCCAACCCATTAGGTCGGGTTGAAAATGCTGACTCATTTATTTCTAAATTCAACTCAACCATTGAACTGTTTATTATTTAATTCCCAACAACATTACCCATATATGCAAAATAAAATCACCAAAATTTTAGATACCTAAAATTAAAAATCATCCCAAAATAATAAAAAAAATCAACCAAAACTTTTAGATACAAAAAATTAAAAATCATTCCAAAATTTGGTTATTAATCTAAGAACATGTAGATTGAAGGTTTTCTTTACAAGAATAATTGCATAGTTTGCCACAAATCCTCCATTCGTTGAGTATTCATCCAAACATTGACATGCTTTAATGGGAGAATCACCCATCTGATGGGTCTTGAATCTGATGGGTGAATGAAGGGCCTTTTAGAAGAGTACCTTTAAATCCACCTACCGAATCTTTGAGTCCACTCACGCTGAAACACGTTGATTAAATTGAATCGAGCGATGGAGATCATTTATCTTCCCAATCTTTCAGGTGATCGATCTTTAGATCATGGGTGTACCCTAAGACGGTCGATTTTTATTTCACGTGGCACAGATATAACATCACGTGCACTCTTAAAATAGAGTTTAAGGTCACTTTTATAGATGTGTACCACATGAAATAAAAAATTTGACCGTCTGATGGTACACCCATTATCTAAAGATCGATCTCATGAAATATTGGGACAATAAACAATCTCCATCGTCTGATTCAATGCAATCGATGTGTTTCAAAATGGGTCAACTCAAAGATTTTGTGGGTGGATTTAAAGGTACTGTTTTTGTGACAGCCCAGATTTTGGCACCCCAAAACCCGTGCCATCAGCACGATCATCTTGACCGTGCCCTTAGCTAAGCACGAAACATTGGCATATCAAGCACAAAATAAAATAGTAAATGAAACTACGGAATTTGAATCTATATAAAAGCATTTCTCAAAAGACAGTTCTCCCCTCATGCCTCTACATGAATGGAGAACCGATCCGAACCATTGATGATAGCAAATCATCACGGATTGTTCGCTCCAAAAGAATAATCCCAATTTATATATGTACATTGTTTAGCCAAAACAAGGCTTGACATACCAAGCCGTACAATTCTCTCCAAAAGCTCTCAAAGCGGCACAACGGAGTCCTCTAGAAGAAGTCCTCAGGAGGTGGCTCCAACTCTTCTCCGGCCGCAAGGTCCGACTCACCGGGGTCAGTGTCTCCTAAATCCTCGGCAGCCGCTAGAAGTGGACCTGCGACGTATAGTCTTAGGGTGAGCTACATCCTAGCTCAATAGGGAACAAAACACAGTTCAACATATAAATTATTACTCACACATATTTCATGATATGTCATGCATGATGCGTCTATGCAATTACTGATGAAAACAGTTAAAAAGTATTACATTTTACTGGTAGTTTACTCATGTCTTTATTTATTAATGAATGATGCTGAAAAGGCCTAAAGCAAAACTTAAACTTTCAACTTAAGTAATCCCCGAGCAATATAGCATCGAGCTCCGATGAGATACCCATCATCGTCATCCATATAGATAATTTTAAACGTATTCCCTGGAAATACAAATAGTACCCAACCCCCTTTCCCCTGGGGATTGGTGGCGGGGTTTCACTTGTCTCAAATCAACACCCCTAGGGTGTGCTTACTATGTACGGATAAGTCTCCGCACTGGCCTACGGTTTCGCCGCCGTATCGGTCAAGGATATCCTACCGTGTCAGTCGTGGATATCCCGCCACGTCGGTGGGGTACCCTATCAAACCTCAAATAACAAAAATATCGGTGCCTTACATATAGTTATTCACCGTATAAATGTGCTATCTTATATCAGTTAGGCCCTATCAAACATGATCCAATTTTGGATACATACCTGGGATGTATCCATTCACTTGTATCACACCTGATGCTCTTATCTCTTTACTTCTTCATCCCCTGGGGATGGCTCATTATGATTACTTTTATTGATGTCACACACACACACACTTCTTCACAAACTCTTCAAGCAATAAAATATTTGAATTTAAGTCTATATCACTACATACATGCTCTTATAAAATAAGGTACATGTTCAAGGAGTTCCCTACCTCAAGTCTTCGTTTGATCACGCATCAAGGTCCCACGTGGCTCCTTGTGCATTAGCTCACACGTACCACCTATGGTACCACATAACATGTGAAACACATCACTATGAATGCAATAAAGGAGGTCCAAGACCCCCCAAAAATCTCAAAGTCAAACTCAGAAGTCAACATAAAATGGCCCAGTCGATTAATCGATTAATCGAAAATCAATATCGATTAATCGATTCTCAAATCGATTGATCGAGATTCCCATTCGATTAATCGAAACCCAATTCGATTAATCAAAATTCTCTGCTCTATTAAGTCGATTCTCAACTCGAGTAATCGAATTTCCAAAATCGATTAATCGATCCCAAATCGATTAATCGAATCTTCATTTCGATTAGTCGATTTCATCAAGCCCATTTCTTTTCTTCACTAGAGTCCACTGTAGGCACCCAGTCGATTGATCGATTCTCAATTCGATTAATCGAAATCCAAAGTCGATTAATCGAAACTCAGTTCGATTAATTGAAATCGGAGTCCTCTGACTTTTCAACTTCTTGGCCAATTTCGATTAATCGAAACCCAATTTCGATTAATCAAAATTGCCAGATTTTCCCCCCTTCTGGCTGTTCTTCCAAATCTTTCTCCATTTATTTTCCTTCTTTTTCTAAGTCTTTTTACCCTACATTTTACACCATTCTAACTACAATTAACCTCCCATATCTTATGCATTTAATTCATAAGAAATTTACTTCAATCAAATCTCAATTTGATTAGATCTAGTGGTTGGAAAGGCTAGGATTCCAGCTTTGGCTCTAACGGATCCAAACCGTGTCGAATCCGGCTTTTATCGTTTGAATCCCCCTTCCAATCAGTTGCAATAACTCCCCTCTTTACTTTTCTCTCTCTCTCTCTCTCTCTTCTTTACTCTCCTTCAACAACCAAAATACTGATTTTAGGGTTATTAAACCCTTTTATCTCTCCCCTTCCTTGTGTGTTGAGCACATACACCGCTGTAGGTGTATGCGACTTCATATTCTCATCACACACCACACAATCTCTCAAACCATCACATCTCATCCGTTCATCACACTCTATGTCAACCATTGAACTCTTAATTGGTCAAACCTGCGACCAATCGGGCACGAATCCCGAGGTCACTGTTTAACGCGATTTTTCGGGGTATTACAATTTTAGAATGGTGGTGGTATAGCTATAATGACATGACTTGTAAATAAAGGTGAGCGAAGGGCCTTTTAGAATGGTGGTAAACTATAATGGCATGACTTATAAATATAGATGATGAAGGGCCTTTTAGAATGGTAGTATTTTTAGAATATTAGTTTCATTAAAGGCAAAATAGTCATTTCAGTTCATAAATTCACGATTAGTTAACGACAGGGGGTATATGAAACAGAAACACAAAAGTAAGGGCTACAAAATAAATACCAATAACTCAGAGGGTTTGATGCAATATCGACATATCTAAGGGGGTATATGCAAAAAACCCTTTTCAATCCTTAGCTAATTATTGCAAATAGGAAGATTGATTTTGTTTTTTTTTATTAAAAAAATTAGCCTATTATATAAAAACGAATCCTTATTTGCTAATCATAGCGCAAGATTTGCAATATAGGATAATAGCCACAAACTTTTATAGACTAGTCCTCTTTTGCTAAATGCCCCCTTATTTTTTATGGTATTAGAGCAGGCCAGATGATCTCGTTCGATTTTCTTTCATTATAGTTTCATGTGATATATGCTTTATACATTGTCACCCTAATAATAGAGAAAATTTAGGATTGAGAGAAGAGATAGAGATCATATGAATAAATATTTAAGTAAGCGTTTTGAATGATTAAAGATTTTTTGAGATTTTAATAGATTGTATTTACCTCTATTTAAAAAGGCTTTTCTCCTTAATAAAAATATATAAAACTCATTGCAAAGAAATAGAATTTTAAGATTCTTCACCCAATCTATATATATATTAGAACTTGAAAATCAAAATTCCGAAGTTATGTTTTTGGTTGTCTTCTTCTAGGAGTGTTTACTATATAATTTTTCTCTTTTTTAAGGGTCGTGTGTTAGGTACTCAATTATATGTATATATTTACCTTAGTATGATCCAATTATATGATATGTCTAACCTGGCCTTTAATTAAAAGAGGGAAAAAACTTTCAAACCTATATGAAAGGTTAAACTTTCACAATGGCGAATTAAAAACCTTTTAGCTTAAATCCGCAGTTCAAACATTCTCAAAGAACTATGTTGTCATCATATATACGGTTGTAGGAGGTGTGGATGGGTACATATCTAACCCCTCTCGAGACTTGAACACGATTCTTCCCACTTGACAACCCGAGCCTTTTATCATTGCATTAAGCAATGGCCTCCATTTCCCTTGTATAAAGATCAATTGCAAACCTCCGAGGGTTTAGTCGATTTTAAATTCCTTCTCAAACCTACGTTGAATTTTTGTGAGGCGCCAAGGGCTCATTGCATGCTCATCTCAGACAATGAATTGTCTATGAGCAGCAAATGATTAGTTTTGGAAAAAGTTTCATTGGAGGAACATTTTTCCTCCCAAATCTTTCCACTCAATAGATTTTGAAATTATGAGCCTACTAACATCTAGTCATTGTTCTTAATTTCTTATCACTTACATCTCTAGAAAGTTTCCTGAAAATCACTTTGGAGCATGAGGTGTGTGCCCCACATAATATTTAGGTCACTTTTTGAGATATGTGTTATGTGGGATAAAAAATTGATTGTCTGATGGTACGTTTGTGGTCAAAAAATTCATTGTATGAAAGATTGAGACGATCTCTTTCGTGAGTTTTAAAGCAGTCAATGCTTTTTAGTGTAAGTTTCCTTAATAATTCAGTAGGTGCGAATAGAGTTGCACTCTAAGATTGCTGGTACCCAATCTTCATCGATGGCCAACCCGAATCGAACCTGCTTACTAAGGGGCTGGGTATGGATCTTGCTTGACCTGGAACCGACCTAAGCCTGAAAGGGTATAATATTTACACTAGGATGTAACACGGACCTGAGCCGATTCTAGTTGTGGGCCAAAATTCTAGACCCGGTTTGTTATGGGTCGGGCATGAGGACCCCGACCCGATCCATGTACGCGCATAGTTTCGGTCACAAGGCCACACCCAATCAGGGTTTGTTTTCCGAAAAGCGATAGCTAGCGGTCCGCGTGAATTCTATGTAACAAATCCAACCAGTCAGTTTTTTTATCGAGAAACGATTGCGATCCGCGTCAATCCCATCTTAACAAATCCAACCGTCCAATTCAATTCGAATCTAGCGGTCCTTTTTCATTCCGAATCCAAGGTTCAAATAAACAACTCGCTTTCCCGCCTCCGCTCCCTCCCTACAAATACCTCCAAACCCTCCCCATCAGATTCATCTGTTTTTTCTTCATTTCATTTGCAAGCCTACAGAGAAGCAAAAAAATGGCCCGAACGAAGCAAACTGCCAGGAAATCGACGGGCGGGAAGGCTCCACGTAAGCAACTGGCGACTAAGGCAGCGAGGAAATCGGCTCCTGCGACCGGAGGCGTGAAGAAACCTCACCGATTCAGGCCTGGAACGGTGGCTTTGAGAGAGATCAGGAAGTATCAGAAGAGCACAGAGCTTCTGATTAGAAAGCTGCCGTTTCAGCGTCTCGTGAGAGAGATCGCTCAGGATTTCAAGACAGATCTAAGGTTTCAGAGCAGCGCCGTTGCCGCTTTGCAAGAGGCCTCTGAGGCTTATCTTGTCGGGCTCTTCGAGGACACTAATCTCTGTGCCATCCATGCTAAGAGGGTCACCATTATGCCTAAAGACATCCAACTGGCTCGTAGGATCCGTGGAGAGAGAGCTTAAATGACCTATCAAATATTAGATTTAGAGCTTTCCTCGTGCTGCTTTTTTTTTTTTTTTTTTTTGTTGCGTTGGTTGTTGTAAATCGTTTGGGGTTTTTATGAAATCTAGCGTCTTTGTTTATGTTTTTCTTGTGTGTAAACCAGCAGATCTTGTCCGTTTGATTTGATCCCTTTTCGAACATGTGGAAATTTTCAACTATTGAAGGCCTTGTAGCTACTGATTATGTTAGTGGTTTGCTAATTAATGATCATGTTGAATGGTATTGGATGCAGTGTTATTTGACGTTTACTCCATGAATGTTGTAATTCTTGGGAGAAATTGTTTATGTGCAATCAGCAATTTTATGGACGAAGGATTCCTTAATAAAGTGGATGAAGAAAATTATTGATAATTTTTTTTTATTTGAAATAATTAGATTCGATTGGGGCTTGCGGAGCCTCAGCCTGGCCTTGATGTAATTTTATTTTTTTAATAAAATTACTCCCGTTTCTGATAAAAAATATATTTGGGTTTTTTGTAAATATTCTCTTGAGTTATGCTGATATTACAAATAACCCTAAACCCTTAGTTAGTATTTTAGTGTTTATAAAATACCATCTTTAATGGATCCAACTTTAAATGATTAATCAGTAGTTAAAGAATAGACTAAATATTATATTTATCTTTTTTAAATTACATCAGGTTAGAGTTGGTGCCTCTCCTTTTACAAAAAAGAATAGTTTTAAATTCACTCACCAAATCTTTGAATTCGCTTATGTTGAAAAATAGTGATTGCATTAAATTGGATGATGGAGATCATTTATTGTCCTAACCTTTTACATGATAGATTTTGAGATCACGGTGGCACCATTAGATGATTGATTGCATTGAATTGGATGATGGAGATCATTTATTGTCCTAACTTTTCACACAATGTATCTTGAGATCATGGTGGCACTATTAGATAGTTGATTGTATTGAATTGGACGTTGGAGGTTGTTTATTGTCTCAACATTTCACATGATGGATCTTGAGATCATGGAGGCATCATTTGACGGTTGACTGTATTAAATTGGATGATGGAGATTGTTTATTGTTCCAATCTTTTACATGATGGATTTTGAGATTATTGTGGCACCATCAGATGATTGGTTTATTATTTCATGTGGTACACACTCAAAAAAATGACTTTAAAATTAATTTTAATTGTGTACGTGATGTTAATGTCACATTTTTGAGATGTGTGCGATAAAATAAAATATTGATTGTTTAATGGTATGCTTAAATGATTTCTATCGCCTGATTTAATGCAATTAATGTGTTTTGGCGTGAGTGAATTCAATAATTCGATGGATGGAAGGAGACGCGATTAGGCAATTTAATTCTTAAAATAAAATAAAAAGATAAATTTTTTATACAGAATGATAATATGAAGAATTACACTATTATTATATAATAGTTACCAATATAACAACGATGATATTGTAGTTAATCTGATCAATTGTATACTTAGTGATTTATCAAAAGCAGAAACCAATAGAATTTGAAATTTTCTAAATCATAATTGGGCCTCAAAGTGCGAGTTCTGTAAGGTAGACTAAAAGATTGGATGGGCATGATATTTTATATATAAACTAGGAAATGAGGGGATTTTGAATCGAATCGGGTAATATGAAGTAGGGGCTCGAGTATGGTCGCTTATCGAAATTTGGCGTGCCATAATCCATTGATAACCTAGTCTTCACTGATTTTTAGGGTCTTGATAGTTGAAGGAGTAACTTTTCGATACAATAGGTTCTTCATAAGCTTAATATTCTCTTGATGTCGATGATGGCCCAACAATGAAAATACAAAATCTGCATTATGAATTATGACGTCACTTTTAATAAACTCTACTTGGATATAATAAAGTTGGAGGATAAATCGATAAAATTGGCCTTGTTTGGCAACTCGGATTTGAAGGATCGGCCAATATCGAAAAAAAAATTATATCGGTAAGTATCAACCAATACCAATTAGTCTTTCATTTGATGGGTCTTAAATCATATAGGAAATTGGAGGGACGGGTATTTTGAGTAGAACATGTAGATTGAAGGTTTTCTTTTCAAGAAAAATTGCATCATTTGCTACAAATCTTTTATTGGTTGAGTATTCGTCCAAATGTTGGCATGCTTTAATGGGGGAATCACCCATCTGATGAGTTTTAAATCGGATGGGTAAATGAAGGACCTTTTAGAAGAGTACCTTTATTTCCACCCACTGAATCTTTAAGTTTCACCCATGTTGAAACACGTTGATTGAATTGAATTGAATTGAACGACGGAGATCATTTATCCTTTCAATCTTTCACACGATGGATCTTGAGATCATGATCGTACTATTAGACGGTAAGTGTTTTATTTCACGTGGCACACATCTAAGAAAAGTGACTTTAACATCACGTGCATGCTTAAAATTGATATTAAGGTCACTTTTATGAGTGTGTACTACATGAAATAAAAATTCGGCTGTCTGATAGTACACCTATAATCTAAAGATCGATCTCATGAAAGATTAGGATGATAAACAATCTCCATCATTTGATTCAATGCAGTCGATGTGTTTCATCATAGGTGAACTCAAAGATTTTGTGGGTGGATTTAAAGGTACTCCTTTTAGAATAGTGATAAATTATAATGGCATGACTTGTAAATAAAGGTGAATGAAGGGCCTTTTAGAATGGTGGTAAACTTTAATGGTATGACTTGTAAATATAGATGAATGAAGGGCCTTTTTGAATGGTGGTATTTTTAAAATATTGGTTTCATCAAGGGTAATATAGACTTTTTGTCCATAAACTCACGGCTAGTTAACAGCAGAGGGTTATATGAAACAAAAATACAAAAGTAGGGGCTACAGAATAAATACTCGTAACTCAGGGGATTTCTTATAATATTAGCGTAACACGGGGGTATATGCAAAAAAACCCAAAATAATTAGATTAGATTGGCATTAAACTAATCTAATCTAATAAAATATTTAGCCATTTCAAATCTGAGATGAAACTAAACGCTAGTGATAATGCTATAGGGCCAATTGTTCATCACGTATAAAGTAAAATGGCCTTGCTTCTCAACAATCCACATGGGTACAATGGGTTAATTTAGAGTAAATTGAGCAAATAGATTTGGAATTTGAGATTAATAGTCCATTATCACCAAAGTTTGATTAATCTATGTGTACAAGGCCTGATTTGGTGAGCTGGATAGGTCTTGCCTCTATTAAATGGGAGTCTTGAGTTTCAATCCTCCCCTCTTGTATCTTGTGTTGATTTTCAATCCTTTCCTCTTGGGGAGAAATACTCATTTAGGGTTTATTAGAAAAAAGAGAGGGTAAGAGAGTGAAGAGAAGTGAAGAGAAGGCTCTGTGAGTTTATTTCTTTTCATAAACAACTATATTAAGTTATATAGAAAAGATATATATACACTCATGCATATTGACCATGCTCAGCTTGATAACAACATCATTAAATGTGTTAGGCTCAACGACCTTAGTCAAAATATTCATGAGTTGAGAGAATGCAATATCAATTAAAACAAGAGTTTTATCTTATACTTTCTCACGAATAAAATAAATGTCAATTTCAATGTGTTTAGTCTTCTCATAAAGAATAAAATTAAAAACAATCTTCTCTATTGCCTTATTGCGATAGTGGAGGGGAACATAGTCTATAATCGGATAATTAAGCTCAGATAAAAGGGAGTACATTCATAAGATTTCATAGGTATCATGTGTTATAACCCGATATTCGACTTTTGTACTGGATTTAGACACTACTGCTTGCTTTTTATTCTTCAGGCAACCAGGTTGCCTCCTAAGAAAATATAATAATCAGAAGTAGATTGACGATCAGTAACAAATCTAACTCAATCGGCATTAGTGCAAGTTGAAATACTTATAAGATCACAAACACAATATATCAATCAAAATCTCGAGTTTGATTTGATATGTAATGACCCGAAATTTTACCCCATCTCAAGGGCCTAGAATTTCGAATTATGACTCGCACATATCCCGGTAGGTTAAGCGGACATAAACTTAATCAGAATTCTCGCGCAAATCCGATTCCATGAATTCCGTAAAACCAACACATATAGGTAGAATATAAAGCAATCATAAATAATGAATAAATACGATAAAATTCAAGTAAACTACCAATGAAAGAGAAATAAAAGTCGAAGACAAATTCGATAAAAGAAAGCATAGAGTCAATAATAATAATGCCAAAAGAACTCAGTATCAAATTTACAATTGTCAATAACCGACGCTAGGATCAAAATCAACACCAAGGTCCTCCTGGTACACAGCGGCATCGCCCTCCCAAGGCTCCTGATGCTTAGCGTCCACGGGGTCAACAAAGTCAACGTCAATGGGATCTGAATAGCCGACGTCTACTCCACCAACGTAATCACCTGCAGCTATTTAGATTTTTATGGGATGAGTATACTCAGTCACATAAACTTAGTGGATACATCAACAATCCACCCTATTCTACTCAGGTGCATTGTGGGTGCATCAAGTGAGTGATAAATATAGTATAATAATAAAATTAGAATGAATATGACAAATCAAGTGTACATCAGAAATTCATATCATTATCATGAATGCAGAACCATAATTTAGACACTCATATCCTAACGTACATTCTCATACCTCATATCATATCATATCATATTGTATTTTATTATTCTTACGCATATGTTTGTATATCGCATGGGCGTAACTAACATACTCATAAATCCTAAACGACTTGTGTCATAGCCGCTGCTCGAGCTATCATATGAGGGTTACCATAGTATTATACCACCATATCATAATACTCTTGTATCATACTCATACTCCTCCATCTAGCCGAATGGGGAGATATAAATAGTCACACATACTTACAATCTACTCATACTCCTACTCATACTCTTGGTCATACTCATACTATCTCCCAGAGACCATTCTTGGCTGTAAGATATTGTTGCTCTTACGGTGGCTACGAAAGGAACGATACATGACAGAGATTTAAGTTTTTATTCTTCTGCTGGCTTACTCAGCGATGTCTTATTATTGTACTTATAACATATCTTATCTTGTACTCATACTCGTATCATACTCTTACAACTTAATTCTAAGACAAGCTATAGTGGGAAAACCTCACTAAAACTAAGGCCCAAAGCCCGAATCTCATATCATAACTCATATTTTATCCTCTTATATTAAAATTCGGGGTGATAGGTTTACCGCATATGCCACCGTATATAAGGTTACACTGAATTCGCACTCACTCATAAAATGAGAGTGTAGGAACCATCAACTATGCAAAGTTGAGCAGGGGAAGAAGAGGGAGAATAGAGAGAGTATCCTTGAGATTTACCCGTCATGTGATCAGTGGCCATTGAGGTAATAACTCAATTAGGAGCAATAGTAGTAGTGGTCGCAGCAAAAACAGATGAATCGGGTGTATCTAATGACTCAGAAGTAGAAGTAGTGGTTCATGGGCAATCTATAGAAGGTGGTTGCGAGGCAATAAGTGTTAGATTTTGGCTCGATTTATGGTTGCAACTAGATTTACCTATTGGAACTTTGTTTGGTTGATTATCAAAAGATCCCATATTAGTTTGCTTTTGTTTTAGAAAAGTTACTTATTTTGAAACTTGTATTATTCTCTAAAATTAGAAAACAAAGAGAAAGAAGAGTCTTAGTCTAAGTAGGAAGCTAGGTAAGCATAAAAGGCAAATTATAATTGGTGGGTGACAAAGAATAAAAAAGTGAGAGACCTTTTTTGGATGTGGGGTTTTGGAATTGGGATCCTTTTGTGCGTGTGAGTTAGAGAGAGGGTACTTGGGGCTTATGAGTGCAAAAGAAAAAACTTGGTTTTTTGTGGCTTGAGTCTTGGATTAGAAAATGAGGGTTTTGGAAAAAAGGCTTTTGGTATTGGCTTTGTATACCCTTTGGAAAAACCCATCTAGGGTTTTTTAATTTCTCTGATTGAGAGAACTTGGGATTTATTTTGGTTGTGTGACTCTCTTGTTGGGTTTTGGTGACTTGGGTATTTGTTTGGGAGAACCTTGGTGTTTGTTTTGAAGTTCGAGGTTTTGCATTTGTGCTTGTATCTTTGTGGTTCTCCTGTGTTGGGTAAGATTGGAGAATACGATCTCCACTGTTTGTAACCTTTTAGCATTTTCTTCTTGATGGTGGAAACACTTTATTTGACTGCCCGTGAACGTAGGCTTATGCCGAACCACGTAAGTCTTGTTCTTGTTTGTGGTTTGATCTATTTCTCTTTCTACCTTTTTGTGATAATTATTATTTGGTTTATTGATTGTCTTCTTCACACGTAAAAGTCATTAACGAGATTGAAAGTGCAAAGACTTTCTAGGGGTTTTTGCATAACATGAAGCTCATATGATATAATTAACTTTGCTACTTGGTATCGAAGAGAGCTCAAATCACCAACAGAAGTTTCAAGTGTATCAGTAGCAGCTATATGTGTAGATGTAGAAGATACCGGTTGATAACCTACTGGATATCAATGAAGACAATAACAGTGATCTCGGTCATGTCCTGTAAGACCACAGTGAGAACAAATGAAAGATGAGCGATCTCCCCGACCACCACGTTCCCCTCGACCACGTCTGCCTCCTTGGTCGCTCCCCCTACCCTTAATAGCAAAGGGGCGAGTATCAGATATAAATGTTGCACGCTCCTGCTAAGTAAAGAGTATCCCATAGACAATACTCAACGTAGGAAGAAGTCTAGAGGTGAGAATCTATGTTCGTGTCTACTCATATTCAGAACGAATGCCCCCAAGAAAAGTATAAATTTAGTCGCATTCATATCGCTTAGCTAACTTGGCGACAACCTCTTCACCAAACTCAGAAAGAGGCTCATAGTGACTGAGCTCTTCCCACATACTCTGAAGTGAACTGTAATACTCCCCCATAATAGAATCTCCCTATTTATATTATGAAATCATCTGTTTTAGTTGGTAGATCAGTGTGTCATGATTAGAAGGTGCAAATATGTCTGCCAGCTTACTCTAGAGCTTGACATCATACTCATAAAACATAAAGGTCCTATAGATGGATGAACCCATAGAGTTCAGGAGTCATCCAAGGATAATTGCATTGTCTGCATCCCACTTCTCAGCATCACCAACACCAGTGGTAGACCTAAGGGTAATCCCTGTTAACAAATCTATCTTCATACGACCTTAAACATAAAGGGTGGTGGCCCGTTTCCATTCCAAATAATTGCTTGAATGTAGTCTGATTGAGGTGATACTAGTGGGAAGATTTTCACCACTCATATTTTTTTATCCCTCGATCATTGTCACTATCAACCTTTAATTGGACATTTCAAGAGACATTTTCATGAAAACTGGACATTTTCATGAACACCTATCATGCAGTCTCCATAAGTAATGATATCCCATAAAAAAAATACTTTAAATTGTCTACAAATATTCATCCATATAGCAGAAAACCTCAGGAAAAATATCTCTTCATGTATCCTCAGCCAAAACAGGGATCTTCAAGTACCACTTCATCAAATATCTCTACAGATCTCGGGCACCACCTATCTCAATATTTGAAGGGTCATGAGGTAGAAACAATACGTATCTCAAGGCAGAAAAATGAGAATTCCCAGCAGCACAAACACTATCCGATCCAACAAAAAAAAATTCCTAAAATGATCTTTGATATGAATATTTTCACAAACAGCTACTGTGCAAAAATATATAAACATAGATTTGAACGCAAGGACTATCTCACACAACAAAGTGGTCATAAACCATATAAATTTCTAATCATTGCAGCAGATGAATAACAAGAACAATGCCTCGACATCAGATTCAGAGATCTAAGAGGTCTAGAATAAAAAGTGAAGAGAAGCTGAAACCCAAACGAGAAACACGTTAGATGGCTTCCACGAGAACTTGTATATCTTTCACAATACCAAACCAACACTTGCAAGACATGATTCAAAGAACTCCTACATCAAAATCATGTTGTTTTGTACCTTCTTTTTTGATGCACAAAGATCTAACGAAGTCGAGAGGTGCAAAGCATAAGTAAGACGAAACCCTCAGTTAAGACGCGCGAGATTGATCTGCTTTGATACCATGTGAATTCAACAGGCTTAACTTAACCTCACAAAACTGACTTGTAAGGTGAGGAGTGACCTAATTATATATACGCCAAGACCTCCAAGTCCACAAGCAATGTGAGACTATTCTAAGACGCCCCTGCACGTGTTGGCGAGATTGAGCCAAGCTAAATCATGTAGACAATTGAATTGGGTGATGTAGAGTGGAGAAATACCTACTTTGATACCATGTAGAAATAAAGAAGCTAGCTAATAACTAAAGAGGAGAAATACCCATTTATGGTTTATTAGAAGAGAGAGAAGAGAAGAAGTGAAGAGAAGACTTCGTGAGTTTGTTTCTTCTCAGAAGTGAAGAGAAGACTTCGTGAGTTTGTTTCTTCTCACAAGCAATTATATTAAGTTATATAGAAAAGATACATGCACACCCATTTTACTCAACACACCACACATATAATTATAATATTAATATTCCTAACATATGATTGGTAGGTTAGCTGACTCAAGTGAAACTCCGTGAATCGGCTAAATTGTGGGCTGTCATCTTCCATTAACAGCGGATCCAATAGATGTGGACCTTTGTAGATGATCGAGTACAAAAAAAAAAAAGAAAGTAAACTTAGTCAAATGCAAATTTTCCCCATATATATATATATGACCATTGTAGATTGATTAAAAAAAAATTAAAACCAAAAGGATGACCTACTAGAAGACGAGAGAAGACTTTAATCGAACTTTAGGGTTCTTTAATTTCTTGCTGGACCTAGCCTTGAAAATGGTGAACTTCGTTCACTAGGGCCTTATTCCTCCATAGCTCTCTCTCTCCTCCATCCTGCATCTAATAGCCTTAAATCGTTATATAGAGACTATGATGGAGCTGCTCGGAGAGACAGAGAGAGAGAGAGAGAGAGAGAGAGAGAGAGCTTGTAAACCTATATGGCCGGGCAAGATTCGTGGAGAGATGACAATTGAGATAAGATGATGGGGATGAGAATGAGATTTTGATGTTGCTTCAGATGCTTTAAGAAGAGGAGTAGAGGACTCTCCTTTCTTTGTTTCTAAAAGGGATCTTGGAAGAAGAAGATACAAAAGGTTAGAAGTTAAAGCCCCAATAAAATCAATCGTTGCTCCTTAACACGTCGTCATTGGCTTATGAGCCTTTAGGTTGGTAAGCGATTTGGTTTAATGCGTATGATAGCTAGCCTTCTTACTGATGACAATCAAACGTACGCTTAGGGTATGCTTGTATCCTTGATATTAGTTACGCTACAAAAAATAAGACTATTAGCGGCTGCCAAAAACTGCCGCTATTAACAAAAAACTGCCGCTAATAGTCTTTAATAGTTTTTTGTTAAAAGCGGTATTTTTTTGGAGTAAAAAACTGCCGCTAATAATATGTTTTTTTGTAGTGTTAGGTGTTCAAAGAGGCCAGAACTCCCATGTTGTAAAAGAAAATAAAAACATAGGAAAATTATAAATGGTGAACAGTTTTGATAGACAATTTTATAGATAACTTATGTAGTGTGATGTGATTGGTTGCAGTGCTTGGGCCCCACCATGTGTGCAGCCAATCATGCTGTGCCACATGTGCTACTTGCAAATTTGTCCATTCTACAACACTGTTCAAAAAGGTATTAAGAGCTATGGGCAATGGATAGGTCCAAATTGGTTGAATCAAATTTCGAGTTCCCCAACATATGCAATGGATATGAAAGAAACTTGACTTTCATGATTTTTATTTTTTATAAGATATTGTGCAGTCAAGATTCTCCAATTTCCAAGGATTGCCCATGTGATTGAACTCAAGGATCAAAATTTCAAGTTTCATTTCAGTTTCGGAGGGGTCCGAAACCGAAATTTCGGCCAAAAATTTCAAACTCATACAAAAATGACCGAAATTTCAGTCCCATATTATCGTTTCGGTGGGGACCGAAACCGATAATTTCGGCCGAAATTTCAAGGCTAACTTGGTTGGACTTGACCATGAAATCAAGGCTAACTTGGTTGGACTTGACCATTGCCCTAAGAACTACATAACAAGGTTGGCGTTATTGGTACTGTTAGAGCCACCTTACTTAGTAAAAGTTAAAAAATGTTGATTGCTTTCGAAGAATGAAATGATGGAAATTGTTTTTTATCATAATCTTTCACACAATAAACCTTTAGATCATTAGCCAACTATCAAAAGGTCAATTAATTACATGTGGCACACATCTCAAAAAATAAACATTATCATAGTATACCATCAAGTGTAGTTCATGTTCACTTTTTAAGAATCAAGTTCTGACTGTTTGATGATAGGCCAATATCTAAGGATCTATTGTATGCAAAATTAATTGGGACTAAAACTGATATCAATCATCTAATTCAAAGCACTTTTTTTTTTTTTTTTTTTTTTGTTCCTTTGCTTTGCTTGACACCAGCTTATAAGAAAGGAGTGCAACGCGCTACACCCTAATTCAGTTCACCTGTGTGCTTAATCCAATTTTTGAAAATCACAATCATAAGAAAATTAT
This sequence comes from Chloranthus sessilifolius, assembly GCA_021018995.1. Classification (NCBI taxonomy): domain Eukaryota; kingdom Viridiplantae; phylum Streptophyta; class Magnoliopsida; order Chloranthales; family Chloranthaceae; genus Chloranthus; species Chloranthus sessilifolius. The sequence continues at coordinate 181,486,038 of CM037586.1, forward strand.
GCCATCTTATCACAAATACTCTAAGGTGAGCCCAATCCTACTAAAGTGTTGTGATCGAATGGTTTGAATCCTCTACCGACTTTTAGGCTGAGCTTAATTCAAATTCCTCAAGTTCAAGAAAAAATGAAAACAAGTTAATCTTAAAAAGGATGAAAAAATTTAAAAATCACGATTTACTAAAAAAAATAGTAAACTAGGAATGATTTAATTTAGAGTTTTCAGGAAATATATGAATCTTTCAAAATTAGTATTTTGGTGAGAAAAAATTGTGAATTATTTACAAAATTTTCAAGAATTTCAAACAACTTCATGTATTTTGGTGACTATGATTTCAATTACCTTACAAACTCTAAAAAGAGGTTGGGCCTTTAATCCGACTTACCTATCCAAACAAAGAACTCCAAAATAAGGCATGAAGCCGGTCCGTCGATCTTTCTTCATCTTTGACCAAGAGGCTATCTTCTCTCTTCCTTTCCTTACGCCTATAAAATAATAATAATAATAATATCATATAAATGAGAATGACATTGCAGATTGTGACGAGTGCACGACACTTTTAATTTATGTAGTATGCTTGTTTAAGGATTTGAGCCATCACAGTGATGGCTTCAACCCGGAGTTACCTTCGGCTAAAAAATCGTACTCAGTCAATGATTTGAACCATCCTATCTAGACTCTCAAGGCGTTTTCTGACTTTTTCTTGAAAAGTTCTGAATCCTGACAACTCAGATTCCTGCTGATTCTTAACAGACTCTTATTTCTGTTTTTCCCCCAAACTGTTCTTAAGTTACCTTTATTCCTTGCATTTTTCAAAAAAGCTAATTTCTCAATCGTTCTTAAGTTATTCTCTGAAAAGCTCAGAATCGGATGAATCTGTGATTGCACTACCGTCATACGAATATTAATCATCAAACTACTTGTACTCGGATTTGGTTAAAAATTTTCGAGCAATCAATCCATGCGAGGTTGGAATTATATGACGGATTTATTTTTAAATATGATTTCTCGAGAAAGAGGTAAAATATGATAGAGAGAGTTTCGTCCGACCCTATGTCAGTGAATTACGGAGAAACTTTGGAGAATTTCGAAAAAATTTGTCCCTATGATAGTGGTACACTTGCCTGAATATTTCTTTTACATGGTACAAAATGTGCCATTTAGGGAGCCCATCTAACACCACAAATACAAAATCCATTAACTCGATCACTTATCAAAATTCCATGAGCAAACCCCTCAATAAATCTACACTGGAATTCGCATCTCAGAATAAATGAATTAGGCGAACTGAAACTTCGGTTTTCAGGTTGGTTATTCATGACTTCTTCAAAAAGTCGGCACATTTGGTCACTATGACCCATAGATATATATATATATATATATATAGAGAGAGAGAGAGAGAGAGAGAGAGAGAGTGTGTGTGTGTATGTTACACATGTTCTCTTAAATTTTCTAAATTATAGTGGCACTACAAAAAAATTAGCCAATTCCGCCGGCTAGGAACCGCCAGCATTATTCTTTAGAACCGCTGCTAATTTTAATAGCAGCGGTTTTTAAGGGCCACTAATATGTCTGTCGCTATATCTTTATAGTGGTGGTTTTAGTCAATACCTTGGGTGGTTATCGACTGCCACACGTCCGTCTTAAATCCGTCACTTTAATCTCACTTCCAGGGGCGTTAGCTTAATTTACCGGCCGTTGAACCACCACTAATCCTTTCAATAACATGTTACTGGCGGTTAAGAATCGCCACTAATAGTGTTTACAGTTTTTTTTTAATTACAAAAGAGCTATTTTTCTCATCCATGTCATCAAATTGGTCAGCACCAAAAGAAGAGACTTTACAATAGTAACAGCCAAAGAGGATTCCGCCCGATAGAATTGGCCATTTCTATAACATTACCTCTACAATTTAGATAACAAAACCGAAAAAATAGTTCATAAATAAACAAATGCACTCTAGTATTTCAGAGCATATACAGACAGGGGAATCTTAGACGTCAGAAATTTTTGTACACCATTTAATGGTATTGAATAACGAGAATGTTTCTACCTTGGCGCCAGAAATTTTAGCTTCATTGATATATGATCTTTGGGAACAGAAACAAGTGCTGCTTCTCTACTATTTATCATGTAGACGATATGAACGAGTGATTGAGTCAGAAGGGTCTTTCTCCTACATGGCTTCAAGGTTTTGGAAACATTTTAGGGGTCTAACCTGGAGAGAGAGAGAGACATGGAAAACAAAAATCAATAAAGTCTGTTTGATCATCGCAGAAATATGAAGCATGTATGGATGTACAAAAGTAAGTACCTTCTAACGCCTCTTGCCAGCGAGTTGGTTGTTAATGGCAGAAAGCCGAACAATTTAGGGAATGAATGTCGGTCAGCATTCCTTGATTAACCTGTAAACAAGGTACCATATGTTAGAACAAATGTTTTTCCAAGCTGAAAATAATGAAATTGAACATCTACTTATAAACCAATGAAATTGAACCTCTTAGTTATTTTTCAATCAATTAAGAGAAGAGTCCATGTTGAACTCAGATTTGTCACCCCAAGTAAACAGTTCAGTTGCCACTATGGATCAAAATCTCGCATTTTCGATACGTATCGTCCAACCATAAAACCGATACATTCCTGTATTTTCCAAAAAACAAATTTTAAAAATGATAATTTGAAATTATCGTCCGAAACCGACAATAATTTGAACGATAATTTGACTGTTTTTTAAAGGGGCCGAGAAAACCACAATTTATCGTATCGTCCAAGTCCAAAACCGATACGTATCGATATTAGACGATACGTATCGATATCGGACGATATTTTGATCCATGGGTGTCACTGTTACAAATGTTCTACTCCAATATCAACGACAAAACAGTAGGAGAATTTTTAAAGCCTAAACATTCTTTTTTATCAGTAAAAGCCTAAATCTAATTAAACAAAGAAACTAATCACAATAAGGAAACTACGCACAACTAACAGAGTGCACACTTAAGATGTTACTTCAAAAAATTAACTAATTAAAAATGTTAGATAAAATTTGGTATTGATAATGACTCCAAGGCACATAGTTCACTACGCTGTCTTAAAGACAATAGACGCCCTCACTCCGTTGGATAAACGAAGATGCAATAGAGTTCCCAGCGAAGCTGCCTTTAGGATACAACAGAGTCCTGTTTTTCATGACAGAGAACCTGATTATTGACCCAAGTGAGAACCTCTATGGTCTAAACGTGGAATTTTCTCCTATAAACCCGAGAACCGAAGGAAAACAAAATCAAAATCATTTCTTCCCTTAAATAGTATCATAATACATCTCAATAACCAGAAATCTATAAAATGAAGTCGAATTAAACCATAAAAACCTATCAAAACTGCATGTAATGGGATCATTTGAGAATCAAGTAGGAAAAAAAAAATCATGTTTCTACAGTTCAAAAAGGGGCAATTCTCCTATAAACCCTACGGATGAAGGAACACCTTATCAAAATCAATTCTCGACTTAAATACTGTTCTAATAATTTTAACAAAAAGAAATCGCTCAAAACATGTTGGATTAAACTCCAAGACCTATTAAAAATAGATGTAAGATTTAGGGCACTTTAGAAAAACAACCTTGAAAAACAAACGTTTTAGCAAAACAATCCCGAACTTAAATGTTTTAAAAAAACAGTGCTTTCACAGTTTTCAGAACTTCAGAAACCTGTGAAAGCACCGCCTTTTAAAAAATAAATAATAAAAAATAGTGTTTTCACAGATTTTTGAAGATTCAAAAACCGTGAAAGCACTGTTTTTTTAAAACGTTTAAGTTCGGGGTTGTTTTGCTAAAATGTTTATTTTTTAAGGTTGTTTTTCTAATTTATCCCTAAGGGTTAATAAGATCAAATCAATCGAGAAAGAAAAAAACACGTTTCTACGGTCCAAAAAAGGGAAATTTTCTCCATTAAACCCTAGAACCGAAGGAACACCATATCAAAATCAGTTCTTTGCATACATATAGTTATAATCATAGTTCTAAAACACAGCGAGTCAACGAGTTCACTCGGCTGAGTTACTCGACTCACCCGGATTTCGAGTTGAGTCCGAGTCCAGTCAAGATTTCCCTAGGATGAACTTACCTTTATATAAAAAATATTTTCATGACATGATTTTAGAAACCCTATCTTTTTAAAAAGTAGATTCCTTGTAAGATATTTTCTTATTTTTATATGATATGTATATTTCAAAATATAAACTAAATTATCAAGTCGGAGCAAGTCGAATTTATCCGAGTCTTCGAGTTAACTCGAGTTTTTGCATTTTAAAACCATGGTTATAATGATGTCAATACCAGAATCAAACCAAGTCAGATTGAACCCTCTAAAGCTACAAAAAACACACGTAATCGGATCATAAGAATTGAATTAACAAGACCAAATCAAGCGATATATATATATCAACAACGTTTAGGAATTTTGTCCTAAGAACCATAGAAACGAAGGAACACTAAATCAAAATCAAATATCTGCTTAAATATAATTCTAATAATTTTAGCAAAAAGAAATCGCTCAAAACAAGTCGGATTAAGCTCTAAAACCTATCAAAAATTGGTGGATTTGTATATTTTTAACAGTATATTTTTAATTGCATAGATCAGATGGTTGCAACCCTCTGATAAGCCCCCCTCTTTGGTCATCAGACTGTACTAAGGGCTGTGGTCATGACCAAAGTATAAAAAATGGGCCGATACCGATCGGTGATGCGTATCAGCTTTTCGGCAGACCGATACTTATCGGTATTCCAACTCGGGTATCTGATACCGAATCGGCTGATACGGGCCAGTATTGGCCGATTCGTATCGAGTATCAGCCGATACGTCTCGGTTTCGATCGAGACGTTGAGTTTTCTATTGTGAAATTAATCTTATTTTATTCGCAAGCGCACGAATCGAATGTAACATAGATTAATGGAATGCGATATCGTTCCCATGAGGATTGGCCAGAAAATTTAAAAGATGAAATATCAATTAGCTAAAAGAACTACCACATATCTAGCACAATATTCAAACTAGTTTATAATTCTGAGAGTTTGATGGACAAAATAATAATTAAGCAGTAAAATTAAATTAAATAAAGAATCAGAGAGAGGATCGGAATGTTAAATAAAACTCTAACTCTAACTATGATTTTCACTTAAATAGGGCTTCTCTCTCGTCTGCCTATCTGGTGTTGGTTGTTTTTATGTTTTTCTTCACTATCAAATGCGTCTAACAATCAGATTTTCTTGAATCAGTCAAAACTAAATAAACGTCAATTTTCTTTCATCGGGTGTCTAAATGTAGATTTTAAGGTATGAAATATGATCATATTTCACACCTCATCACTTTCATTTAAAAAAAAATAGGCCAATGCGTATCAGTATCGACCGAGTTATAGCAATTTTGGGCAAATCGATACCCGATACTTGCCCGAGACCGATACTATTTTGATACTTTGGTCATGACACCATAGTAATGGAGGGCTTTGACTCGAATGGATCAAAGAAGTGCGCCAAATGGCTCAAATATAGGCTGTCATGGGCTCATATAGGTTGACATTTTTATATTTAATCTTTTGATGGTAAGAGATTGAATTTTTTGAACCCTTCCTAAAACAAGGCTGTTGTTATTGCCACACCACTTCATATTATATCCACCTCACTTAAGCAAAGTAAAAATTCGTCTATTCTTTTCAATCAAATGATGGAGATCCTTTTTCACCCACTTAATAGATCATGAGATCATGGGCCTATCATCAGATTGTCAGATGTTGAATTTACTTGACACATGTGATAATCATCAGATTGATTAAGGGTAAGCTCATGATCTCAAGATCTATTGTGAGGAAGATTAAGACTAAAAAAGATTTTCATCTAATAACTCAAAGAAGTCAACATTTGACTACGTCAGATGTCTGTAACATAAAGTGATGTAGGAGTAGCACTAGCCTAAAACAAACATCTTTAAAACAAATCCAACCGTCAAACGTTCCTCCGAAGCCAATGAACGATTAGTTTTTATCAAGAGCGGAATGCGATCCGCGTCACTCACATCTAACGAATCTAACCGTCGATTCCTATTACAATCTAGCGGTCATTATTCATTCCAAAGCCAAAATTCAAATAAAAAATTGGAATTCCCGCCTCCACTCCCTCTCTACAAATATAACCCAAATCCCCCAAGCCGCCTCACCCCTCCAATTCAGATTCACCTTCACTTCTTCTTAACCCTTCCAAAATCTTCAGTATAGAAATGGCAAGAACAAAGCAGACTGCAAGGAAATCGACGGGCGGGAAGGCTCCTCGTAAGCAGCTAGCGACTAAGGCAGCCAGGAAATCGGCTCCAGCGACTGGAGGCGTGAAGAAACCTCACCGATTTAGGCCAGGAACGGTGGCTTTGAGAGAGATCAGAAAGTATCAGAAGAGCACAGAGCTTCTAATCCGAAAGCTACCGTTTCAGCGCCTCGTAAGAGAGATCGCTCAGGATTTCAAGACAGATCTAAGGTTCCAGAGCAGCGCCGTTGCCGCTTTGCAAGAGGCCGCTGAGGCTTATCTTGTCGGGCTTTTCGAGGACACTAATCTCTGTGCCATCCATGCTAAGAGGGTCACCATCATGCCTAAGGATATTCAACTGGCTCGGAGGATCCGCGGGGAGAGAGCTTAGAATATGAGATTTGGAACTCTGCTCATATCTTTGTTTTCGTTTTCTCTTACTGTTTACTTTTGTTGCTATTGTAAATCTTTTGGGGATTTATGAAGCTATGTAATTTGGGTTTATTGGTTTTGTATGGTGATCGTTTTATGTGAATGATAAATGTGTTTCTAAACTCGTTTGCTTGCTATTTTTTTTTTTAGTTGACTGTTTTCATGACTGCCTATTGCCTCTTCTAACCGTGGTTTTAAATCTTGGAATATAGAAATCTGAGACATCCAATTGGGCCAATATGTGAGGTCTCGTGTCTCGGCGATATGGTTTAAAACGAGAAGTCTGTTCATCACTGAGACACATCTCAGTTGAAGAATTTAACTTTTAAAACAATTGCTTCTATGAAACTAAAACTGAACCAATATCTGAAAATTTTGGGGTTTTTGTTTTAAGATGTTGGGGGGTTCGATTTTGGTTTATTATTATTATTATTATTAGTTTTGTGATAAAACTTTTTATTTTTCGTTTTTCTGTGTATTTTTTTTTTATAAAAATCCTATCTAATTGGTTTTTTGGTTTCTGCCACCTAATAGCGAAACCAAATTGAAACAAAATTGGTTCCGTTTGGTTTGAATCGGTTTCAGGCTGGTTTTGACTGGTTTGGTTTGCTCAATTTTGGAGTTGTTGTTTCGGGTCAAAACTTGCATCCATACATCCTTGAAACAAGTTGGATTTTTGGATCATTTAAGAAACTTTGAAGTCTCGATGTAGCCCTTGATATGCTGCAACACTGGCTTTGCCATAGGTGGGTTGGGTTGAGATTTTGGCTATGTAATGTATTTGTTTGTAGGATTTTTGAAGATTTTGATCCTTGTTTGGAAGGCTATTTAGACTTGAGCTCACAATCTCTATATACGGTGCACAAGATGCCCTATTGCCTATCCAAGCAGGAGCCCTTCTAGTGTTTAAATGTGAATTTTGATATTGATATCATTTAAGTTTGGATAACTTCTTAAAAAACTAAAAAGTACTGTTTTTTCTTTAATCTTTATTGTTTTATTATTTTATTGTCAATTTCCTTGCCCCAAGGCTCCCAAGGCATGACCTTCCACCATGTCTAGTGGCATGCATGTTTGATCTAAGTACAACTAGCAGCCCATTGTTGGCTGTGTCAGTGCTAAAATATAACACCTTGATTTGAGGATTCGAACCATTTGATTGGCATATTTTAATTTTATTGTTGAAAGCATAAACTTCGATTAGATTTAAAATGTATAAATCAGGTGATTCGGATGCTCCAATCAGTGATTTTTTGGGCTGTTTAGTATACGAACAATATTGGGTGAATTGGATTGTTCAAAGTTATGTCACTTGACTTAATTTTTTTTTTATATCGGTAATAAGAAAATATATTTAATGAACTAAAAAAAGAAAGTACAAACCTAGGAGCCGACAAGTGGACCACAAAAGATGAGAAAAAAAAGGTTTGAGACCTGCATTTTTATTTATGTACATGCAAATCAGTGACTGTTTACATTTGGCCTTTCACTGATTTAGCACTCAAAATAATCAGCACAATTATCAGAGTCCACTTGGGTGCATGGTTTTAACTATTGGCCATATTTGATACATGTCAGCTGATATGTATCGGATTAGGGCATTGACACAATATACACCCTTAATATTATAAGGTTAATTTCTGGTCATATTGACAATATGCATCCAATATGAACCAAATATAATATCAAAAATGCTCTTTGAGTAATTTTTATTATTTTAAAATTATATATATTTTAATATATTTAAAAAAAATACAGACATCCGGTTTAGCAGATACATATCGGCTTGGAACCCAGCTGATATGAATCAGTTATTAAACCCTTGCTTGGGTGATGCTGCTTGGTACTAGGGCTGGATAGACCTACCAACTTACGTTAAAGCCCTATGCCCATAAGCGGTAGCGAGAACAAGTAGGTTTCTAGTGTGTGGGACCATTATTGCTTTACACGTTGCGCTGTCTTGGATCAGTATGGCGCTCATGCTAACTTAGCCATCATATACATGTGTTTCAATGAGGATTTAGTCTACAATGGGCGGATCATCCATGGGTGGAGGACATCTTGAACCGCACCTTTGTAGTATGTATGGACTTTCAAATGCATGAAAGTCTGCATCTATGCACGGACGTGCAGTTCACTTTCCTACTCAACATGACTGGACACCCATCATAGAAGGGCTCTTCAGCCAGAAGAGCTACTGATATGGAATGAAGTCTGCCATCTGATCAAGAGCCTGAAAGACCCTTTTAAAGTGGTCACGAACAATCGTCCAAATTAAAATAAACAGAAGTGCCCGGCCCAATTCAATGGTCTGAATCCCTTCAGATGGGCATGGTAATTTCTGTCGAGTCCTGCGGCCTAAACAATGGTCGGCCGTTTAGCCCATGTACCACAAATGGTTCAACCGTTCAAGGGTCTGTCCACTTCATACCAAAGGGTTGGGCATTAGGTGCATGTGTCATAATTCTCTCATGTTGCTCACTTTAATTCTGTGCATGTTGCCATAGTTGGAGTGGATGCAGCTTAAAAATAGTGTCATTTAACAATTTCTACTCTTTGATTAAGAGGCTTCCAACAGACTTTAAATATACGGCTAAGTAGCATATTGGCAACCTTGTATATTGAGACACAAGAATTTAGTTGGATGTTTAGTGACTGCAACAAGATCAAGCATTGAAGTCCCATCTCTATGTTATCCTACGCCATCTGGGCATCTCAATTGATGACTACGTGTGCCAATTTAGATGAATCAGAACTTTCAAGGTCTTGCTGCTTTGGTGAATCATTCGAAATCTGATACATTTGCAGTGCCATGGAATTTGACCAGTGAGACATTATGATTCCTTCAAAGGATGGCTACCAAGCACACCTCCTGCTCACTTCCTAACGAAACCTGTTCAAAGCTGCTTGCTCACTTCCTAATGAAATCAGTTGAAGGCTGCTGTAGTGTTATTTTCTTTTCTGCTGCGCTCATCTGAAATAGAATTATTTTAGCAGCTGGCATCACTAAAAACACAAGCACAATCAAAGGATAAGTGCAGCAATGTAAGGGATCTAAAAGAACCACCTGTAATGCACGAACATGCAGAACTTATGGTATATGGCCTAGAGAAAGTTGATAGAAAAGAAAGTAAAAAAGTTATCATTCAAAGAATTAGAGACACATAGTCATATACGAACTGATGTCCACCCAAAATACAAGCCCCATCAAAGGATTCAAACCATTTGATCCTGGCACTTTAAAATAGACCATTGTTCATATCAAGTGTTGGGTCTATATTCAACTTCTCAGATTGGAGGGTACAGGTCCTTGATGGGATTTTTTTGGGGCCCACAAATCTTATGATATCAATGACCAGAGTTAAATCTTGTATTATTATTCGTGAGTGTGATAAGTTCACCTTGCAGCCCTTCATAACAGAATCTATTAATTCACATAAATTAATATAGATGTAGCATTTATTACTTGACTTGCAATCAGATACAATGAATCATATTGCAAGGGATTACCCTGTAAAAATACAAACAAGAATTGAATTTGCTTCTTGACATGCATAAGCTGTGCGCCCCTTGAACTGAGCAGGTTGAAAGTTACATATAGGTTTTGGTTGGTCACCCCATGCTGCTGCTCGTACAACAATCCTCATTGCCAAAGGAGTGGGGCCATTTAGACAAAAGGAGCAAAGAAGATTTCTGAAACATAACATTCATTAATTAGTAAGTAAAATAACTCAAAGGTGTATAACCATATTGATACTGAGAGAGAGAGAGAGAGAGAGAGAGAGAGAGAGAGATTACTGTCTTATTTTTTGGTACAAGGCTCTGAAGCCTTTCTTCAATAAATAGAGTTTTTTTTTAAAGATTTTGAAACAAATGATTGGCCTTTGTCATTTAAAACAAAAAATTAAATCACTTCGTCCCCCCATCTGCTCGTCTCACACCCTTATCACATTGTATAGTAAAGATTTGCACAATATCTATTACCAATCATGGGCTTTTTCCAGCCAACCAATTGAATCCTAAATGGAGTTCAATCAGTTTAAAAACCCCTGAGTACAAGCGAATCTTGATGTCACAAATTTTATTTTTCATTGTTTGACATGAAAGTACATTCCATGTTAGAAACCCTATCCAAGAAGCACAATTTTAATTGGAAATTCCCATGCTACCTCCTCATACCCCCGTGTCCTCGTTTAGTGACGTGAAAGTACTTTCCATGCTAGAAACCCCTGAACCACCCATCTCTCATGCAGAAGCACAATTTTAATTGGAAATTCTCATACTACCTACATTAATCATTTAACAAGATAAAAAAGAATCCAAAATTCTAAGCAAAGAAATTTACTAACATGGTTTTCAATATTGACCATATCTAATACATATCGGGTTAAGCCTGGCCCAATGCGATATGACCCATTCAATATGGGTATAAATATCGGATCATACTGGCCAATATTTATATCATATCTGTTCATATTGGCCTATATGTATCCCAGACATTAAACAAGGAATCCCTTTGGAGAAACATTTTAAAATTATTTAAGTAATTTTTTTAACATTTTAAAGGGTACCTCTATTTGTTTGCACCCATTTATTATTTGAAAAATTATAATCACACCCCCTTATGTTTTATCATTTCTCATAAAATATGCACCCACTCAGCTGCAGTGAATTGCAATGACAACGGCGTAATCTCAAATAACGGCACACCTTGAATGATGACGACAACAACAACAATAAATCTAGCTGCGTTTTCATTCCTGTGGGTTTTATGAGGGTTTCAAGAGGGTTCCAAATTGATTTCAAATGGGCTTCCGATGGGGATTCAAGTGGGTTTCATTCTAGTGGATTTCCGACGGGCTTAATTGTGTGTTTTATGGGGTTTCAGGTGGATTTCTGATGGGTTCCGTTCTGATTGATTTTTGGTGGGTTTTCGATGGACGACTGAAGAAGTGGCTGGACAACTAAAATTAGTGGGTTGCACGACTCGTCAGAGCAGTAGTGGGTGTGAAATTTTTTTCACCCCACAATCAATAAATCATGCTCTTTTCTTCACATGGGGGAAGGTGGGTGCGTTTAGAGATTCAGCTGGTGCAAATAGGGGTACCCTATTTTACAATAAAAAAGGATACTTTACTATTGGCCAGTTTGGCCAATACACATCTGATATATCCAATATGTATCGGCCTGGGACCCAGCTGATATGCCCAATGTGTATCCATTTTAAATCCTTAATTACTAATAATAAAACTACTAATTATATCTCTCTAATCTAGGCAACATTTCTGATTTTAGTCGAACTCCTAATTGACTACTAATCACGTGACTTGAAAAGATGAGGAGACTGGTCATGTAACCCCTTCGTGGAAAAATTCTTTGAACTTTGGTTTGGCGTAGTCCAAAGGGATTAATCCATACAATTGGGAAAAAAGAAACAAAAAGAGAGAATTCAAAATAAGTGAGAAATCGAAAAAAGAAAACTTCAAGGGGCCAACTGAAGATCATCGGACAGTTCATAGATGCTAAACATGGTCTAAGATAGATTTAAAATAAGGTGTTAGGTACTACGTAGACAACTAGTTGCAGCAATCTCAGAAAGGATTCATGGATTTTAGTTTGATCAAAACTCTCTGAGAAAGATTAACCTCCTAAGATAGCGCCAGCAATCTCAAAATCGAGTCATGAATTTTAGTTTGCATCAAAACTGTTGGAGAATGATTAACTGCATAAAATACATTATACATACCTTGGTTCCAGCTATGATGGTTCCATTGCGGGGATGAGCAGCACAAACGGTAATGCTTTCAGATGATGGAATAAATCTGTTATGCGTATTTTGATTCTTTTCCTCCGAAATGTTATCAATTTCCTCACTACAGAAACAGACAACTACAAATTAGCAATTATTTTGAATACTAACACCAAAAAACTTGGAAATAAACTAGATGAAAAAAAGATAGCTTGAACTTACGTTGTATGGACATGGCCAAATAAAATAAATTAATAAGTTTTCTCCTAAACAGTGTCATCAGTAAATAATCTTCTAAAATTGTCCGACTTACGTCAAAATAAGGGCAAGCATCAAGATGAGTCCGAGCAGATCCCGACCCACAATACTCTTTGAAAAATAAAGTCAATGAAATGCTATGTTACAGATACCTTGAACGAGGTGAACTTCCTCTAACTTTATAGTAAATCCGTTCCCATTGCCACATTTGAGTAATGGTAGATGCAATGCAGAATTTTTTAATATTACATCTTGAAATGGGAGCACAAGCTGCAAAATTCAGATGTGAAGGAATCTCAATGAGGAAATCAAATAGTTGACTGAACTAATGAGGAAACCAAAGAGTTCGGATACAACCCTTTCTGAACAAGAGAAATGAGGGGATATTCAAGAAACTGCTCGGATGTCACTAATAAGTTCGTAAGGAGAATGAAAAAATAATCATGTCATGAGCTAAATTCACAATCTTTCTTTTGTTTTGGTAGGTAAGCATGGGACTTGAACCCCTGACCGGAAGGCTACACACTTGAGGGCATCACCACTGGGGCAAAGATCCAATCCCATCAACAAATCTCTCTATCATGTTACTAGTGACGAATCCCTAAGGAATTGGTCCAAGAAGCAATTTGGAAACCTCCATCTGAAGGCTGCACTAAAGTTGACTACGATGGGAGCTCAATATGTAATACAGGGTCTGCTGGCAGTGGGGGGCACTATCACGAATCTAAATGGACAGCTGACAAAAGTATATTCGGGTTCCCTTGACTTGTGTGACAGTGAGATTTGAGACAAGATAAATTTGGCAAGGGATATGGGCAGTAATTTTGTGGTCGAAGGAGTCTCAAAATATGTCAAGGCATGGTTTCTAAGTGAAGGATGCAGCCCTTGGAGATTGTTAGACCTCACTGACAAGATTAGGGACCTTCTACATGGGATCATAGTCACGAAATACGCCAAAATTTTGAAATATTCGTAAGTTTGAGGCTCTACGAATTATTCGCAATTTTTTTTTCAAAAATTCGTATTTTAAAAAATTCATGAATAAGTCACAAATAATTTCGGATTTTTCAATAAACCATGGATTTTAAATTTTCTTTTTTATTTTTTAACCTTTTCTTTTTCATTTTTTCTATCCGATTTTTCTCCGAACTGACTTGGTGACTATGCATGGTATATTCCTCCATTACAAAGATCCCTAGAAACAGCGAGGCCGATGTACTGGCCAAAGAGGGTGTCCCAGGATTGTATTCATGTCAGGACCTCACTTTACCTTTGATGTAATACAAAGGCTCCGTTGTCTGAGTACCTCGTTCAGTCCTCATTGTATTTTTTTGTTTGATTTAATAAAATAATAAGTGAAAAAAGGAATAAGTAAATAAACAAAACATAGACGTAATGTAGAATTGGGTTACGTAGATTGAATGGAGCTTGATATTTATGGATTTGGCGATGCTCACTTGAATTCCACATGGCAAGCTGAGCTTACATCTGGATAGAAATCTAACAGATGAATCCCATCATCGAAAGTTGACCCCACTGCATAAATCTGCACAAAATGGTTTAATTCCATGAGAACTGCTAACATAGAGCAACAACTTCATAGCTGATTGCCACTAATTCCATGAAAACTTCTAATATGTAGGCAAAAAATTTACTGAAGCACCTGAGCTAAAATTTTCTATCAGAAACACTGGAATATATGCGTTTTTTTTTTGGAAGTAAATTTCCAAAAAAGTAATGCTTTATCGCTTTATGACTGGTTATTTAAAGAAGATAATACAAGCATATCCTTCAATGTTTCATAGAATTTAGTGTGTTCTTTTTAGTGATATGAAGTAACAGATAGCTAGAGTCAGCATTGCTCATGCTACTCAATTGGCGTAATCCAGTGTACTGCTAAATTTTGGGGATAGTTTATATAATTGAAAGGCAATTAGACGACTCAAAGATGTATACAAGAAGAATGTCAAAGGATAGAAACTCCTTATTTGGTCTTGCGCTATAAATGCATCCAGAAGCTTGTTGCAAAGAATTTCTAAAAAGTGCTAGGTCACATCTGATGGTTGAGACCAAGGAGTCAAACTCAGTATCGGCATTGGGTATCAGTCCATCTTGGACCGATACTGTATCGGTCGATATTTTTTTTTTTTTTTGAAAAAAAAGTTTAAAAAAAAAAAGAAATTGGTTTTATCCGTAAGAATCGGCCAATACCGAGACAGTCTATCGGAGTGGTCTCGGTTCTCGACAAAACTGAAACGTATTGCCGATACGTATCAGTATCGGCCAAGTTTTGACTCCATTGAGATGACAACATGGGAAATTATATGGATTGTAATTGTGAAAGTTAACATCCTAAAATATTCCTACTTCCAAAAATTAAAGGCTACAGTTGGTTAATTAGTGAAGGATGTAGGGGATTGCAAACAACCAACAGTGATTGTATTACAATTCCACGCACAAGCTTGAATTGACCTAATTTGATGCACAGTTTACGAACTTGAGTCAACAACTCCATCAAGAGGTATCTTCTGTCTTCCCCGCCAACTCAAGACCAAAGCCCATTATGTAATAGTCACTTTCACTCATGCATAACCATAAACCACAATTTACCTAGTTTTTGCATGAAGGATACAAATTGATGAATCTTGGCTGTCCTCTAATTATCACAATTGATGGCCACTAACTACTTCCTGCAATCAGCCTTCACTGAGAACCTCATCGATTGCTTCTTGCTGAATTGAAGCTTATTACAGATTGAGCAAGGGACCTCCGACCTCGACTAGAGGACTTTCAAAAAACTAAATGCTCAGTTCACAAGTTCATTGTAAGTTGTATCCCCAGTCCCTGTGAACTGACTTGTTGAATTACTTGTCCTGTTTAAGCTAATTCTCTATTTATTTTACTAAAAATATAGCAAGCCTCAAACTATGCAGAGAAACATAATTGCCAAGTTTCCACTATGAAGCAGTGTATATAATTACAAATCTATATATGGATGCATACAACTGTTAGAAGATATGTTTAGCTGTTAAGGGGAATAAGTCTCTTATAACTACTTTATTTCTTCCCTCTTTCATTCCATTAGGAGTATAATTATATTTGTACTTCTCTTCATTTTCTCATTAGGGCAGACTTGTAATTTCATTTACAAGTTACTGTTTTAATAATCTACACTGAGGAGATAGGTGATTAGTTTCTCCCAGTCATCTCTCCCTCTCTCTCTCTCTCTCCAACTTGGTATCGAGGTGAATCATTCTTTGAAAGACCTAAACCCTAATCCTCATCCTCCTCGGTATGTATGTTGAGAAATTGGGTTACAAAATAGGCTGAAAACAAATTATTTAGTCAGAAACAAGATATCAAGTTGAGAAAAAAGATAAATATATGTTAACTGATTTTAATGCACTATTTTAGTTGGGGTCAAGTTTGTGACCATTATTTTCCGCCCGTTTCTGTTCCGTGCTAAGATCTCTATAACTTTGGGTTCCTTCATGTCCCTTCTAACTTCTGATCTATTGTAATGAGTGTGTCTGTTAAGCATTAGAATAGGGCGTAAGCATGTAAATATGTAGTGTGTTTGGCTGGGGTGTTCTTTGTCCTAGATCGGCTGGTGATTATTTTGTTTCTTACTGCTTCTCTATATGAAAGCTATTGTCTCGTAATTTAGACATGCAACATAATAAAGATGTATGCCCTTTACCGTATCTTTTTCTCTCCCTCTTCTTATTCTTTAGATGCAATAATTCTTTTCTTTATCTTTAGTTAATCTAGTTTATGCAGTTCCATTTATCACTCTGCTCATTCTTTAAATGCAATAATTCTTTCTCTATCTTTAGTTAATCTAGTTTATGCATTTCCATTTATCAAGTTGGTATCAGATCCATTAGGGCGTGAGGATATGTTCAGTGTCTTCCGTTATCTATGGTTTTTCAGGTTTCTCGTTTTCCAGCAGTTAGTTTACTTCTTGTTGTCTATTCAGCATCATAGTCCATTTCTTGCTAGTTTTATTTCAGTAGCATGGTTTCCAACAGCTAGTCTATGTTTCCACCATGGTTTTAAAACACGAAAACTCGACTCGCTCCAACTCGGGTTATTTAAAAGATATAAATATATATATATATATATATATATATATATATATATATATATATATATATATATAATTTAAATATTTAATAAATAAAAAATTATTATTATCCATATCCCATCCATGAAATAATTAGAAATTCATAAAACACCATCCATCTAAATATTCATTACATTTAAACAAAAGGTTAATTTGTGTACGAAGGGGAAACGTTTACAGATATTGGGCACAAATGGATGGCAATAGTGAACAGAAATTGTGCACTTATATCTAGCATTAAGTGACAAGGATATTAATAATTTGATATATAATATACATATATGTATATATGAATATAAAGTGGAAAATAAAAAAGCAGAATTTAGGACACCTGTGACTTATAAAGTGCGAAAAAAATAAAATTTTAGGGCACCTGTGGCTTATAAAGTGAATAAATAAATAAATTTTAGGGTACCTGTAGCTTATAAAGTGGAAAAAAATAAATTTTAACGCACCTGTGGCTTATAAAGTAAAAAAAAATAAAAAAACTCAGCTTTTAGGGTACGAGAGCGTCCGAGGGCTGCGATGAGTTTTAGGGCACGCCGCACAAGCTTCTTTCTTCGTCTTCTTCTTTCTTTCTCCTTCCTTTCCTTTCTTCTTTCTTCTTCTCTCGTCGAGTTTCTGTCGAGGATCCCAACCTTCAAATATATAGGGGAAAAAAGACAGTTAAAATCCCCACCAGCCCTAAATTTTTTTTTTACTTAAGTTGACTGGCCAAGCCGACAAACTCGATCAAGTTTCCGAGTCGACTGAGTTGAAGCCTTAATCGAGGCAATAGACAAGTCGACTTGAAATTGGGTCGAGCCGAGTCGACTTGCCTGAGTTTCGAGTCGACTCATCGAGTTTTAAAACCATGGTTTCCACAGTCATTTTTTTATTGTAGTCAAAGATCACTTGTTTCCAGCAACGTCTCTTCTTCAGAAGCAATTTTATATTTTTTCCAGTAACAAGTCCTAATTGTTGAAAGGTCAGGCGCCCAATCTCTTAAACATGGTTGTCAAGGCAAGGCCATGGCGTCCCTATGTCGACCCCATGGCGAATGGCGAGGTGAATCGCCAAATGAACTTATATGGCAAGAATGCACATATGGTGACCGCTGTTTTGAATGTTTTTTTATAACTCGTAACTTATAATTTATAACTTATAACCTTATAAGTTATAACGTATTTACAACTTATAATTTATGTTTGATAAGTTATATCCATTATATTTAGGGTTTCAGTGAAACCATCTAATCTCTCTCTCAGCGAAGGTTCGTATATTTTTTAATCTCTCTATCATCCCCTTTTTTTTTCTCTTGATCGGTACTCTCGTATCTTTTTCTCTCAATTTTTTATAATATGATTTTTTTAATCCAATTAGCACCTTTGCAATCAATCAACGACCGCCAACGCTCAAGTTCTTCGCAGACTCACGCACATGTAGGATTTTTTTTACTAGTGACCAAACCAACCCCCCCCCCCCCCCCTCCAAACCATGTTGAATATTCCCCATTAGGAACAACTGACCGTTGGGTTAGAAGCTTTGAAGCAGACTGACAGAGATCATTTATTGTTCCAATCTTCCCCACAACTAATCTTGAGATCATGAAAATATCATTATATGGTCGTTCCAATCTTTCCCCACAACTGATCTGCCTGATCAATTATTTGAGCTTTTCTTGTCCTTTATAAAAAATATAATAAAAATTAATAAATAGTTAAAATAAACAATATATATATTAATGATAAAAAAAGATAAAAAATAATAATAAATGGCCTAGCCATGGTGTGGCGAACCTCTTTTCCATGATCTCGCCACACCGCCTTAACTACCTTGCTCTTACATCATTAAGGAGCCTAAGGATCTTCTGGTTCATTGGATTAACCTCTCTGTTCAGAAATGCGAGAGGGACGACAAGGATTTCTTGCATGATTGGGAGAATATGTGCACCGATTAGTGTTTCCTCTTTGGTCAGGGTTTGACTCTAGGTGGGGGCGAGGGGAGTCTGCAGTTTCTCGTTGCTTTCCCTCTTGTACTCTACTTTTGCCTTTTGGCCTTTTTTATTAATATATTTTCGTTGTTGACAAAATAAAATAAAAATACAAGTCCTAATTGTAGCTACTGTTGCCATTTCTATCGCATACTCTTTCTCAATGTCTTCATGCACCACATTTTTTTTGGGCATTTTTTAAAATGTGCACCTTATTTTAAATCTATTTGAAAACTATCCTCTTATTCTGTATTGAAAAAAGTTAAAAAATGGGATAGGAGAATAAACAAAAACCCTTCAATCTAATAATAGAGGGGAATACCCATCTCTAGATTTTTTCTTCCATCGCCAGAAAGTGGGAATATTGCACCAATTTTCTTGTCCTTTTGCTCCACAACAAAATAAGTTGCATAATGTAAGGACTAAAATTTTATGGGGATCACTTGACCTTTGTTATGTGGTATGCATGTTCTCAATCTTATAGGTCCGTGGCTTTGTTGATTGCTAAATTTGATTAATTGTACTTCAAGTTGCAGCTTGAATGGTCAATCTTGTTACATATTCTTAAACTTGGTGCTACACTATTTGAAACAGAACCCTCAAAGGTATATTTGATGAAAAAGCAATTAAATGTATATTCCGTCGATGTGCTACTATGTCAAAAGGGTAATCTTGTCATTTTCTCAAATCTATGGATGTTTCTTAGGGACAGTGTAAATACTTCCCACTTGAAATAAGGTGCACGTTTTGGGTCGGATGCTTTCAAAATAAGGTGCATGTTTTAAAAGCATCCGTATATAATTTGAGAGAAATTCACAAATCACTACCTAAGCAAGAATAAGATGGGAATAGATCCTAAGACCAGTTAAATATACGACGGAAAAAACTTACAGAACATGTCGGCAACCATGACGGTTTTCTCAAATGTAGATAATTGGGTATGTCGGCGCCATTTCTATTGCCCACAAAAAAAATTGAGAAAATTAGTTGATGGTCACAAATTATGAAATATAAATGAGACTCTCCAAGATATCATGGCATAGGTAAGTTAACTTACAACCAAGCAGGAGGAGGGCAATGCATGTGCGTCACTTGAGTACTATTAACATTTAAAACTCCAGACCTATGAAAACAACGTAGATCAACCAAAATGTAAAACTAACTATGAGTACAGATATATACTAGAAGAATCATATCATTCACTTTTTGGTTTATTTGTGTAACCTAATGCTTTAAAAAGTTAAAGTACTAATCTTGGATTGATAAAAAAAGGAGACAACAATGACGTATTTAGACAAAATTGTGCACTCCAATACCGACATGGCTAGTACATGTGGGAGTGGGACAACTAAAATGTACAGTGTAGTACAATGATGTCAGGCATAAAAATATATAGCAAATATAAAATGTGAAGTATATTATGGATCAAAAATAGATAATTAAAAATATATTATATATTAACATCATATGTGGAATGTATCGAACATGAGTGTGTCGACCAAATATTTTATAAGTCTAGAATGGAAAAGACAAAGTAACAAGACTTCCATAAATCTTTGTTACCGATAAAAAAAAAGAAAAACCTTCCATAAATCACAAACATATTAAACTCACATGTGGAATGTATCGAGCATGAGGGTGTTGACCAAATATTTATAAGTCTAGAATGGAAAAGACCAAGTAACAAAACTTCCATAAATCTTTGTTACCGATAAAAAAAAATGATAAAAATTCCATAAATCACAAACATTGACAAGAACACGTCCTCCATGGTAACAAATTTCCTTTCGACAGTATTTTGGTTGGGTGTCGCTGCGGTTCATTTCCAATAAACTCGGGAAAGAATTTGGATAAATTTGAGAAAATTTCATTTTAAATATTTTACAAATAAAATAAAATATTTAAAAAATACTAATTCATTTATTAACCTATTTAAAACTAAAAAATGATGTTTTTAAGCGATAAAATAGGCTCATTACAATATCCACAACCCACATGCACAAATCGATATTTGGCTAATAGAAATAATTTTTTCCACATAAACAAAAAAAAACTAAACCCCGAAATGTTGGAAATTTGGCCAAATTTACAAAACTTCAATGAAATTACCAAAATGGCCAAAGTTTCAGTGAAAGTTTTGGTGAACCCTGTTCACCGAAATTTGCCAAAATTTGGCAAAATTGTGACTATGGCTTCCACAACTTACAATCCTTTTATAGCTTATAAGTATTGTAATAAGTATAAACGCCACAAATTTTGATATAGAATTTATATATGAAATGATCCATTGTAGTGGTTTATCACTCCTTCCTCGTCACTATTAGGTTCATCTTTGTTCTCCATCGTCTTCCAATATTTTCGAGAATTTTTTGTGTTGGGCATTCTTAACTTGCCTTATGTTGGAGAAACAACCCCTCCACTTCTCAAACTTCTAAATGTATATTTTCCACTTTTGAGTGAATCCTCATTTAAAAGGGGCTTGAATTCCACTAATTTTTTTTTATGATAACCCCCTTCCCTCTTTTCCCCCCAATTTTGCCTTTTTTTTCTTCATACATTTCAATAATGTTATTGTTGATGTAGAATGAAGCTCGAGCAACATTGCAAGGTATTGATGGCAAGACACTAGGTGAGTCAATGGCACTCAATGTAGACAAAAGATGAAGTTCCGAAACAAGTATTCAATTTAATGATATAAGAAGCATTCTCATGTTCAAAGGTGCATATTTTCAAAATAGGCATACAACATATAGAGTTTCACAAGCGTTAAGTTGATTCTTGATGGAGAGATACAATGTAATGGAAGGGTTAGTGTGAAATCCAAGGATTTCCTAGTATTACTAGTACAAAATTAAATGACCAGAACTTCCATAGTCTCAGGCTGTGAAATTGTATTTGGACAGTTGGGGAAAATTAGGCCATGTACTTGGTTCCATTGCTAAGCCTCTTGCGATCTAACCTTCTCTCCATGGGAAATAGAGATTTATACATTATTGTGTTGGTTGCTTGCTTCAATAGAGGACCATATCTATAACATGTTTATGTTTCATGAGACTGCCGCTCACGAGCTGAGCAAGGAATCAGATTGTTTCAGAGCACTTTGGAAATCTTCAGAGCCGATGGGATGAGCTTAGTTAATATGAGCCACCCTCTAAGGACCCAGTTGAGGGATCTAGGATTGTAGTCTGTCACCTTGAGCATCAACAAATTTATTGTTTCTTGGAGGGGGGCTTCGGCCTGAGTTTGACTAGCTTTGTGCCCAGATCTTGGTAACTGATCCTCTTCCACCTCTGCGGACAATGTATGCGACGCTTGATGGTGATGAGAGACGTTGTGCCCTTATTGCCTCTCTTTCCTCTACTCCTATTGAGCAAACAACTCTTGCTTTCGATACTCGGGGGAGTGGGCGTGGTGGCCGCAGACATGGTGGATGAGGGGGTCATGAAGACCCTCTTACTGTGCGGTCATTTAACTTTGTGATTGGGCCATGACCGCTCCAAATGCTTCAAGCTTCATGGCTCCTCGTCAGGGCTCTCCTCCTATTGCCCATGTTGTCGTTGATTCTGATACTATTGGGTCTTAACCTTCGGAGGTCTCTCTTACAGCTGATATCATGGGTTAAAAAATCGAAAAACCGATACCTATCGTCCAACCATGGGATAAAATCTCGAAAAAATGACACCTATCGTCCAGCCCCAAAACCGATACGTATCGGTTTCAGACGATACATTCCAATGTATCGTCCGAAATTTTAAAAATTTGTATGGGAGGCACCGATACGGTACCTTGAATGTACCGTATCGGTGAGGTCCAAAACCGATACGTATCGGTATCAGACGATATTTTGACCCATGCGTCCAACTCCAAAACCGATAGTATCAGACGATACGTATCGGTTCCGGACGATACATTGGTATGTATCGTCCGGTATTTTGGTAATTTGTATGGGAGGAACCAAAACGGTACCTTGAATGTATCATATTGGTGAGGTCCAAAACCGATACGTATCGGTATCGGACAAGATTTTGACCCATGGCTGATATTGCTTCCGCGGATACTACTTATGATGTTGCCCTCCATGTCGAGATTGCTGATCTACGAGGATGTCTTCAAGTGCCCCAACCTACTTCTCCTGCATCACCAGGTACCACATGTGCCTATCATGCAACCATGTCATCTACAACTCCCAATTGGGTCATTAATTCAGGTGCCTCAGATCATAGACAGGTGAGTCCCACTTGTTTTCTTCTCTTATTCCCCTCTCATCTCTTAGGCAGGCACGCCTGTCTGGTGGTTCTCTCACTCCCGTTTCTAGTAGGGAAGCATTCCTCTATTAGTTGACCTTACTCTTTTTGCAGAGCATGTACCAAATTCATATGCCAGTTTACTATCCGTCAGTTGTCTCATCAAATCCTTCAACTATTCGGTGACAACTTTCTCTTACTCATTGTGTGCTTCAAGACCTTACTACGAGACAAACTTTTTGGCATGGTGTTTGAGAGCCCGTGACTTTACTATTTTGGCGCAGATAAGTCGATGGCAATGTCTACATCTATTATTACTTTCAGTAGTGTTAGCTTAGATAAGCATTTGTTGAATCTTTGGCGTCATGTCAATCTACATGGACCCCCACCTGGCTTTCATCTTTAGTGGGAGTGTTCTGGGAAGGTTTTTTGCCTTCACAAATCAATTTATGGGCTGAAGCAGTCTCCTAGGGCTTAGTTTTAGAGATTTAGTAGTATTGTTCTTACTATGGTTTCGTTTGATGCCACTCCGACCATAAATGCTTTATTTATACTGGATCAAGAGGCAAGAGGACTATCTTATTGGTGTATGTTCACGATCTTATAGTCAAGGTGATAACTCTGGCTTCAACACTCAGGTAAAGTTAGAATTAAGTTGATCGTTTGATTAGAAGGCTTGGGTCACCTCATATTCTTTCTTTGGCATAAAGATTACTCATTCTCCTCGAGGGGTATATCTATTTTAGAGGAAATATGCTATTCATTTGTTGCGGGACAATGGCATGCTTGGATATAGACCTGTCAAGTCTCTCATGGATCCTAAACATCATCTTCATGCTGATATTGGTGAGCCTCTTTCATATCCGTCCAAATATCATTGTCTTGTTGGTGTCTATATATCTTACTAATTCTCAGCCATATCTTGAATTTGTTGAATCCGTTGTTGCCCAGTTCATGCATGCACCACGAGTGCCACATCTTGATGTTATACCTCGTATATTATATTACATCTTCTCTATTCTACTCAATGTACTCTTCTATCATTTGTTACAATGATGGAGATTAAGCAGGAGCTCTTACTTCATCGATTCACCTCTGGGTACTAAGTTTTTTTTTGGAGGTAACTTGGTAGTCTGAAAAGAGTAAGCAGCATGATGTGGTCTCCAAATTTATTGCGGAGTCTGAGTATAAAACTATGAAGCATGACACATGTGAGTTTTTATGGAGTCCCACCATTCTCAGAGCTCGGATCTCCTCCATCCATTCCCATACCCCTGCATTGTGATCATCAGGTTGCCAAAGATATTGCTGTTGATTTCACTCTTCATGAGAGAACGAAACACATTGAAGTCGACAATCACTTTACTCGAGAAAAGATTCAAACTTGCATCATTGATACTCTTAAAAGTTTCCTCTTCAAATCAATTGGCGGATAGCACTTGGTCCCTTAAAATGTCAAAATATTTTTGTCAAGCTGGGCATGATAGATATCGATGCAAAAACATGAGGGGAAATATTGGGATATATGTATGTATATGTATAATTGTGGTGTGCTAGTCGATCATTCTTGTCTTTCTTTCTCTCTCTCCTTTTTTTCTTCTACTTGAAATAACCTTAATTTCTTCATTTAAACTCTAACTAGTTAACCGTAAATATGAGATTCTTAAGTCATGTCAAAGTTCTGAAAGAGGTAAGATTAAACAGAACATGAACATTTTAATGAAATGGGCAAGCATGAACTTTGATGAGAGAGTTACATGATTAAATCATTAGACTTATACAACTAGAAAATACGATGATAAAATACTAGATAGCAGTGACATGCAAATAAATT
Source organism: Chloranthus sessilifolius (assembly GCA_021018995.1). Classification (NCBI taxonomy): domain Eukaryota; kingdom Viridiplantae; phylum Streptophyta; class Magnoliopsida; order Chloranthales; family Chloranthaceae; genus Chloranthus; species Chloranthus sessilifolius. Next base: position 181,510,944 of record CM037586.1, read on the forward strand.
GTTTCAACCTACCAACCATTATCAAGATGAAACGCCAATTGATATGGACAAGATGGATCAAGGTTGATTGAGTGTACTTCACTTGAGAAAATAGCTGATTGTGCCTGCAAAATAGTGAGAAACCAGTGTAGTAAAACTTTAATTTTGAGTACATACTTAGTTGATGGTGAATCTTATAAAAAGGTTTCAGTTTATATTTAAAGTATTTCCGTCCATGTATACATAGACAAACTCAAAATAGAAACATATTGAGCATTTTTCTACTTATTGTAGAGTTGCTCAGATAAATAAATACAAAGAGTTCTCTATTTTTAAAATTCATAACTTATAAGGAAGCATAATAGTGTATAATAATGTCACAACATAAAACTTTAAAAAGGACTAAGAGGGGAAGTGGGGAACATGTGGGGTCTGAGAGATAGTCCTAGGTTTAAGAGCAAAAGTACAACACAACTGGTATTGTGGTGCGTAAGAACAAATATCGTATGGAGATTATTTGATCTCTTCTTTGTGGGATGCATGCCCTCAAACTTACTGGTCTAGTGTTTTACTCACACCCACTCATTTGACCAATTGTACACATGGTCAAATCTTGAATGGTTGAGTTTCATTGCATGTTCTTAAACCTAAAACTATCTTGTTTCATATCAAATCCGAAGTTTTTAAATGTACTTGTTTTATCAAGGACCTATGGCATCATAGACACAAGTTGCATGATAAATAAATTCGTTGAGTTTTACCTGGGTGCTCAAGAGTGTCTAAATGTTATACATATTAGGATCATCCCAAGTCCTGCCGATTTTTTACATCTACGAATGTTACATTTTCCAAGGATGTTTTTTTATAAGAAAGCTGGGCTCGAACCTGTGACGTTGAGGTTGCAATATTGTCAACCTTCCATTGTGCTACAGGCCAAGCCCTTATTATTTTAAGGATGTTACTTACCTATATAGTGAAGTTTGGAGAACACTTTAGTGAGTGAAGATGGTGAATGCAAGTGGAATAAATCTCTCTTTGATAGCAATTGATAAGCATGAAAGAGGGCTTTTGCCTGTAGTATAATGGAAGGTTGATAATATCACAACCTCAAGGTAGCAGGTTCAAGCCCAACTTACCTATAAGAAAAACAAAGTCAAGCAAAACAAGTATTTTCAGTCAAATAAAGTTAAAGTTTATACAAAAAAGTCAACCTAGTCAAAGAAAGTTAAATTTAATCATTAAAGTTAACAAAAGTCAAATATAGTACAAGCCAAGTCAAAGATGGTCAAAGTTACGTTTCCTAGTGATTTTGTGTAATATTCATGTAACTCAATGTAATCTCTATGGAAAGGGAGATCCTAAGAGGTTGCACGCAACCATGAAGGAGAGTGAGGAAGACCACTTGAGGATTGCTTAGTCATTAAGCAAGCACGTGTGAAAGTGTAACGACTCGGATTTTCATGACGTTGATACACCCAAATAATCTATATGCGCTTAATAACAAATACACCGCATGCCTTGATCTTTCAAAACATTTCGACCAAAGGATACATGTGTTGGTCTTCAAGGCTCTTATATTAATTCCTGACATTACTTGACACAAGCTAATGAGATAGCCTGCTGGTTAAAGGTTTGAGTTATAGGCAAGAGGTTAGAGGTTCGAAACTTGATACGTAAGTTTTGAACCTTTATTTTGGACCTTGAGGTAAAAGCCTATACACCTTCCTTGGCGTGTCAGCCTAATGCCGGATAATCTCCATTGAGTTATAAAAAGGTGTTGCGGAGAAACTTAGTCATAATCTCTTAAGAATTTTCCTGAAGAAATGAACTGTAAAACCTCTTCTTTTTCATTTTAGAAAACCCTAGCTGTCACCACCCTTCTCCCTCAACCCATCTCTTTTAACCCACCCTAGAATCTGTTGGGAATTCTTCCAGAAAAATCACCCCGAATATCTCCACCCTTGAGATCAAGGAGAAAGAAGGAAACCTAGACAAGCTAAAGTATGGAACTCGATCTCCTCAAATAGTGTTCATTGTAGATCCACCGTCACGCCTCAAGAGGTAGATATTACAACCTTGTAATTCTAGATCCTAATTTGTTTAAATTTCTATCGTCAGATCTTAGTTATAAATTACTGGATTTTATTTCTGATTTTCGGACCTCACCTTGGGTGAAAAGAGGGTTTATTCTTCGTGTTCGCCCAGGCTCGATTGAGTGAGTTTACTTTTCGCCCGAGCGAGGAAGCTTCAGAAATAAGGCTAAACTTTCAGCCGATAGTCGCTCGAGTGAGTTTGGTTATCGCTAGAGTGAGTTAGGTCTGACTTGTGTGTTGCAACCCTCTTTCTTGAGGTAATATTAAGTACCTTGAATCTTTTGAAATTTTAATCGATCTTTGATGCAACACTTGTGCATGTGATGTAGAAAAGGGAATCGGTCGTTCGTTAATAATGATCATCTCATTCCTTCTTGCGACATTAGGACCCGACTCCCGAGGTAGGGGAGCTTCAATGATCAACTTGTATTGTATACTTCTGATTCATAGTTGTTCGTGATCTTGAAATTGGTCTCCTTATTGTTAGAATTAGAACATTGAAACACATTGACTGTTGTATTATTATTGGATAATTGACATTCATCGATTATTGTGCACTCATTAAATAATTTGAAACTCATTGAACATTGGACACCCATCAAACAATTCAAACTCATCGAATGTTGCACTCGCATTGAATATCTGAAATTCATTGAACTTTTAACTCTGAACTATCTATGAAATGTGAACTCAATATTATGTTTAAAATATGCATGTGATTTAAAGTGATTCCATTAAAAAGGATCCTATACGACGACACCTTTTGAAAACTCTGAATCGTTACGACAGTGTTTTTGAAAACTCTGAACTTTTACGACGACCCTTTTGAAAATTTAAAACCATGCTTTGGCACACATTGAACCGTGACGACCACGGATAAAAAAAATCGGATTTTCGATACGTATCGTCCAAACCTCCAGGACGATATGTATCGCGTATCGTCCGATACATTCAATGTATCGACGATACATTGAATGTATCATCCTGGTACATTTTTTTTTAAAATCCTAAAAAATACTTCAAAATTTTGGGACGAGTGATAAATTGACTGATAATTTGGACGATACAAACGATAATTTGATTGTTCTAAGGGGCCAAAGAAAAACCCTAAAATTATTTTTGGGACGAACGATAAATTGATCGATAATTTGGACGATACGAACGATACAAACGATAATTTGACTGTTTTTTAGGGGCCCCGAGAAAAACCCATTTTACTGTATCGTCCAGGTTCAAAACCGATACGTATCGTTATCGGACGATATTTTGATCCTTGTGATGACGACCCATCGAACCGCACAAGTATTCCTCACAAGGCAGGAGCTTAGGCACATTGAAGATTGTTCTTGAACGACGATAGCTAGGATCCCCATCGGCTCGAGCATTATATCTGCGTTAGAGAAGTTTAAGTTACATTATTTAAGTCATATATGAATATAAGAAATGACATAAGAAATCAATGAAACATCAACGCAAGGAATTGTATTGGAGCATGTACATGAAATTTTCATTTGAATTCTCTGAACATGACATCTGAAATCCACCGAAAAAATCAATTAATAGTTCGATTTTGTACTCAGAAAATAACAATCTTAGAATGTGAATTGTAATGACCTATTAGAATCAGTAAGAGCTATGTGTTAGATGGCTATAATATGAATGGTTATTGGGATTTCCCTACTGAGCATGTGGACATTTAGCTCACCCTGACACTATGTGTCACAGGTATTGATGATGACGAAGACCTTGATTTTGTACCAGAGGACGAAGATCTTCTACTCGAAGATTTCTACCCTTAGTGAGGAATTGTGATTAGACTTGGTATGAATTAAAGGATTTGTCTTGAGCATAATCTGATTTATTGGGACAAGAGCGCCACTGTTTGTGTGACGAACGCCCATCACCGATGGTATTGTTTTTGAATTAGTACTTTCATAAGGACTTTGGACATTGTTATCAGTTATAGTAAATTTGATTTCCATCGATACCAATGAAATTCGGCTTATAGAAATAAGAATCATGATCTAACGATCCAATGTTTCACATTGTTCCGTGTGGAAAATTGAGTCGTTACGGAAAGTTAGTGGAAGCTGCTAAAGAATATTCTTGTAACTAAAATTAGATACAAGGTTGCTAATAGAACAAGGAAAGGAGGTTGCTTCCAAGCGAAGGATCCACAATAGCCAATGAGAAGAGATTGCTTCCAAGTGAAAGAATTTAAGTAGGCCAAAGAGAAGAGAGATCTAATCAACCAACGGAAGGTTGCTTCCCCAGGAAGGAACTTGGTTTGCCTATAAATAGGCACCATTAGCGACTCATTAAATAAGTTTACAGACTTCGAGAAATTTTAGTGTAGAAGAAAACATAGACGTTGGAGGAGAAAAAAGTGCGGGAAGAAAGTGTAGTTACTTGTAAGAGATTCCATTGTCTATTATAAGTGAGTGATCATTGTATGAGGGCACTAACAGTTGACAAATGGAAAGCCCTAGACCTTTGTAGATGTAGCCAAATTGGTGAACCATGTAAATCTTGTCTCATGATCAAGGATCAAAATGCCGGTTTTCCGACGATCGTCTGCCGAAAACCACGTGACGACGGACGATACGTATCGAACGAGATAATTGACGATACATTGAATGTATCGTCCGGTATTAGCCTTATAAATGGGCGATACGGTACATTTAATGTACCGTATCGCCCACCTCCGATACCGATACGTATCGTCCGATACGTATCGGTATCGGACGATATTTTGATCCATGCTCATGATAGGTGATGTGCTCTCTCTCTCTTCTTTTTCTCCTTGTCTTTGCTCTTAATTCTCTGTGTTCATAATGATGAGGTATGATGATGAAACAAATATGTGATATATGATGACCACATAACATGACCTAATCAACAACCATTCAACAATAGCTTGAACAAAAAAGAATTAAAGGAAAAGACAAGGAGAAAAGAGAGAGAGAGAGAGAGAGAGAGAGAGAGAGAGCACATCACCAATCATAATGCAAGATTTATGCCATTCACCAATTTGGATATGTACACGGAGGTCTAGGCCTTGCCATTTGTCAATTTTTCATGCACTTGTACAATGATCATTCACTCACAATAGACAAGGAAAATTTCTCTCATTGGATTCTCTCACTAGAATTTTCTCTCAAGTCAGTATTTCACTTTCTCATTGATAGGTTGGAAGAAACAGTCGACCACTTATGTTCCATTGTAAGGTTGCAGGCCATATTTGGAACTATATCTTTATTTTTTTTGGAAATGTGCTAAGTAATGCTTCTTATAATCAGGGAAATTCTAACTGCATGATTCATGGCAGTTCTCCTAAGAGAGGTTGAATGCTTTGGAGCCTTTGCATCGTGACTTGGATTTGATATCTAAAACGAGAGAAATGTTGGGTGTTCACTGGAAAACAATCATCTATTTCATCTATTAGCAATAAAGGTTTATACTTCGCAAGTATATGGGCATCCAACCCGTAAGTTGTTCAAAGTCTTCAAAACAGCTGAATTAACAAGAAATAGGACCGAGGTAATAGGGATCGGGACCTTGTAAGACGAATATAATTCCTATATGGTCAAATCCTCCTCCTAGCTTTATAAAATTTAACCACAACGCCTGCTCATAGGGAAACCCGAGATCTCTATGCGAAGGACTGTTCATAAATTCGGAAGAGGGAGCTCTCGGATTGTTTACTAGATCTTTTGGATACTGTGACAGTGCCGAAGCAAAACTGCAAAACATTATTTTTACGACCAAGTACAATAAAAAACTTCTTGAGTTGCAACTCGTAATGTAGCGTGTATCATGGATCAAAATCTTGGCCGAGATTTCAATTTCTCGACCGAGATGACTCGGTTTCGGCCCCCACCAAAACGAAAATTTGAAATGTTCGGGTTGGGGCCCGGAAAATTCAATTATCAGCCTAAAAGTCCATTTATTGGCAGAAAATTTCAAATTATCAGCGGATAAATTGAACTTTCAATTTCCTAAGATTTTGAATTTTTTTTTTAAAAGGTCTTTTGCGTCGAATATTTGTTTATTCCCATACATTTACCTGAGTTTCATTCCTTTACACTTAATTTATTTTTTATTTTCTCCTCTCTCCCTCCATCGCTTGATGAAATTTCGCCGAATATTGTCGGATCTAGACGAAATCTCGTAATATCGTACCGTAACTTACCGAATCTTGTCAGATTTTGCCAAAAGTTGCCGGATTTTGATGCATTCTCGTCGGACTTTGATAGATTATCTCCCAAAGTTATCGTAACTTACCGAATATTGTCGTATTTTTTTGTATCTTGCTGAATGTTCCCAGATTTAGCCGGGACTTATTAAATCTTTGCAGATTTTGTCAAATATTGCTGATATCTTGCCGGATTTAGTCTCAATAGTTCAAATCGTCTTCTAATAATATGAAAGAGTTTAAAAAAAAAGTTTGGAGCAAATTCTCGAAAATTACCGAAAATTTGATCGAAATTTATCCAATTTACGGTTCGGGTGGTGAACGATACCGAAACCGAGAAGTTGATCCATGGCGTGTATTAGAGTGGTAACTTCTCATTTATCCAAAACAAGGTGGATAAAAAATGTGATCTTATTTAGATGTTTTAAAAATTCAACATATAGCAATAGGACTTGGTTAGGTCGTATCAGTTGATACATTGCATGACCACTTTTGTATTGAGGTCTAATTCTCATAAAATATTTCAAATTTTGTCAACAAAAAATAAAAATAAAAATTGAAATCATATAGAATCTTACATGTATTGTATAACCAGAATTGTATAGCTATTAAAGCTGAACAAGTCATCTTCCAATACCATTACCATGTCTTTAACCCTTGATTCATACTCCATGCATTGAATCCTACATTAGTTCATGAAGTCCATTTTGCACGTAAATCCGGAGTCATGCTATGGCAGAACAATGAATAGCTGCAGGGAGCACATAAAGGAATTACACCTAGCTGGTGTCCCCAAATGGGATGTCAATTCATGCCTTTGGAAAGGGGATTCACTTGTGTCCCCAGATCACAAGCATGCCATTCCATGAGCGGATAACTTATGGGAAGCTGCCAACCTTGATATCCCAGCTGTCACTGAAGAACCACTAGTTACAATTAACTAAACTTATCAATCTCCATAGCACAGTTCCCATAAACCGTGAAGCGTCAAACACCTCTTACATACCACTTCATTATTACAAGGAATGTCTGATGCGGACCGGAACCCTAAGATGCGTGATTAATGATTTAATGCAATTTTTACCGAAATTAAATAAATTAATTCAATCTTAATATCAAATTATCATGATACCATCGAGTTCTGAGAATTCAGATAGGTAGATCACGCGAGATCCAGCTAGGGTCCAATCTGATGCACAAGTCCCGTTAGCTTTAAGGTGGGATTGGGCCTAGAGATAGAACTCTAGCTTTTCCAACCTTGGGCGTTCGTCGTCGATCCGATGTAGATTTACTAGTTCTCGCAAGGGTTGTGAAATTGGGTAGATTTGATGGCTCAGATGAAAACTAGGGTTTCGGAATCGATAAACAAAATAGATTAAGGTTTAGCAAACAAAAAGAGATAGAATAACAAAGATAAGAAAATAGGTAGAGAAAGATAAACGGGAATCACTCCCTTGGCCTCACACCAAACCCATCACGGGGAAGAAGACTTTCCATTCAAGCAAAAGCTCAATTAATATTCATAAAAACTAAATAAAAGTGTTTATAAGCCTTCTTATATAGGCAACCAAATAATAATTCGAAATAAAAGAGTTCTAAAATAAATAAAGACTAAAAAAAGGTAATTTTCGCAAGAAAAACAAAATTTCTATCGTTTGACGAAAATCTCCACGGATGTCCGTGAGAATGGTCACGGATGTCCGTCCCACAAAACAGTGAGACCCCATTTTTCCGAATGTCCGTCATGAACCTACGGACGTCCGTCGCCTAATGACATCTTTTGTCTCCGTTTCTCACCTGAAGCTATAGCACTCGGCCTTCCTCTTCATTTCTTCCGACAGCGGTAAAAGCGATGCGGTTCAAAACCGATGTCCACATACTCGGCGTCTCCGTCAATTCCCCTGGACCAAATAGGTTTCATCATCGACGAAACACGGTCGTAGCTATTGAGCAAGTCGGGGTCCAATCGTCAAACCTCATTCTCATTAATCCATGTGTTTTTAGACCGGTTTTCCGACCCATTTGAACAAGTATTTCTTAAAGCCTCCGTCGCGTGTGGATACGACATGATCATTTAAGATATCCTTAATCACATCCTGTCGCTGCTTGCTTGGAGAAGGGCGAGGCACCAAGTTCAAGGTTTGGGTGAGGTTAGGACTAGGAGAGGGCTGGAGAGGATTTGTAGGTGGGGTTGAACCTAGGTAAGGAACCAGGTCCTCCATATTGAATGTCAAACAAACCACCGTACCTGGAGGAAACTCAAGTACATATGCATTAGGATCACTTCTAGCCAAAATTCTAAAAGGTCCGGCGCCTCGAGATTAGAGCTTCTTTGTAGATCCCGATGGGAACCGCTCAGGCCTAGTGCGGACCATCACATGATCACCCACCTGAAATTCCTTAAAACGTCTGTGAGCATGAGCAGATCATTTGTAATGATTGTTGCTTGAATTAATCTTCTATTTAATTTCAGCATGCAAACTATGAATGTGTTGTGCAAATGAATCGGCGGACTCAGACACTCTATGTGACACTGACATGGGGATCAAATCTAAAGGTGTCCTAGGCTTATAACCATGTACAACCTCAAAGGGACTCATGCTTATGGACCTATTGACAAAATTATTATAGGCAAACTCAGCTATGGACAAAATGGTATCCTAGGTCCTAACATGATCACCAACAAGACTACGAAGGAGGTTCCCAAGACTCCTATTGGTGTTTTCGGTTTGACCATCCGTTTGAGGGTGATAGGCCGTCAAAAATTGAAGCATGGTGCCCATCATGTGCCAAAGGGTCTTCCAAAAATAGCTAGTGAACTTGACATCCCTATCAGACACGATGGTTTTGGGCAACCCATGAAGACCCACGACCTCCGCGGAAAACAACTTGCAATGTGGGAAACATTCGAAGTCTTCGAACATTGTATGAAGTGGGCCATTTTAGAAAATCGGTCCACAACAACAAAGATGGAATTGTGCTTCCTTGGAGTTTTGAGAAGGTCGAGCACGAAATCCATGGAGAGGTTTTGCCACGATGTGTGTGGCACGGGTAACGGTGAGTACAAGCCAGTATTTTGCTTACTCTGTTTCGACATTTGGCAAGTACAACAATGTTTGACAACCCAGGCGACATCTCTCATTAGGCTAGGCCAAAAGAACCTATCCTCTACGAGCGCAACAATCTTATTACGCTCGAAATGTCCTGCTAACCCTCCGACATGTAGCTCCCAAATGAGGAAGTCACCCAATGAGGTGTGAGGGATGCAAAAACGATTGCCTTTGAACAAGTACCCATCCTGGATGGTGTACGCGGAGTGTGTGTTGGTCGGGTCACTAAGGAGAGCAGTGTAATTTACCCCAAAATTTGGGCACTCGGGGCACTCTTTCTTATATTGCTTGAGCCCGACGACCTACGTGTTCACAGAGTGCAAAGTCGCCACCCAACGACTAAGCGCATCAGCAGCCCTGCTTTCAACACCGGCCTTATGCTTCAACGCGAAGGTGAACCCTTGGAGGTATTCAACACATTTTGCAACTCTTGGAGGTATTCAACACATTTCGCGTGCCTCGGATTTAGCTTCTTCTGAGAGGCTAAGAAGTGTAAGGCTTTATAGAACAACACAAATTCTTGCTGCCTAAGGTAGTGTTTCCAATACCATGAGGAGCGAACGACTGCATAGAACTCCTAGTCATAGGTGGAGTATTTTTGTTTCACCTCATTAAGCTTTTCACTAAAATAGGCCACTGGGTGGCCCTCTTGGCTAAGCACTCCTCCTATACCCACACCCAATGCATCGCATGCGACTTCGAAGACTTTGGAAAATTTCGGTAAGCGCATGACGGGTTCACTACTCATCCTTTGTTTGATCTCGGCAAAGGCTTTCGTCACGGCTTTGCCCCATCGAAAATCTCCCTTTTTCATGCAATCAGTGAATGAGGCTATGATGGTGCTAAAGCTTCTAATGAAGCGATGATAGAAAGTAGCCAAGCCATGGAAGGTGCGGACATCGTGTATGTTCTTAGGTTCGAGCCACTCGACAATGACTTTAACCTTTTCGGGGTCCGCGACCATTCCATCGGCGGAGATAATAAATCCCAAGAAGATAATAGAACGTTGCATGAATGTGCACTTCTTGAGATTTGCAAACAACTTCTCGCCCTTCACAAACCAACCTAAGGTGGTTCAAGTGTTGTTCCTTATCATGACTATAAATCAAGATGTCATCGAAATACACAATAAGGAATTTGCCTAGAAACGACCTCAACACTTGGGTCATGAGCCTCATGAAAGCACTCGGGGCATTAGAAAGCCCAAATGGCATGACCGTCCACTCATAAAGACCATCCTTGGTCTTAAAAGCGGTTTTCTACTCATCACCGAGGCGGATTTAGACTTGATGGTAGCCACTCTTGAGGTCTATCTTAGAAAAGATAGTGGCACCAACCATCATATCTAGCATGTTGCCTCGGTATGGGAAATCGATACTTGACCATAATTTTGTTAATCGCCCGGCTATCCACACATTCGCCAACTTCCATCTTTCTTTGGTGTGAGTAGCGCGGGTACAGCGCAAGGGCTCATGCTCTCTTGAATGAACCCCTTTTGAAGGAGATCATTAATTTGCCGTGTTAACTCGGCATGCTCAACCGAGTTCAATCTGTAGTGGGGTAGGTTCGGTAAGGTAGATCCGGGAACTAAGTCTATGGCGTGTTGAATGTCACGTAGGATAAAACCGTAAACTACGTGAATGAAAATGAAGTACAATTTTGGCCGAAATTAAATTAAATCAATTAAACAATGAACCTGACAGTAAATGTGAATACCTTAGGATCTTGTAGTTATCCATTTGGATGATCACGTCTTGGGTTCCGGTAGCCCAGCCCGTTGCGCTAGATCCATTAGCCTCACGGAAGGAAGATCCTAGAGGTAGAACTCTAACCGCTTCAAGATTAGGGCGACGCTCAACACGGGATCACCAGTTTTCTTAGGGTGCTTTGAGTCGGAATGATTTGATGGCACGAGTAAGATCTTGGATGATCACGTCTTGGGTTCCGGTAGCCCAGCCCGTTGCGCTAGATCCATTAGCCTCACGGAAGGAAGATCCTAGAGGTAGAACTCTAACCGCTTCAAGATTAGGGCGTCGCTCAACACGGGATCACTAATTTTCTTAGGGTGCTTTGAGTCGGAATGATTTGATGTCATGAGTAAGATCTAAGGTTTGAATCAGATCGAACTAATGGTTTAGATGAAAACTGAGATTTGTGATTTCCTAGGTACTCGAAGGTTTAATGGTTGGATTTAGGGTTAAGGAAGCAAAATAAGCAGAGAAAGATAAATAAAAGAGAGAAAAGATAGATAAAATTAGAAGATAATGGGCATCACACCAGGCCCATCTTGGGAAGAAGAAGAATCACTCTTCATAAATGCTCATCTCAAGCAAAGAAGCAAAAACTCTTTTCATTAATAAAAAACTAAGCTATTACAATGTTTAATAACCTTTTATATGAGGCCTCAAAGTGAAAACCGTAAAACATAAATAATTACTAAAAAGTCATAAAGTACTTAGTATGAGACAAAAGAAACCTAGGAAAAACAAAGAAAAACGTCAAAACGCGACATATCTTGCTCAAGCGATAAGTGAAGTCGCTCGAGCGATTTTGGGCAGAGTTCTCCTTCTTCAGGCCTGGTTCTGGTTCCCGTTCCGCTTCTTCCGACGTCGGTAATTTGTTGATCCATATATAACGAAAATAAGTGCATAACTGATGAAACTAACCTGCGAAAATGCCTCTCCAGGCCACAATTGCTTACATTAGCCATGGCGGTATCAAAACTCCGCCGATACCGATACGTATCGGTTTCGTCAAGAACCGATACCGATACCACCGTGATACACGTATCGGTATCTGTATCAGTAACAAATTGATACTAGTCAGTATTAGCCAAGACTGTCTCGATAGCGGCCCATACCATATCGGTATTTGCTGATATTGTCTCAATATCAGTCGATACAACCAGTTTATATATATATATATATATATATATATATATATATATATATATATATATATATATATATATATATATATATGTTATCAGCGATACCGTATCGGTCAAAGATGGACTGATACCCGATACCAATATTGACACATTGGCCATAACTATCACTCTACATTATTATCTTGTCATCTGTAGGCTACAACAATGCACTCGTAGGTTCACATTCTGTGGAAAAATGATGTGAGTAAGCAGATGTGGAATAGCGTTAAAAAACTTCTAATATTATTCCCAGTAAGGCTGAGAGTTATTTAGAGATAATCAGATAATGATATATGATTTAATAGATTAAGAAATATGATACTGTTCATAAATATTTTTAGTACTATGAGATTCTTATTTTCATGAGTACCGATTACTCATCAATTGTATACACGTCAATTCTTTTAGAGGAACAATTACAATGTCACAGTCTTCCTGGATGTAGCCTTTGGATTGGCACAATATGGTGCTACTTGATCTCTCCAGATATCTGACATATACTAGTCAATAATCTATTAGCAGAGTTGTATGAATATTTTAAGTGCCTATCTCATGAAGAGAACTAATAAAACATTTGAAGTGCCTCTCATAAAGATTAAATAAACATAATATATATGTATGCATTAATATTGTTATGCGACTAACAGTAAACATTTTATTGAGAAATACGAAATAAAAATCACAGATTAATTCCACATACCTTCAATGATGTTATTTTCTCTAGCATTGATGCTAGCTTCATAGAAAATAGAGGAGGATGATATACCTGGTTCAAAATTGCAATAAAATCATGTATTTGATAAATGATATGTGTCAGAATCAAATAATTAATGCTCTCAACACAATTTCAGTAACTGGTTTTTCTTTGGTAAAATGAGGAAATAGTATATTGTCAAGAAAACAATACTGGATGATTACCCTAAGGACTATGGGCATCATAGGCATCCTCATGTATGAAGTGCCCTTTTGCAAAAGCAGACTAACAGGGAGTTTACGGCCTTTAAAATGCATGGAACCATCTTTTGATGTGACCTGACCTATGTTGAAGTTTATCCCACATAGGGTACTCATAGCCTTGTCTCTCTTCTTATAAGATCCTAGGCCCCTCCACTCATTCCCAATTGGTTTTGAGATGGATACCCAAATTTATCATGGTATCAGAGCAGGCCTTTCTCCACTCCACGCCACCCAGTTCAATTTTCCACTTGATTTAGCTCAGCCCGGCCAACCCGTGCAGGACCTGTGTTGAAGTTTAGTCCCACATCGGGTATTCATAAACTTGTCTCTCCTCTTATAAGATCCTGGGCCCTTCCACTCATTGCCAATTGGTGTTGAGAGGGATACCTAAAATTTTCGACCTGAGGTAAAAAGAAACTTCATAACCTTATGATGCCTCTCAGGAGAATCAATCCCTTATTTAATGATAGCTATATTTGAAGCTATGCAATAAAGATAAGATGCATAGTTAAACTTGTTAAGCAGGGAAAAAAATTAGCATATCTTTTCACAAACATGAGGCCAGCTGCATATTCAAAACTTTTCTTTAGCACTCTGAACAATGATACTCAAATAAATATATGGATATCTATGGTATGTGGGATAGTAATTGTATGGCACAGTTACGGCTTTCACACTTCTACTTGACTTCCTACAGAGCCATTTTGAAGTACTGGGATTTTGGGTGCCATATAAATCAGACTCAGCATTCTCCAAAAACCAATGATCAAATGGATTTGAGTGTTGTATAAAACTTGTGAAAACAAAATGAGACATTGTAAAAGCCAAAATATCTGACAAAATAAATAAAAAGAAAATAATATCCATATGCCACATGCATGTAAGATAAGAAACTAAAATATTAGTTATTGTATCTCACATATGATAGACTATCCTTGGGCATTATAGAATATATGCATAGGTGATAATAAAGATATTCATCACGATGAAAGTAATAAGTAACTTTATATATGCTTTTAAAATTCATCAAATTGGAAAGGCATTTGCCAGGAAAGCAGAAGATTTAGATAGAATTGTTAGTATTTTAATCATCTGAGCATAACTCAGCATGAAGCTAGCACCACTTTTTGCATCAAACATAAAGAAGTCATTACTCAAGCAGACAACAAGGTATAGAACAGAAAAAGTGGGTAGATTACTGTGAACCTCTTTGTGACTTTGAAAAGCAATGGAAGCTCTTCCGCCACGGAGATCCCAAGCATAAACAATCCCTTGTTTACTTGCCCCATAAACAATCTAAAAAAGAAGAGCCAGTGAGCTTCTTAATAAATGTGTGCAAATGTAAATTTCATTAAAATTTGGACATCCTACAAAGATGGAGTGAACAGGAATTTGCCAATATATGTTGAGTCAGTGTTAGGCACCCGACAGAGTGCTGGCACTCTTGGTACTTGGGCAATTTTTTGGGATGTGTGTGCCATGTGAAATCACCTGACTCGTCAAAGGCCATCTAAAATTAAGGGTATGCTGATTTTACATGGTAGCCATTAATTTTAGATGACCTTTGACTGTTTTGGCTAATGATGCTCATTTTTCATCCCAATCTTTTGCACCACAGATCTTTAGATAATGGCACACATATCAGACGCCACACATCATGATTCCAAGTGGCACACATCCCAAAAAGTGATCTGAGAACCAAATCACCAGGCACTCAGGCTGCGTACCGATTAACACAGTTGAGATTAAACTACTAACCCGATCTTCGACATTTAATTGGACACTATTCAGTGCGCTCTGAGAATTACTAGTAAGCTCGAGACATGGAGAATCGCTCAACCTTCTGTCCCATATGTGAATAACTCCGTATAAATCAGATGCCAGCAACCTAGAGAATATATTAGGTACACAATAAATTACCAAAATTAACCGTAAAAATAAAACATTTCAAGATTCTCTAAAAATAACACACTACATACTGAAAAGGGATATGAAGTAGCATTCCAAGTGACTATTAGAAATTCTGTAAAAGCGATAAAGGGAATCATTGCAAAGAACATAAAGCTACGACATTAGAGCGAGAACATATCCGAGTTTGGGAACAAGGAAGCAACAACTTTTAGAAATTCAATAATTGCTCTCCCCTCTCCATCTCTTCCTCTAATTAGGGTATGCTTCTTTTGACACACCACCGCCTCGGCATGCGTATGTTCATGCGGATGCCAGTGTGTGACCGGGTCGTGCCCACCAAAAGAACAATCTAATTATCACCAATCGTTCGATATTTGCAGAAGCGTGCTTGTCATTCATGGATGGCTGGGATCTATCCTTCAATATCTATTTTTGGGTGTATGACTTCATACTGATCACATAACTTCCTAGTCTATCATTCTGTTTTAACACATGGGTATACACAGGTCTCCCTTTTCTTTTTCAGATTGTAATAGCAGCTCACAACTTTAAATTTTAGTTATTCCATTTTCATGTGAAGGCACCATTTTTGGTATGTAACTGTAAGATAAAACAGGGCTAATGTCCATCAAATGGTCGTGACCATTAATAACCTATTTCATAGATTAGTCATAATAAAGTTTTTTCATACTTGCATTTTTAGTATTTACAACATTTGAAAGTAGGGACTTCACCTATTTCATAGATTAGTCATAATAAAGTTTCAAGAGAAGAGATCAGCCTCTAGGCCACATAGTTCATAACCCCAAAAAAGAATAAAAGACAATTCTACTTAGTAACAACACAAAAAAAATCAACACTATCAACAGAAATGGAAAACTATTTTTCACAACTTCTTCTGGTCATCAAAAGACGAAGGGAACACTAAGTGCAAGGTCTCCACTGCATGTCTCCAAAAACTCAGCAAATACTTTTCATGTGGCTCCCATCGAGATGTCCTACAAGCATGTTCTAAGTACGAAGAGCTCCAATCTCTGAAATTGGTCATGAAAAGACTGACTCAGCGGTGAAGCCCAGTAGAAATATCTACAATCCTTTACTAAATATTGAAAGAGATAAAACAGTTTTTTATTTTTTAAACCAATTAAATTATCCTTACCAAACAAGTAATTACCGATAGTTCCACTCGAAAAGGGGTTTTCTCATTGCCAAATCAGATGAATTCCTTGACTCATGAAAATGCACATGTCCAAATAAAATATTCAATCCATTCCAAAGACGGGTTTCATTTATCAATCTAAGGAGCTTTAGTTATACACTATAAAAAGGTATTCCAGTCATTTAAAAACAGTGGTTCCTTTATCAAGACTAATTCAAGGCCATTTTTCAAACTAAGCAGGTCATTGACTGAGACATGCACATTTCCAAAACATATTTCCAATACAATATAAAAGGATTCATGTTTCAAAAATGCACATTTCCAAAACATATTCAAATTTTCCTATAAGTATATAGGCATGTTCTCTAGAAGAAATTTGAGTTTCTTTCACATATGTATATGCATGATTGGCAAAAGAAATGGATTTCTGAGATATTCAATTTCACATAAGATATTTGATAATTTTGACAAGTGTATCAGCTTCTGACATCTGATATCTGAATAAGCTTTTGACATTTGATATTTAAAATGATTTCTGAGAATTGAAATTCAAAAATTTTGAACATTCGATATGGGTATTTATGATATTCATACTTGGACTACCGAATAAGTCGAAACACAGAAGTTGAATACGACCTGCTTAATGGAAAATCAATTAGCTGGCCAGCATCTCTC
The DNA here is from genome assembly GCA_021018995.1 of Chloranthus sessilifolius. Classification (NCBI taxonomy): domain Eukaryota; kingdom Viridiplantae; phylum Streptophyta; class Magnoliopsida; order Chloranthales; family Chloranthaceae; genus Chloranthus; species Chloranthus sessilifolius. The sequence continues at coordinate 181,527,952 of CM037586.1, forward strand.
TTATTTGTTATCTGTTGAGCACTTTATATTCGTGATCTAGAGCTACTTGGTAGTTTTAGCTATATGTTAACCCAACCTCTATATATCAGTTTGGTATTTTAAGTAAAATTATTTACAAGAAAAGGTGGTTTAAATCTTACTTCTGTTACGCATTTAATACTTGGATTCTGATAATCTTTTTAAATACTTGATATTGGTTGAAAATCTGTTGAAAAGAAGTTCCGTCAATTGATTTCCCACCCAAATTATATAATTTATCACCTAATTTCAAATCGCATGTTATACCCTATTTAGAATTTTGACTATCGGATCTGATTTAAATTTAGTTAATCATTTGTAATCTGATTTTTGAATTTGAAAAAAATGTTGAATACCTATTCAATAACTGCATCTAGACTACAATGAAATTTAGGTCGTTGAGTTATTTTTCGAACACTTACATATATTATTATCATCACAGATTAAGGATCGACATCAACAGAAAGAAAGTACTTTGTAAGCAGTCAACTACCAGTATAAGGGTTTGCATGTCGACTCCAGTTGTACTTGAAATAGGTGTAATTTATGAAAGTTAGTTTCAATTTAAATTCTTTGTTTTTTTTTAATTTTTTTTGTTCTAAGCCCATGTTGCCATGGCCTTCTGATTCGACGAAGCTCACACTTGAAATCTACATATGTGGATTTTGGGCGTGACAAGCATCCATCGATATGGGATAATAGGTAGACAAGTAATAGTCCCTATGAGATAGAAATTGGATTGAGTTACTTCCGGAATGTTTACTACAATGCTTTAATTGGACAAAAAATAGTCATGACCGATACCCTAATTATCAGCAGATAAACACAATGGGAGAGAAAAAATATACCATTACCAAAGAAATATACTATTACTACAAAACAGGTAAACATTGCACATCAATACTTAATGCAGTGAGAGAAAAAAGGGAGTGTTTCTTGAGCAGATGCTCTAATTTAAGTCTAATGTTACCAACCTTGACTTGTCAGTAGAAGAAAATGCAATATCAGATAAACCTTTGTAGCCTCCACAGCCTTGCATGGTGACTTTAGGCCTCTTTTTTAACACCTACGTTATAAATAAACAAAAAAAACCATAATACATATTACTATGAAACATAATAAAATAACAATGAGAAAATTGAAGAAAATGGCATGGAAAGAAAAGGTTGGTAAAACCAATCCATGCAAGTGAAATAGTTAGCTCTATAATAATAACGATGCTATCATGTGAAGGACATAAATATATAACATTTCAACAGTTCAAGTATTTTATCCAGTTACAATGTAAACAGAAATTCATCATAACAAATACGGGTTAATCTAACTTCTTTTTTTTTTTTTTTTCCTTTTTTGATGATTGAAAAAGTGTAAATCTGACTCCAAGAGATATTGCGACAATGAAATAATGGACTTTCAACTATAATAAAAGGTATTGCACCTTCAATTACCTTGATGAAAAATATTGTGCAATTTCACAAAATGACTTAATGCAAAAAAAATGTATTATGATTCAATACCAAGAATGACTCACTTCAGATGGCGTGGACGAGATATAACCAATATCAAATAAAAGAACTTCATTGCTTTGCATAGATGTGCAAGCAACCTGCAGAACAATTAAATTCTATTAAGGAAATCATTTAACATACAAATAAAATGGCATGTACTATCTGTGAATGCAAAGAAATATAAGTGTACTGCACAGAGGAAAACTTTTACAATGGACTAGATTTAGGGTTTATAGGTGGATGATAGAGTTGCTAGGTAGGAAGAAGAAGGGGAGAGGAGACTTTACTTGTACACAAGATCTCAATACCCCTCAAGCTGGTGCATAGATATTTATCATGGTCAGCTTGACCAGAACATCCTGAAGAAGAGAGGGCCTAATGGCCTAAGTAAAAATATTAGCAAGCTGCTCAGGCGAAGATACTTTTGGTGTGCCAATAATTCCTGTTGGAGTTTCTCGCGAAAAAATTAACATCAAATTCAATGTTTTTTGTTCTTTTATGAAGAGAAAAATCAAAGGCAATGTCAATCGTTGCTTAATTATCACAGTGAAGAGGCATAGAAATGAAAGCTAAGAATAACATTTGGACTCCTATATATGTTTGTGACATTAATATAACACTAACATTAAAATCTTAAAGTTAAAATGTCACCACAAATTTAATAGTGGTCCATAAATTATTATTTTATATTTTTATACTATCAAAAAAAGGTATTAGCTAATACTAATAGGATACGTAGAGAATGCCTAATATCTTATAGGTAACAGTATTGGTCATGTTAATTGTACGTTTATTCTTGTGTATCTATGGTTATTATAGGATTGTATTCATGGGCAACTGCGATAAGCTATAAGTTAAAGGGAAAATTTGTCATGTATATTTACTACTTGATTAATAAAAGTATAATGCGCTGATTGTGGGCCACTCTCTTCCCGAACTTCTTTCTCTCTTCTTCTCTTCTTCTAGAACTAACCGTAATCTTCTCCTCGATTCACTGGTAATCCACCTATAACATCATGGTATCAGAGCAACAAGATCCTTGTTAACACATCATCGGATGCTGGCGGCATCGTTACTTCATGCCGATGTCATTATAGTAAACCTTTGTCCTCAGATGTTGAAAAACTTAGGGGTTTGGATCATAATCTTCTGTAGACCAACATTAATTCTTGGAGTTTTTGTTTTTAATGCAGACTTAAAGGTGTTTCGAAGGTCTTCTCTCCTCTATTAAACATACATTAGATTCACAAATTCCTGTAAGTCAGTGACCACATCTTCTGGGAAGTCCAATTGCTCTCTACTCTCTCAACAATCTTTTGATCCCATGACCTGAAGGTCAAAAAAAGCAAACTGACAACTAAGCAAAAGGGAAGATTGGTGAGTGGTTATGGCGGGCTGGTTCTGATTCCGAAAGGGGTAGTCTTTGGCTCGCTGTTTTGACTAAGAAATATGGTTCTTTGAATGGTTCGTGGGGCATCAATGCCACTGTTTCCAGGAGGGTCTCAGCTTGGTGGAAAGGTATTTGCGGGGTTTGGCCGGATTTCTCTTGTTGCACCTCCTTCAGATGCGGAAATCGGTTCCGTATTCTGTTTTGGGTCGACCCGTGGATCGAGTTCTCACCTTTGCAATCCAGATTTCCGAGAGTCTTCAATGTCGCATTAAATCCCAGGGCTACGATTGCTGAAGTGTATGATGAAGTAGGGGGTGAGCCTTCCTGGAATATTGTTACGAGGAGATCTCCTAAAGATGCTGAGGCGGATCAGTTTCAACTTCTTTTGCTTTTCTCCATGGTTTTAAGCGGAATCTGCAGCCGAGGGATGCTCGTATTTGGGTGGCATCTTCTCGGTTAAATCTTTTTACCGGATACTCTCTTGTCGTCTGATGATAGCGGTAGAGTGGAACTTTAGTTGGACAGCCCAGGCTCCTCCAAAGGTGAGATTCTTCTGTTGGACGGCGGTTAAAGGGTGCATCTTGATGATTGATCAGCTGGTTGCGAGAGGCAAAGATATTGCCTTATGTGTCTTCTTGTTGAGGAGTCCATTCCTCATCTTTTCATCCATTGTTTGGTCGCTTCCGAAATCTGGTATACTATTTTGAAATCTTTCAAGCTAAGATGGGTGATTCCGGAAGCGGTTCCCCAGCTGCTGGTTTCTTGGTATGGTCAAAGATGGGATGGTATCCATGGTGCTTTTTGGAGAGTATCTGCCTCCGCTGTTCTGTGGGGTATCTGGCTGGAAAGAAATAGTCGCGTGTTTAATTGAAGACGGCGCCCGGTCGGTTTCATTTTGAAGAGTATTAGAGATCTTATGTATCACTGGGTCTCTCTAGATATGGATGGGGGCATCGGCAGGGATGGCCTTACCCTTTAGATGCTCAAGTGTTCTGTGAGGGTGGGGGCTTTGGTTCTCGGGGGTCCTGCCTCCGTTTTTTCTGTTTTCCCTTGTTGCCTTTATTTTTGTTTGCTTCTTGTAGCTCCTCGCTGGTTTATTTTAATGGATTGAGTCTTTTACCAATAAAAAAAATGGTGAGAGAGAAGAACGCAATTAGAATTCCCAAAAGATGTGGTCACAAAAATTTGTGAAACTGACATAGGTTTAATGGAGAAGAGACCTATGAAACAACTTCAAATCGGCTTCAAAAACAAAAATTCCAAGAATTAACAAAGAGATATCTCACAGAGGAAATATACTCTCCACCTTCGAAACAACTCAATTAGGTATTGTCTATTGCATTCTTTGATATCTTAAATCATCACCGGGAAAGGGATCTTCTTTGATAGACATGGGAATCTTTCCATTCAAGGGTACTTGGATGCTGATTGGGAGGATTTAAGGAGGATTACAGATCCATGACATGCTATCAAACATTCGAAGGTGGTAACCTAGTTACATGGAAGAGTAAGAAACAAAATGTGATCATTAGGTCGAGTGCTGAAGCCGAATATAGGAACATGGCTCATACTGCATGTAAACTCATCTAGTTAAACAAATTTATGATTGAGTTGGATTTATTATCCTTGTCAATGAAGATGTTTTGTGGCAATCCGGCAGCAATCCATATTGCCTCCAATTCAATCTTTCATGAAATGATGAAGCATATCAAGGTTGATGGTCACTTTATCAGAGAGACAATTCTATCGGGATAGATTTGCCCCGACTTGAGGGGAGTGTTAATTGTATGTTTATTCTTGTAGTCATGGGTGGCAGGCAAGTTGTAACTTAAGGGAAAAACTGTCATGTATATTTACCTCTTGATTAATAGAAGATTTGCGCCCTAATTGTGGGCGTCTTTTTCCCAAACTTCTCTCTTCTTCTAGCACTAACTTTAATTTAATCCTTGATCCATTGGTTATCCACCTATAACATAATGTCTGGCCTAAACATATCATCAATATGCAATTGTATCGGTGACGGGGAACGCCAAGATCGAGAGCCTTAGATTTGTGGCCACAACAGATTTTCGACTTCAGAAAAGCCTAAAGATGACACAAGCCCGAGTACCACAGCTTCAGGGGAGAAAAGGAGACACAAAAACACAAAACCATCATCCAATGACGGACGTCTGTGAGCAGTACCGTGAACAGTGATGAATGTCTGTGAACAGTGTCGTGAACAGTAACAGACGTCCGTGATTGTGAGCCCTCATTGTCCCTAGGCGACGGACGTTCGTGGATATCTCCGCCCCAGCAATGGAAATTTCTATTTTTGCGAAAAAAACTTAGTTTTTAGTCTTTGAATTGTTTTAGAACTCTTTATTTCGTGCTATTATTTGGTTGCCTATATAAGGAGGCTTGTAAACACAATTATTTAGTTTTTGTTTATTGAATATTATTGCATGAGCTTTTGCTTAGTGGAGAGAGATTCTTTTTCCCCATGATGGGTTTGGTGTGAGGCCGAGGGAGTGATTCCCAAAGCTATCTTTTTATCTTTTCTATTCCTTATTTTTGTTTTCCCTATTATCTTACCTAAATTTGATCCCATATTCCGAAACCCTAATCCAAAAGAAACCCTAAATCAATCAAGCCCTAGTTTTCATCCGAGCCATCAAATCTACCCAATCCCACAACCCTAGTGAAAACTAATGAACCTACATCTGATCGACAACGAACACCCAAGCCTGAAAAAGTTAGAGTTCTATCTCTATGCCCCGATCCCGCCTAAATCTAATGGGACTTGCGCATCGGACTGAACCCTAGTCGGATCTCGCGTGATCTACCTATTTAAATTCTCAGAACCAGAAGGTATCGTGATAATTTTGTGATTAAACTTGAATTAATTTTATTTAATTTTGGTAAAATTACATTAAATCATTATTCACGCATTTTAGGGTTCCCGTCTCGCGTCAATCGGCCAAGTTCTAAAACCTTGTTGCCACCTATATTGGATTGATGTGACTACTTAAACTAACCAACAACAAAATGCATGTTAGTTAACAATTAATCCATCCTATATATAAAAGCATTGTCGAAACATGTGGGATTTTTCCTTGCATACTTCCTAGGAGAGCGAGAACACCTAATCTCGCCCTACTCTTTTTTTTTTTCTTTATTTGACTAAAGCAGGTTTTTCCTCTAATCAACTCTTACATCTCTCCTCTATTTCTTGAGTTGGAATCATGTGCTATAGCAAAATCACTACCTATGGTGTTGGATCATCTATATTATACATGTTGTATGCAATATGTAACGATCAAAATTTTTCGCTTATTTAGATCTTAATTATTTACTTTAAATTGTGATTATGATTTTCTTTGATTGATTTGATACACTTAATTAGTTATTGCACATATACATAATGTCTAATTTATTTAATAATGACCCATGATAATTAATTAATCTAATTAATAGACTTTAAAAGCCTTTAAATATATGTTAGTAATAATTCGGGTGCGTTTAGTAATGTTTAATGGACCTTTAAAATATGTTAGTAAATTAACTAAAGACCCAATAACTAATTAAAGACTCATTAACTAATTAAAGACCCAATAATTAATTAAAGATCCAATAAGTAATTTAAGTCTCCTAGAATCACTTAAGACCCATGTAGGAAATTCTAAATAGAGTTAGATCTTAAATAGGAAACTTTAAAGTAATATAAATATAGGTATTATGTTTAATTTATAGAACTTTTAAGAACCCTAGAGTGTTTTTTTTTTTAATTCCATAAGGTGGCCTTAGGGGGAGAGGGGATTTGAACTCAGGTCTCCTGCTTTTGAAAGCAGGTACCTGTCCAGCTCGCCTAACCCCTTCAGGTTAGAACCCTAGAGTGTTATAGAGAGAGAAGAAAAAATTCTAGAGAATGAGAACTAGAAGAGAAACCTTAGAGTCTTCGATTTGAAGGCTTAAAAGAATGTGAGAGGAGCTTACGACGCAACTAGATTTCATATTCGAGCTTCGGATTGGATCAAGGGAGAGGAGTTACGTCAATTTTACGCAAAGATTAAAGGTGTGGAGAAATCATGTTGAGATTAATAAAAAACGTAGATAACACAAAAATAAAATAGGAATTAGGGTTTATTTCATTTAATGAATATTCTTTCATGTTAAATTTTGATGCTTAATCATGAGTTTTTGATGGTACACGGGGTTACGTGATTGATCACGAAATTTTGTACATAATCTAGAATCCAGAATCTGTCCAGAATTTTAGAATCTGTTCAGGATGCATGCAAGTAATGAATTTCTATCCCACTTCAAATATTGTTTATGTTTAATCATCATGCTTAAATGTTTAATTATGTTCATCCTTGTTTTTATTGCTTAGAATCCATGTAACCTAGAATGCTTGATTTATACAACATGAAACAAGTAGGAATCGATAGAGATTACATGTTTTTGATATGTTAAGCCTAAATAAGTGATAGAGTTATTACATGATTGATTGATTTTCAATTTTTCTATGTATGTACATTTATGGCATCAATAAAAGTGAAAATATACATTTACGATATGACGCATAAAAGCAAAATATTTATATGATTACGATAGAATTTTTATGAGCTTATGCTAGAGGAATTAACATGAATAAGAATGACAAGTAAGAAAAGTTATGCATCCATGCATTAATGATAACATTGAAAAAATAGGAGGTATTTAATTTTAAGCTTGCTACTTAACTGAAGAGAAGTTATGCGAAGGTTAATGTAGATACTAATCAAATGATCAAAGAAGATTAGGATAATGATTACAAAAGAGATAACCATGTCCATTATGCATGCTGATTCATGAGCATTAAATACACAATTAAAATGACCATACATGAAATTAGGGTAGAGACCCAAGCCACAATGTTTATTTAGATTTAATGTTATGTTTCAGTTTCGTTCTATTGCTTTACTCATTATTTATGTTACATGTTATATCTCTGCTATTGATTGATTTTATGAGTTGGTTTGAATTATAGACCTTTTCTATTAGCCTCATCATGTCTGGTTCATGCCGGTTTACTTGGTAAACTGACTTATTGTTTGGGATTCCAGGGAGTACAGCTATATATGGAGTGGATGATGTAGATGCTTCATTAATTGATGGAAATCCAGATTTGAGTGAAGGATTTAAAGTTTAGTTGAATAGATTTATCTTTATGCACTAGAAAGGACTTTAAGACATTTATTTCATATCTATTTTTATGAACAGGTTTATATGGAAGATGGATTATGCATGATTTCAGTTTTTTTACTTAATTTAAAGAGTAGGCATATAACTTGGTATAATAGGTTGTTATCTCATATTTTAGTACTGCTCTCATGATGATGGGAAGAAAAAAATTTTTATGTGTGCGCTTTTAATAATTTATGTGTGTGCTTTTTCCGTTGCATTTATATGCGGATCATGATGGATTAATTGATATAATTATGATCATGGATATCTGATGTAGTATGATGTCTCCAAGTGAGAGCATTGATCCGGTGTGTGAATTTGGGAATGTCACAGAATATCTTTTTTTTATTTATTTTATAGGTAAGCATGAGATTGGATATATTGATACAATGCAAAAATCAAAAATTGTAATGACAGATATCTATTAACATGGTTTATAGGGCGACCATGCAAATAGGCAGAATTTAATCAAGCAAACATCAATTAGGCCCACACCTCATCTTGATTACTGGGATTCCATCGAACCACACAAAGCGGCTGGTGAGCAGAAAGGTGCAACAAATGCTTTTTCTCATCTTCTAATGATCCTGCCAAGAGTCGCACCAAATCAAGCCCATGAAAAATTAAATAAACAAATTATAATCCTACGAGAAAATTTTCAAGTCAACTAGGAAATTCAAAAATTTATGCCGCTCTATTAACAAATGAGATATGAAGAAATGAGAAAAGCACTTCACCTTTCCTAAACCCAAAAATTCTCTAATGTTTTGCGAATGTATACAGATTGTAAAGATAATTATCTCATGCAGCATAAGTAACAAAGACAGTTTTGGAGACGATGAGTTGTCCAAAATTCCTTAACTAATATGCAGTTTTAGTGTAAAAAAAAACGTAATTTTTCTCTGTGCAAAAACATGCCATAGCATGTTTAAGACATATTCAATCCTGCACATTAGCATATTCAGATATTCATCATCATCACAGCCTTATCCCTTCTAATTGGGGTTGGCGTTGCAAGTCCTATTTCTCATCTCGTTTTAATCAGCGCTAAGCTCAATGTAACTTCACAATACTTCATATCGCTTCTCACGGCTTCCATCCAGGTCTTCAATGGTCTTCCTCTTCTCTTCCTTGTGTTGTAGCGTCTCAACCCTTCGTATAGGTTCTGCTTCTGGCCTCTGACAAACATGTCCAAATCACCTCAAGTGACATTCCATAATTTTTTCCTTTATAGGAGTCGCTCTCAAATTTCCTCTTATGCACTTGTTCTGAATTTTATCATTTATTTTTGCGCCACACATTCATCTCAACATACACATCTCAGCCATATGTACGCTATCTCTTTCTCACTTTTTCCCAGCCTAACATCATTCCCCACAATATATTTTCAAATAATACCACTTTGGGAACATTCTGAAGTAGATTGTCAATAGAAGTAGGCCAAAATTATGAGGGGAAAATTTTTTAGTGCTCAACTATAGTTAAAACAATTCTTGAGGCACAAATTCAAATTTACGCATTGTACATGTGAAGACCATATATTGGTTTGATTTTGATGATTAGTTGTGCTACTGAAATTTTGATTCCCATGTGAATCTTGAGGTCAGAAGCCACATGTGAATGTTGCCTTTCAGAAGCCTGCTATCAGGTGGTCATATTTTGATTCCACATGGTGATCATGGGTGTAAAATCAAGTGTGGTTCTTGGATCACTAATCGAGATGTGTGCCATGTAAGGCACACATCTCGATTGTAAGTCCATGATTTCACATCAGATTTTGATGTGAAATCAAAATCTGATCGTCTGATTGTAAGTCCATGATTTGGGCGAAAAACAATTTCCATCAACTTATTCAAAGCAGTGAAAGGTTATTTTGTCGAAGAATTCATCCCTGTAGGGGGTAATATGTAAAGGAAACATAAAACCAAGTGTCGCAATGTAAATAGGTAAAACACGGGCGTCAGAGTGCAAATAAGACATATCTCAGGGGGGTGTATATGCAAAATCCCCTAATTATAACTACATAGAGTAAAATTTTGCATTTCTTTAAAATAGCTAAAAAAGAGTAAAATGTATCACAACTACGAACAGCCACATACACGAAACTAAAGCTGTTTGGAAACTTACTTGATGATAGACCATTGCTCATGCAATAAAGGGATTCGAAGTCATGTACTGTTAAACACCCTGAATTTGTTACTGATGCCAGAAATATTCCCTATAAATTTCAAAGTCAAGTACCACAAAACAAGAAAAAATGATCAAGGAAATCAATAAATGAAAAGGGTTGAGCAGAAAAGGGAAATGCCAGCACCCATAATTGTAGAATAACAAAAGGACTGTGCTTAGAATTAGAAACAAAGTTTTACATTCTAGTTTGTAACAACATAAAAGGTTGAAAAGCTAATTTAATCAAAATATGAAAAACTAGCAAAGCTTCTGGTATTATTCCACATTAGATGAGTGGAACTTGTCCCAATTAGATAAACTTGAAAATTCGGAGCAGATGTTGTGCCCAAATATTCAAACTATAGGCATGAGACTGCTTACTATATAAAAAATATTTAATTTCTTCACATGCAGGTGACACAAGCACAAATACACACACACATATATCTGTGTGTGTGTGTGTGTATCTATAAGTAAAACCTTAAATTAGAAGTCCATCATAATCAATCAGTGTAAAAGAATGCTCTTAAATTCTAATGCCCAAAACTATCAGATAGTTTTAGTATCATTCATACATCAATCCAAAGCAAGACGTATGACCTCCGTATGGCATACGCACTGGTATCATCGATACATTCAAAAAACCGGTATTTTGAAAAAAATTCCCAAAAAAATCCCAAAAAATCTGAAAAATTATATTTATTTATTTTGTATTTATTTCAACTATTTTTGCTTTTATTTTTGACTTATTTGATGCATTATTTAGATGAATATATAAGTAAGATGCCTATTTTGTAACTTAACCCAAGTCACATGCCTATTTTGTAACTTATTTTTGACTTAAGATCACATTTTTGACTTAATGTAATAGATCTTCTAACATTATGTTCGACCAGCTGATCACATGCCTATTTTATTAACAATATTTCATAATTTGATCGACGCAGACACGCAGTCACGCATAAACTAAATTACAATGTATATTGACAAAAATAAATTATATATTGTCAAAAATAATAGCTATGTTGATAAAAATAAATTTAATTGTACATGAAAAACTTACTTTAGAGCCACATTGAATTTCGTGGTGGTTCTTGGCCCTCATGATTATCGTCATCATCGGTGCGCAAGCTTTCCGGCCTTTGCCTATAATGTTGTCCATATTGATACTCATGATTATATGTGCCCCCTTGAAACTGAGGCTCAGTGTAGTACGTAAAGGCCGGTCCTCCAAAAATCTGACCAACGAAGTCATATGGCACCGAATAGGTTTGTTGTGGCTGGTAGTATGGGTTACTAGTTGCTGAATCTTCAGTATTTTGCAAACTGAATCCCCCGAAGCTAGAAGTCATATAACCCATATTTGTATCATCTTGTGGTGGTGGTGGTGTTTGATATGATCCTAACGCTCCTCTTCCTTCAACCCCTCCCATTCTAAATGTAGGAGTGTCGAACTGTGTTAACGGCGTCGAGTCATCGTCCCATGCCGCCATATCTCTATAAGGATCAGAGGTACCAGCATCCTCCCCTCCACCATCATCCTCACCACTCCCATCATCACTACCGGGCTGCGTTTCGTCATCAGATCCAACCACTGAATGACGATTCAATCTTCTTTTCCGCCTTGATGGTTGGGAAGCTTTCTTTGCTCGCTTACTCTTTTCGATTGTCCGACCATTCGGTGCTCTCACTATCCAAGAGCTCTTCTTTCTCTTGATCCATTCATTCAAAGGGTCATCCTCCTCGAATATATAATCCAACCGGATGGGATCAAAATAATCACCGTCTGCAAGGTAGAATATGATAGATGAATTAGTAGAATATGTAAGTAAGACTGCATATAATTGAGAAGCTAAGACTTCATATAATTGCTTACCCCAGTTGATCCGCTGTATATTCCTGACCCTTAACCGCATATTGTAGCGGCAGTAGACTAACTTTTCCAATCGGTCCATAGTTAGTCTATTCCTTGTCTTAGTATGAATGAGAGAGAAAGTCATGAGCTGGACGAGGAACACGTTTGCGACAATACCCTCATTGCTACCGCCTCAATATCGGACCATCACCTCCATAATGCATCCACCAATCAGGGTTTATCGTGTTTAATTTGGGATTGCCAGCAGGTCCCAAATGACCCATGTCTCTTGTGAAACATGTCAATCTATAAAGATGAAACACGAAGGCACATATCAATAAATAGATGATAATATCACATGACATTTGACTTATTACTTATGAGGTATGATACTATGATCACTCACATCTCTTATGGCTTGGCCTTGTCACCAACTCGAGAGCATTCTTTGGATTACATTGAGCAAACCGGTATACACTTCATCGGTGTCACTCACCAAGGCGTCGATATCTTTGGAAAATTTGGATTCAAGTAGTGTGCTACACATCAAATATGAGCAATTTCATGATATGAAAATAATGAATAAATAAATAAAATCACTACATAATTGTGCAACATGTTATGCAAGCATCGTGAAATTGTGCATCCCACCTCTTGTCGATAATCGCCCAGTATCGTTTATATTTTGTAGGGCATTTGGTTTTTATACCCAATTTTGCCTTATCCATTGACTCATAAACGTACCCCATCGTTGGTTTGTCATCACCATCAACCAATCTCAACACTTGCACCAACGGGATAGTGACGGCGATCAAGTGGTCGACATCTGCCCAAAACTGCGTGCTGTAGATCAGGTCAGCAACTTCAGTGCAAGCTAGTCTCTTCGCTCATGGGAGTCCTATTTCATGTTGATTCCATTCTTCCGAAGGCACCATACTTTTCAGCTCACGCCTATATCTAGCCAAACTCTGTAGGGCTAAGAACTGTGTTGCAAAACGTGTAATCGCAGGTCGGAGTAACTCATTGTTCGTGAAGGCTCTCATTAAATTGACTTGTCCTTTTGTTATCACAGGTAGGAAGTAATCATTCTTCCTTTTGAATAATTGCTGCCTTGCTTCTCTTCCTAAATCCTCAAGAATTGCGGCACGCACGGTCGATCTGGTGACGTCTCTTCGCCATTAGTTTTAATCCAGCGGCTTTGTACTTTGCCGCATTATGCACCACACAGACAACCTGCTCTCAACCTCATGAACTACCATATCCATTAGTTTAAAGAGGTAGTCGTAGCCTTTACGCTTAGAAGCATCAATCGATTTCAAAATACGTCCAGATCAGTAAACCAAAAAGTTTATCAAACTCTTCTTTGTGGGACCAGTCCATCCATCGCACATAATTGTGCAACCTCTCTCATCCCATACATCCTCAAAGCTTTGTACATAGGCAGTTATCTCATCGTACTCATCTATTAGTAAGGGCCCAGATATCTCATATGGAGAAGGCTTTTTAACTCCTTGACCAACTTCTGCACTTGTATCAATCATGCTTAAGTACCATGAAGTCCGCTACTTGGCTCGGAATGTGGTTGTATATAAAAAACTTGGCAATGAATTTTCCAAGCTTCTTCCCCATTTTTGTAAGTGAGATTGCACTCAATTTGGTTTGTTTGGAGCTTACAGTGCGATACATGAATGGATCCATGGGGGCTGTAGTACGACCTCTAGTAGACGGCCTATAATCCCTCCCGGAATCTTTGACGCAACCACATCGCTCAACATCCTCATCATCCTCAACAATATGTGGCCTATGACTAGATCCACCACCGGTAGCAGGCATGGATGGGCCCCTCAACCTGGACCGAAACCGATAATCGGCTTCTTCCTGATCTCGCCGCTGTTGTGCTTCCCTGGCACTCTCTCTCATAGCTCATTATCCGCTCATCCTCATCCTCATCATCCTCATTGATGTAAACTCGGATCCGGCCTCTGATTCTCTCATACATTTCCCTATCACGACGGCTTGACTTTTTTCTTTCCTTTACGCTTGTAAACTAGCTCGATATTTTCTTGGGTACCTTTGGGACACCCTCTTGTCTCTCCTTTACATGAGCAGGATGCTCCTTTAATCGTGTGATACCTCCTCCGCTTTTTTCCACAAAGCTTACATTGTATCTGGAGTCTATTACCATCTATTGCTGTACCATATTGCCACGCTGGATCTGTCGAACATACCATATTTATTTATTTCACCTGCATGAATGAGCAAACGATTGCATTAAAGTAAACATCTAATTTACACTTGAAAATAAAATTTATTTTTTAATTATTGCTATTTTAAAAATATTAGATTATATTTTATTAAATTTATTTGATATTATTCTAATTTTTATAAAATTTAGATTATATTTGAATTTTTATTTTATATTATTCTAATTTTTAAAAGATTAGATTATATTTTATCAAATTTATTTGATATTATTATAATTTTTGAATATTTATTTGATATTATTATAATTTATGAATGTTTATTTGATATTATTTTAATTTATGAATATTTATTTGATATTATTATAATTTATGAATGTTTATTTGATATTATTATAATTTTTGAATGTTTATTTTATATTATTATAATTTATGAATATTTATTTGATATTATTTTAATTTATGAATATTTATTTGATATTATTTTAATTTATGAATATTTATTTGATATTATTATAATTTTTAAAATTTTATTTGAAATTTATTCCATATTATTCTAATATTTTATGGGACATATCCCATAATATTAATTATTTTAATTATATGTGACAGCCACATATAATTAAATTTATTATTAAAATTAATAAGGGTCACATATAATTTAATATGTGACCCATAAATTTAATTATATGTGACCCATATTGACCCCATTATTTTATTAATTATATGTGACCCATATGATATATGACCCATATTATATGTGACCCATATTGATTACATGTGACCCTTAATTATAATTATTTATATTATTTTTGACCCATCAATTTAAATATTTTAAATAGGGTCACATATAATTATTTTTGACCCATCATATTATTTTTGATCCATTATTTATATTATTTTTAATTAATTTAAATATTTTAAATATTTTAAATTATTTTTTCCCTCTTCTTAATTTAAATATTTTAATTATTTTAAATAATATTAATTATTTTAAATAATTTAAATAATTAATATTATAGGTAAATGATAAAATTTAAAGGTAGATCTACACTTATTTAAGATAGATCTACACTTATTTAAGGTAGATCTACACTTATTTAAGGTAGATCTACCTTATTTTAGTATTTAAAATGAAATAAAACGATGGTAAAATGATAAACACGTACCTTCCACGTTGATCCCGTGATTTTTTGTGCGATTTGGCGCCGATTTAGGGTGTAGATAATCCAAAAATGAGAGGAAGAAGGAAGAAGAGAGGAAGAAGAGAGGAAGAAAATGGGGAAAAAAAAAAAGGAGTTACCCGACCTTTAGTTGGGTCAATGGGTGGGGCCCACTTTTTTTTCAAATTATCGGACGATAATTTGAAATTATCGTTTGTATCGGACGATAATTTCAACCTTTTTTATTTTTTTAATTTCAGTCAAATTATCGGCCGATACGGACGATATTTTGTCCGTATCGGACGATAATTTACTTATTTTAAACAAGGTACAATACATACCCTATGTATCGTACCGCTGACCTCCAAAACCGATACGTATTGGTATCGGACGATATTTTGACCCATGATCCAAAGTTTATCATACAAGACGCAATGAGTTAATTTGCAAGATTCAAGAACAATGATGTCTTTATCATACAAGAGGCTCATTAGGTCCATGCCCCAAATTATTCTCCATATTCACTACAAAATTCTGCAAGAGTCCATAGTAATGAACATCCCCAGTAACGGATTTAACCACGATACTGTTCACAATCCCTGAATTGCTAATTCATCATGTCATGGAATATCGTCGGCCTCGCTTATTGGTACTTCACACCAACATTGTTCAAGTCAAAGGGAATGGATCACAATAAGTATCGCCAGTTGCATTAAGATGCAGTTTTTGGCAACTTCAGGGAAACTAGGTAAAATTGGATAAATTTTGGAAAAAATAAAATATAGTGATAATAAATTTTATATATACATATATATATATATATATATATATATATATATATATATATATATATATATATATCATAATATATTTCAAGTTAGAAATGAAGTTTTTTATAAACAAAATAAGCTATATGGTGTTCGATGAAAGTCACATCTATAATTACATAATCCACGTAACCATATAATGCATATGCATGATTCAACTTAGTTAAATTAGTAAAATTTGAGAAATTTCGGTAAAAAATAACAAAAATCCTTGATTAATCATGAATTGCTGAATCAACTGATTATACAATGATTGATTTGGCAGAACCTTCATTTGGAGGCTTTTTTACTACTTTTATGATTATGCCATGAAGGGGTCGGAGGCATCAACATGCTAGTCTAGATTTGAGATAACAAGTTAGAGTGAAAACAAGTCATTTTCACTAAAGCGAAGCTGTAGGAATTTAATTGGGGAATGTATAAAACATTTATGCCTGATGTGTACTTATTATCCATGTTGAGCCCAACACAGGTGTTGCCAAATAGAACACTGTGGGGCTGAAGTCCCCACTTAACTCTTGAAAATGTATAAAATATGCTTCTTATACAACTTAATTTATTTATAAGCCCACAAATCTATGGTGTACAATCCCCAAACGCTATGGTTAAAATAACTAGTAACATCTTTCTAACCATTGTTAGCCCCCACGAGAAGAAAATCCTGGCTGCACCACAGGAGCCCAAGGAGGCATCCTTACGAGGTTTGTTGCCCTTCAGTATTGAATTTTGAAATCTAGGCTACCTTTTATGGGAGTGCAGATTCTTGACCACATATACCTCGTGTGACAACTCGACGCACCATGCACTACAGCCAGACTAGCCACCCATTACCTCTAATATCACCAGTTTCAAGAAGGGAGCTCACATGCACTCTTACAGCCCATAATGCCTCGTATGCCATGGCTAACTATCCTTGATATACATCAACCCACCTGTTGTGCATGCTAGCATCTCCGTGCCATGGCACAGCTTAGAGGGTCGTTGACGCGGGACAAGACGCTAAAACCCTAATATGCAAATTTAGGATTAACTTTAGATTGAATTGAATTGCGAAAATATTCGAAATCCTCAACGCATAAAAATTAATTCAATGAATCCAATAAAACAATTAGATTAATCCATTTTAGCGTTCGCATGTATGAAGATTCTCGATCTAAAAAAACGGCTCCGATGAGGGAACTCGAGTTTCATTCTAGTTTAGGACACCAAGTAATAAGTACAATATCGTCTTTTGACTCCTCGGGGATTTTAAATAAAAAAATGAGTTGAAGAAATAGTCCACAAAAGAGGGAAAATAAAAAGAAATCAACGAATAGGGTTTTGGGATTTTTTGTGATTTTATCAAGGGAAATAAAAGAAATCAAGAAATAGGGTTCTGACAATAATTCTAGAAAAGACCGAAATAAAAGGATAGGGTTTCAAAGCTTCACACCAAGGCTGTACGACGACTTCGCACCAAGTCGTACTAGAAATGAAGATTCACTCCTCAAGTCTGAAGGATTCACTCCCTCGGTTGAAAACTCTTCGCAAGTCTTCTAGGGTTTGCACAAAAGCAAACTCTTTTTCATTCAATCAATTAATTAATTTAATAATGTCTTTACAAGCCTTTATATAGGGTAAGAAAACCTAAACAAACATAAAACTCGAAATAGAAGAGTCCTAAAACAAATAAAATTCAAAATGACAAGTTTCCGCCCCAAAATCCGTTATTTCGTCAAATCTCGAGCGTATCTCACAGATGTCCGCCCATGGGCCACGGACGTCCGTCGCCTATGCTGTGCACTAACTTAGTAAGTGGCTCTTTCCACGGGCATCCGTCAATGGGTCACGGATGTCCTTCATATGCTGAGGGCACTGATTCTTTCTTTCTTTCTCTTTGTGTTTTCCTCAGTTTTTTCTTTGTGTAATGTCCCCGTCAATAATCCTCGGGTGGAAAAAACTCATCTCCGATGAGTTACGAAACCCATGGATGCCATACTTCGGAAGCTCAACTCTTAGCTTACCTTTCCACGTTGTGAGATATTCATGATGTTAACTTGCATTGGCATTAAAGTTTGGAATTTCTATAACCTCCTCATTCGACCTTTCTCATATTGCACAGGTAAGGTACGAGATACGAATTGGGTAAGTGGGTGTGATTCAATTGGTTGCTCAATAAGGAAGGGATCAACGAGTGTGGTTGCTGGATCTAGAATAGGCGTAAGATCCGATACTGCAACTATTGGATGGTCGCCCTTGTCTAGAGGAAGATCTAAACCTCAATCATTACCCCTTTTCAAGATCGGAAATGATTCAACATGCTCCGGACTATCAGAAATTAATATAAAACTGTTAGTATCAAATTCATTAAACATATTCAATGTGTCAGTACGATCATGCATATTTCCAATGGTCAATAAATTCTGATTGTTAATCCCATGCAAGTTAGAATGATGATATGCTCTTATCAACTCTAAGGACTCACTTGGAACAGGCATACTACCAACAATGTCCTCAGTAATAGGAACCTTCCTAAGACAACCTACGGGTTTCACGGAAGTTTCATTCTCCTCGTCACTAGGCGGTTCAACGGGTTCATAAACTTCTTCGCCCAACTCATTGTTCTCTTTCTCGATGTCATGTTGGATAATCAAGGTTTGCGATCTACTAGGGCACTGAGACGCAAAGTGACCAAAGCCTTGGCACTTATAACATTGTTGGGGTGTGCGCCTAGGATTATCGATCAGTGTTGCCTTGTCCTTGTCAATCTGAGCACTTACGGGTTTTGAGGATTGATCATGGGCATTGTTTACCTTTTCAGAAGGGCTAGATCGAAAATCGGGTTTGGATGAATTAAATCGCCCATCGGTTGGGGTGTTGAGATAATTCCCCAACTCTTGCACCCTAGCATAGCATTCTTCTAAACTCTCAACAGGATGAGGGATGAGTTCTTTTTGTAATTCAGGACATAGACTAGTGTGAAACCTAGATAAGGTGACGTGTGGACTCTCATAACCATTAGCCCGATATACATACTCCTTAAACTTGTTGATATAATCATCAACCGACATGCTTCCCTGTTTTAACCCATGCCATTGATCCATGAATCGTTGGTTGTAGGACATGGGGACATATTTATCATGAAGTTTTCTTTCATGTCCGCCCATGTGGCAACGGGTTCGCGCTCGAGAGCTTCTCGGTGTCGTTCCACACTTGTCCAATAAAGTTTGGTTTGTCCTACCAGTTTCATTTTGACAAACCGCACTTTTCGCTCATCCGTCATTTCATACCAATTGAAATAATGATTCATGGCGGCTACCCAATCTATAAAGATTTTTGGGTCCTTCTTTCTTTCGAAAGTGGGAGCATTAACCTTGACTAACTTTGTCACTCTCTCATCCAGGTCGGGACGATTTTCACGCCTAGGAGGGTCCCTCCTTCGCTCCTCGAGATTAACCCTATGATGTTCACCATGAGTCGCTCTAGACAACTCTTGGAATTGTGCCGATAATTCTGCTTGTTGGGCTTGTTGGTCTTGTAATTGACTTTTTATGGCAGCCATTTGGGTATTGAAAATTTCCATGAAAACAGCTAATTAGTCCGGATTCATTGTGACACCAAGAAAACCTAACACTTATATGCAATGAAAACCTAACACTTAATATGGGTAATCCTATATGGATAATCCTAAACTAAACACTGTGCTTTGGTACCAAAAACTGACGCGGGACGAGACGCTAAAACCCTAATATGCGAATTTGTGATTAACTTTAGATTGAATTGAATTGCAGAAATATTCGAAATCCCCAATGCATAAAAATTAATTCAATGAATCCAATAAACTGACTGCTTCCATTCAGTCGATAGAGATTTTTTTCGCCCCAATATTTCACCCAATTATCTCAACTGATCCTGAGATCATGGGCATGTTATCCCACAGTCAGTTTTTGACTCCATGTGGCACACATGCTCAAAGATTAATTTTTGGGATGAAAATTTGACCAACTGATGAATGATAATATTCTAATGATCTCAAGATCAATTGTGAGAAAGATTGGAACAAAAAATGAACTCTGTTGTCCCATCAAAGCAGTCAATGGGCTCAACTGTACTTAGTTTCAAGAATCAAGCCCCGACAAAAAAAAAGATTTAAAAAAGCAGAAAAAATATATGTATATAGATAAATTATGAAAAAAAACAGGAAAAACCCAGAAAAACATAGAAAAACACTGAAAATATCAAAAGAAAACAGAAAAATAGAAAAACACAGAAAAACATAAAAACAGATAAATGGGAGAGAAAGGGAGGCGAGAGAAAGAGAAGAAAGGGAGGCGAGGGAGAGAAAGATGAGAGTTGAGAGAAAAAAAAAACAGCCTGCGAGAGAAGAAAGGAGGCGAGAGAGAGAGAGAGAGACGAGAAAAGAAAATACTGTGTACCTGTTTTTTCGTTGAGGAGAGGAGAGGAGCTGAGTCGAGAGTGCCCTAGAATCCCTTTTTATATGAGATCATAATTTATAAGTTATTAAACTATAACTTATAATATATAACTTATAAGTATTATAACTTATAATTATATAATTTATTAAAATATAAGTCATATATATAAAATATTATATATTGCGAATATGGTGACGCCATGGCGTCGCCATTTCAAAGGTTTCACCATATCAGTTCATATGGCGAAATCCGTCGCCGTTCGCCATGGTGATGCCTTCACTAATTAAAGTATATTTATTGCGTGAATTTTCTGGAATCATAAACCATCAGATGGATAGTTCACACGTATTTAAGTGGTATTTGTGTTCAGTTCTATCAACTTGTAAATGGATTTTAAGGTGTTTGAGGTCAAACTTAGACCTCATAACGCAAACTTCGTAGAGGACTTCATCCTCTTTCCGAAAGTGTATGGCCCATGGTCATGAACTTTGGGACGCAAAAGTTAAACACCACCAAAGTCGGAGAACAACTTAGACTACGTGTACTGTATTGCAAGTTGCTTTCGAACCAAAACATTGGATCCAAAAAAGGATAGATTTTAGTCTGAATCGGGTTTAATTTAAAACAATAAAGTTGAAGAGGACATTGTCATCTTTCCAACGATATATGATGCATTCGCAGCGTCTTCCAAATGAAAATTTCATGCACTGTCAGAGTTCGACAAAATTTCAGGTTATTTATCATCTATAGCAGGTAGTCTAGGAGTCCATATTTCGGACCCAAAAATGGACGGTTTAAAGTATGAATCTGATCAAACTCAAAATATAAAAGTTGTAGAGGGTGTCGTCCTCTTTCCAGTGATATATGATGCATTCATAGCGGCTACCAAATGAAAAAAGTTATGCACCATCAAAATTAGATAAAAACTGATTGTGCACACGATGTTTAAAAATTGGGTCCAAAAACAAACAGCTTGGAGTCTATACTGGATCAAACACAAAATATGAAATTTGAAGAGGGCGTCATCCTCTTTCCAATGATATATGTTACGTTCACAATGACTATTAGATGAGAAAGTTACGCTCATCAAAGTTCACTTAGTTTTCTAACTGCGCACTTCATTATCCGACTGATTCTTCATACACAAATATCCAGGTCTTTGGGGCCCAATCTCTCAGAACACCAAACATGAATTTCAAAGGTGATGCTATCAGCTTAACATCGTGCTCGGCCGTGTCTCGGATTGCCATTAAAAAATGTGAAAATCATATTCACAAAATCAAGATCAGTGAAACGTTAAACAAGTGAAGCGATGTCAATTCAGGATGCAATTGAAGTCGCATCCTCATATTTTCTCTAGCCATTCTGTTTCCCTCCACATATTTTCCTTGTGTGTGAGCTCCTCTTACCCATTGCACACATTCCCAAAAAAGGCGTGTGAGGTCTCTCCTAGTCTCCTAAATTGGAAGGACTGTTGTTCCATAAGACACCTTTCAATTTTGGGAATCTTTTTTTTTTATCGGTAATAAACGAGATATAATGATAACAGCAAGATGCTGAAAGAACACAGTACAGTAGAACACGACCAAAAAAGTCGCCGCGGCCAAATACAAGACACACCCCCCCCTATTTCGATCTTATCCCGGATCCCACGCGAAAACAGTGCCCTCCCCTTTAGCCACCCAGCACCACATCAGATCATGGACCTGCTTCATGATCATCCCTACCGGTAGGCTCGCTTGATCGAAGATCCTGCGATTTCTTTCCCTCCACAGGGACCAGAATACAGCATAGGGCGCGACCTTCCAGTACTCGGACCTGCTACCAGCGGCGTGGCCGGACTCCCACATCAGGAGAAGAGAAAGGGGACTCGCCGGCATGACCCACACCATACCAAAAGATTGAACAATAAGGCCCCATATTTCATGGGCCACCATGCAATGTAACATAAGATGTGCAGCCGACTCCTCCTCTTTGTGACACATAACACAGCAATTCTGTAAATCTCTCCCCCGACGAATGAGCTGGTCGAGAGTCAGAATCCGGTCTTTGAACATGGTCCACGTAAAGAACTTAATTTTAGCCGGGATGGGTGCCTTCCACAGCCCTGCCCCTACCCACCTGATCAAGGGCCTGGTAGATAGTAGCTTGTAATAGGATTTGACCGAGAACGAGCCCTCTTTACTTGGGTACCACTGTCGCTGATCTCGCCCAGCGAAGTTACGCTGAGCCCCATAGAGCAATAGCAGCAGATTGGAGAACATTGTGCCTTCATCCTCCCGTAGCAGCCGGCAAGTAGAGATCGTCCACACTCTCCCCCCCTCATCCTCCGATACGAACTCAGCGATCAAACCATGAGGATTCGTCGAAATGGAAAAGATATCCGGGAAGGCGTCTTTGAGGGGTTGGCAATCCACCCAACTATCCTCCCAAAAGCGAATCCTGGTGCCACAGCCCCAACTGTAACTCAGACCTCTAGAGAAGTATTGCCAGGTACTGCACAGAGTCTTCCACCAAGCCGAGCATCCTCTATGGGCAGCAGCCGAGATACCCCAGTTACCAACCGCATTGCCATACTTTTCCCTTAACACCACGCACCATAAAGTGTTCGCTTCCTCTTCCCTCCCCGCCGCCAAAACCACTTTCCCAGCATCGCTATATTAGTCTCCTTCAAACACCGAATACCCAACCCCCCGCATTGAATCGGCAGAACCACGGTGCCCCAATTTACGAGGTGGTACCTTCTGTGGATGGTCCCCGATCCCTCCCAGAGAAAATGTCGCTGGATTTGTTCAAGACGCCTGATGATTTTCATGGGGCATTTAAATAGAGACATGTAGAAAATGGGCAGAGATGACAAAACTGATTTCAGTAGCACAAGGCGCCCCCCATTGCTAAGCAACTTTCCCTTCCACGTAGACAATCTTTGCTCGAACCGCTGAATCACCGGGTCCCAGGCTCTGGCCTTGGGATATCTCAGCCCAAGAGGTAGACCAAGGTACCGAATAGGGAGAGGACTAACAGCACAATTCACGGCACGAGCCAGATCCGTCAATAGCTTGTCCTCAATGCCGATGCCCGATATCGCCGATTTAACGAGATTAATACGCTGCCCAGATACCGCTTCATACACGGTCAGTACATCTGCAAGAGACAAATTCGCGGACGTCGGCCTGACCGAAAATGATTGTGTCATCCGCATACTGTAGATGCGTCATAATCCGACCATTCATTCCGACCCTAATGCCCTTTATGAGGTCAGTTACCCTGGCAGTACAGATGAGCCCCGAGAGGGCCTCCCCCACCATGTTGAAAAGGAAAGGCGAAAGCGGGTCCCCTTCACGAAGACCTCGTGAACTCTTAAAATACCCGGCAGGAGTACCATTGACAAGGATCGAAAACCAGGCCGACGAATAACAGCCCCTCATTCACATTCTCCATTGCTCCCCAAACCCGAACCGGTGCAGCATGTAGTCGAGGCAATCCCAGCTGACCCAGTCATATGCCTTTTCCATGTCCACCTTCCACAGAGCAGCCGGTTCACGGTGAGAGAGGGTCGCATGGATAGTCTCCTGAGCCACGACCACTTGATCAAGCAGCTGCCGCCCAGCCACAAACGCCCCTTGAGTGGCCGAGATAATGGTTCCCATGACAGGCTTAAGCCGATTGACCAATACTTTGGCAATGATTTTATAAAGGCAGTTGGCGAGGCTAATCGGTCGGAAATCCGCAATATCCTCCGCCCCCTCGAATTTGGGTATAAGGGTGATGAAAGTGGAGTTGAGACTGCGCCTTATAAAACCCGAAGTATGGAACTCCTTCAGCACCTCCATCAGTTCCTCAATGGTCTGCCAAAAACACCTGAAGAACTCCATAGTATAGCCATCCGGGACCGGGGCCTTGTTCTCTGCCCCACCTTTAATAACCCCCCAGACCTCCTCCTCCTAAAAGGGCCTTTCCAGAGCCACTTGGTCCTCGGCAGCAATAGTTGGGAAGGGGATCCCGTCCAGCTCTGGTCGCGTATCTCCATCATCCGAATACAGCTCGTTATAGAAACCGACAATCTTCTCTCTAATCTCCTCCTCTTCGGAATACGCAACTCCATGAACCACAATTCGGCCCAAAAAATTCCCCTTGCTTCTCGCATTAGCAATAGCATGGAAGAACTTCGTATTAGCATCCCCTTCCCGGAGCCATTTGACCTTCGCCTTGTTTTCGATGTCTCTCCGCAGACAAGCTGGTTAAGTTCAGAAAGAAAACCTCGCGCTGGTTCATCCGCCGTAAGACTTCTTGTTTCCTCCAAATTGTCCATGTCCTTAAGCTTTGATAACAAGGTCTCTTTCTTGACCTGGATCAGTCCAAATTCTTCCTTATTCCAAATTCTGATCTTCGCTTTAACGTGCTTCAGTTTAGCTATGAAACGAAAAGCCACCGTGCCAGAGACCTCCACTTGACCCCACCACTCCGCCACCTTATTTCGAAAATCCCCCTCCAACAGCCACATATTCTCGAACCGAAAAGGTAGCGGCCCATTATACCGGGACTCGCAAGTAAGCACCAACGGCCGATGATCAGAAACCGCTCTCGCCAAACATTCCAATCTCGCCCCCGGGTACAGGTCCAGCCATTCCGTATTGCAAACGAATCTATCGAGCCTGCTCATGGACGGGACATCCTGCAGGTTTGACCACGTGTACCTCGCCCCAAATTTTGGGAATCTTAATCCCAATTTCTATTTGACTTTCTCTTTCCATTTCTTTGGCCAAGTCAAACTCTCTCCTAACTCGTCCCAACTATCTCTCTCTTGCCCACTCTGTTCAATTTTTTCTTCTTTTTTTCTGTTCGATCAATAGGAGCAAGTGCCCCTATTTTTCTCTCCAACTCATACCAATCTCTTTCTCTCTTTCTAGCTTCTCTCAACACCCATTAGATCTCTCTGCAGGTTCTCTCTCTAGAGAATTCAGTTAAGGGATTCACAATTTTTTAGGAGGATCTCTCCAATGGGATAGGCTAGGTTGTTGGGCATTAACACACGGGTTGTGTATACATCCACATAATCTAATATGCAAAATATACATATAATATCTGTATTTTTCTTGGGAGGTCTGAACTCATGACCTCTAGGCCAAACCAAGCTCCCTTCAACCACTAGACCAAGCGATTGCTTGGTGATATATAACTACAAAATAATTTTTTTATATTTATCTTAAATTGGTATTACCGAAATAACCGTCAATTGCAAACTCAGATGAAATCAGAAGATAAGGATCATTCGAAGCCATGGAAAGCATCCCAAAAAATTGAGAATAGTAACTAAAATCATTTTGGGAAAGTAATACCAGTCAAATTGAGAAATCAGGCTAGAACAACTTACTTCGGTTGTGTCAAATGTTACCTGGATAAATCTAGAACTAACCCAATTGAACCTGACACCCAGAATACTTCAATAGTCATTAAAATCATTCAGATATTATAAAAAAATATATATCAAGATAAAATAGAGCGGAAAACCAACAAAATAAGATTTTCCTAGATGTCTAAGTAGTACTATACAAAATTTTCGCTAAAAGTTCAAGATATTACACCAAGTCCACCATACATTCGGGTCTTCACAATTGCCTCATCACAACTCTTGGCTCCACATGTCTCAGACCTTGATCCCAAAATGTCGTAAGGGTCCAGATTCTGGACTGCTATTCTTGTGCAGTGCCCCAACACACCATCGGCTATGTCTAGCCTACTGCCCATTAGCTTTGATATTGCATGTCCAAGATGGAAATCACACTACGTCTTCCAACCTGTGAAGCCTCCTTTGCCATTCCTACCATCCTTGATGCACTTTGACAACTCGTCACGCGCCTAGCATCTATGTACTACGTCGGCTGAGAGGTATGCCCTTGAATGCCAACTGATTCTCATTTGGCCTACTTCACCTTAGACCTTGTGATTAGTCCCACACACTCGATAGCCACATGCCAGCCCATCATGTCGTCTCATACCAATATGCACCTCTTGATGCGGGACGGGAACCCTAAAATGCGTGAATAATGATTTAATGGAATTTTGCCGAAATTAAATAAAGTAATTCAATCTTAATCGCAAAATTATCTCAATACCTTAGGGTTCTGAGAATTCTGATAGGCAGATCAAGCGAGATCCGAATAGGGTCTAGTTCGATGCGCGAGTCCCATTAGCTTTACGGGTTTTGATGAAAACTAGAGTTTTGAATGAATTAGGGTTTCATAATAGGGGATCAATATAAGTAAAAAAGTTTAAGAGAAAACAAAGATAAAGAATAGCAAAAATAAGAGAATAGGTAACGAAAGATAAACGGGAATCACTCCCTTGGCCTCACACCAAACCCATCACGGGGAAGAAGAATCTCTCTCCATTCAAGCAAAAGCTCAATCAATATAATCAAAAACTAAATAAATTGTGTTTACAAGCCTCTTTAAATAGGCAACCAACTAATAACTCGAATTAAAAGAGTCCTAAAATAATAAAAGACTAAAAAAGGAAAGTTTTTGCAAAAAAATAAAAGTCTCCGTCACTGGGAAGATATCTCCACGGACGTCTGTCCTGGAGGTCAAGGACGTCTGTCGCCTACGGAGTCCAACATCACGGACGTCCGTGAGGGTCACGAATGTCCGTCCTACACTAAACAGTGAGGCCTTCAATCCACGGGCATCCGTCCAAAACCTACGGACGTCCGTCATTTGATGACGGCTTTTGTCTCCTTTTCTCCCTTGAAGCTATAGTACTTGGGCTTCCTCTTTGTTTCTTCCGACGCTTGTAGAACTGATGTGGTCCAAAACCGATGCCCATGTATTCGGCATCCCCGTCACCTCCTCAACCAGCACACACTTCTCTTGTTCGAGCCCTCAACTTACACATCGAGTTACAAGCTCATCTGCCCCTCATGTACACCTCTACGAAAATTCAACTATAGACAACTCATTTTTTATTTTTTAAGAGCAAATAGTCATTTGATTAGATACTACTGAAAAAAAAAAAAGCCCCAAACCTATTATTTTCTGAAAAAAACTCACCTAGCTAATCAATGTAGCATTCTTATTTACTACGTTTTATTGTCCTTAATAGTACACACTTCAGAGTAGGGTTGTGCATTTTTTGGACCGAACAAACCAAACCGCCGGGTTTGGAAAAAAGGAAAACCGAAAAGTTTGGTTTGGTTTCGGTTCCAAGCCTCCCCAAGCTGAAACCGACCAAACCGAATCGAATGTAGTTTGAAAGTATATATATATATATATATAGGCGGGGGTTTTGATTAATTTTAAAGGGCATTTAAGTAAAATGCATATTTTTTTATATAAAACCCTGCCCTTGCCTTTAGCCTATTCCTAAATCCTAAAGCGGTAAAATAGAACTCATAAGAAAAGAGGTTGAGAAGGTGAGAAAATTTTGATGTGCAAGTAGAACTTATAGGAAACCCAAAACTGGCCGAACCGAATCGGGTTGGTTTGGTTTAAGAGTTGGACGGTTTGGTTTGGTTTGAAAATCTAGAAACCGATTAGGATCGATTTGGTTTGTGGTTTTGGTCCAAAACCGACCAAACTGAACCGAATACACCCCTACTTCAGAGAAGGTTGACCTGTTTGTGATTTCATTATAGGGACTTACCAAGTTGAGGAGCATCACATAATTATAGAAGATTGACCAATTGATCTACCGCAAAGAAAAGAAAACAACATATGGGTCTGTGGACATAACAAATATTGTGATCATTGACAACAAACACAGCATAAAGCAATCAAAGCACATAAAAGAAACATTGAAAAGCAATCTCAGGGAAAATTGAATAATCATGTTCCATATAGTCTGCAAGTGTATCCTTCAATTTCGCCACGACTGCCTCACAGTGTTTGTCTTAGCCGTATCACAATTGAGCCCCATCACAAGCAAACACATGAACTTCCCAAGGGTCCATCATCTCTTTTATTACACCTGTGCATCCAAAACTTTCATTAAAAAAAAAAAAAAAAAAGAGGTCCTAGGGTCATACCTAAACCTTAGGAAAAACCATCAACATGCCCTCCAGCGTTGTGGAGACCTGCCATGTATGGAATAGCTCTTGTGAATTACCACTATATATATATATATATATATATATTATTGAGCCAACCTTGCTAAAGCAGCAAGAAAACCTCAAATGTATGGCTTGGCATATTCTCCATGTAACCCACCAAGGACCATGCGATTCCTTCGGTGCCCTCACTGAGGCCCCTTGATACCCTGGCCACCTGGCTAACCCACCACTCAGCCAACTTGCCCCACTCCCAACATACATGCACCTTGCTCATGTGCCAACTCAGCTTCCTGTTAACCACCTCTGTAGATTGTGATCTAGTCCAAAGCCCTCTACTCCTCTTGCCCCTACGCTAACGTTCGCTCTCACACCTCATGCACATAGGGGGTTGTCATTCCATGACATACCACTTAAAATAAGCACCCATTATGCATCTAACCTAAAACCTTCATTACGTAGAGTGGACTTCCAATATAGAAAATCTTTATTCCCCTTTGCTAAAAGCATTATCTATAACCCTAAAAGAGCCAGGAAAAAAAAGTAATTGGACTAATGTGACAAGCCCTCATAAGCATATCTCCACATAAAGAGTATTGCCAACTGACCAGTGGTTGGTTGGAATTTATGAAAAAAAATCACCAACACTGTTCACCGTCCAAATCTATCTTCAAGATTTTACTTATACCATGCAGTTTATATGGAATTCTTTGTGGAAATAATTCTTAATATTTTTCTTCTTCATTTTCTTTTGTTGATTTTATCAGTTCTGAGAAGAGTTTTGTTCTAATTGATTTGTTTGTTTCAGAAGTGGAAATATATAAATCAATTATGAAGGAACTATTGAGAAATTTATTAGAAAATAAAGCTGAATCCCAAAAAAGAGTAATAGATATGAAGTATTGAGGGCACCAAATAAAAAGGCAAGTCATTGACAGAGACAAATTCACCTTTACAAGCTCTGAATGAACTAAATATCAAATAACAGAATGAAATCGAAATATTGCAAATGATGGACTTGAAATGAATAAATTTTCCTGATTTCCCAACGCTATTTATATCAACCACATATTCAGCATTCACCTTGGTGTCGAATTCTAATCCAGAAATACCCGCCCTGTATAAAAAAATTATTGTAGACAAACGGTCAATTGTGGAACAATCAAAGATAAAAGTAGAAATTAAAAAGAGAAAACTGAACACTCTGGACAGATATATGGACAATTAAAAAAACTAATGTATTGATAAATACATGAAGAGATGGGCAGTTACGGTTTATTGAAAAAAATAGATGAAAAGGTAGAGAGATGTCAGTTAGTGTTCACTGAGGAATCAGGTCTTCATTGATACTCAAAAAAAATGCAATTGTCGTAAACATAAATATAAATACTTCAGTGGACAGCTTATCTGCCAAATTACACTCCAAAGGTAGCAATTGTGGATAATGAATTTTGTATACCTAAAGTGTACAACATGTAACCTCCCTCCCTCTCTCTCTCTCTCTCCTTATATATATATATAGACACACACACACACACAGAAAGAGAGAGAGAGAGAGAGAGAGAGAGAGAGAGCTAAGCTAGGGTAGCGAAGCGTAAGCCTCAAGACCTGCAATTTAAGCTTCACGATTTTTTATAAATATAAATAAATTTTTAAAATAGGAAAAAGTTATATAAAAAAAAAATTAAAAAGAAAAAATTATATGAGTAACATTCCATAAGTAGAGCATGACAAATAAGTTATAGCACATGCTACAGGCTCTGCTCCTAATGAAAATAAGTTTTGAAGCCCCTACTTTTTAAAATGTAGTAGCAATTTTGTAACTAAAAAAAAAAAAAAAATCTTTAAACTAATATACTGTAGCGTACTGTCACGGGGTAATATTCCGACACCGGATATCACGCCCATGCGGTGCCTAATTTCACAAGCTAAGCCAGCCTACCAAGCCATCAACTCTGATACCACCCGCCTAGAGGATGGGAACTCACACTTATGGTTGCCTTTGCCTGAGGCCAACCATATCAACGCACTGTGTCTTCTCGCGACACGCATGCCAACACCTCCGTGCCTTGCTTGGCCTGCCCAGCTTCACCTTGTACACTGCACTAGTTCCTCGCCCGCGACAGTAGCATGCAGCTCCTCATGCTGTCCCATTCCATGCATGTCTCGCCAACATACTGAACCAAGCCTACCTTCGTGTGTGGCCCACGGGACCAGCACACATCCGCGTCAGGCCCTCAGCTAACGTGCACCACTGTGTCCCACGTAGCCTTTGAGTGCCCTCGTGAGGTTGACGTCCCATATGCACCGCGACACGTAGCCCAGGGCCATATGTCAACCTCACCTTGGGTGACACACGACATCGCCGCAGCGACGTCCTAGGCCCACCCTTAGAGACCTAGAAAACTAATGCGCCCCTCCAGCAACGCAGGGTCCCATGTGTAGGGGAATAGCTCCACAGCTCCCTTACCACAAGTATGGTCTAAACACCACCTTGGGTCATCAAGCAGAAGAACCTCAAACCTATTGGTTTGACATACCACCATGCATGGATCAAAATATCGTCCGATACCGATACGTATCGGACGATACGTATCGGTATTGGACTCGAACGATACATTGAATGTATCGTTCGATACATTCAAATGTATTGAATGTATCGAACGATACATTCAATGTATCGTCCGACATGCAGACCGATCGATATCGTCCGACACGACGTTTCGAGCTTCGACGATACGTGACGCAGAATCGATATTTTAACCCATGCCACCATGGCACACAAACCTTTGCCCGTGGCACACAGTGCCATCCTCCACACCAACACGCCCCTTGAGGTCCCGCATTATCTGCCCATGCGACTGTGTCGTGTCGCGAGGCCCTCATTGCTTCATGTCACGTCTGAGTCGCGACCACATCGCGAGGCCCTCATAACCGCATGTCGCATGCCCTCATGGCACCAGGATGTTGTGTGCCCTCTTGGCACCACATCACGTGCCTCATAGCACCAAGATGTCACATGCCCTCATGGCACCACATCGCATGCCCCTATGCGGAGCACCGCATTCTAGGCCCCACGCGTGTCTAGTCGCCACAATAGATCATCGCTTAGCTCGAGTCACCATCGCAGCATTCATAACGGGAACATGCACACACCGCAAGGCCTCATGCCTAAGCGCTCACGCGCCACACAGCTAGCTCCAAGGACACTATGCCTTCCCGCTAGCCAAATGCCCATCTCTAAGGCCGTCGTGCCTGTCTGGTGACACGCAGAGTAATGACACCGTCACATCCTCCCCTACTCCATAAGGTCAACGCCCTCGTTGACGCCTTCTCCAGGGAATGACCATGCCAACTCCTTTAATTTGGTAGTGTCAATGCACCCATGCTAACACCAGGACCTGCATCAGTTCCTCGACCTCCGTCTTCACCCCATGTAAGGTCTCCACAAATACCTAGCCCCGAGGTTTTGTACCTCCTCGCTAGTTCAACTTGGCCTCATCCGCGTCTACGAATAAGAACGACATTGATACTTCACGTGGCTCCACACCAACGCGATCCATCACTATGCCGCTTCGCGTTGCTCCGCACCAACGCAATTTATCACTATGCCATGCACCCAACATTTGTGATCACGGCTCGCTCTAGTACCTTGACACCACGTGTCTTCACCCAAGAGCTCACCCACCAAATTCTGCCTTCGAAACACCTTAGTATATCGGTCACGCCTTCACAACTTTGTTTCTCAAACTCGCCTTTGGCTCAACCTAGCTACAAGGTCCTCCCACCTTCTCGCTAGCCGATCAAATGTGCATCTCTATGCACTGGGGTTGTGACCACATCACATGTCGACGTCCTCGTCAGCACTTGAACTCCTACATCAGTTCCTCGACACAATTTCAGTCTTCACCCAAACACAACCTGCATCTGAACACAGTTACTACACTTCACTGCTTTCATCTGCAATCCTGTGCTAGTATCTCGACTGTTTTCTGTGTCTTCACCCCACGTAGTGTTCTTAACAACTTGGCATGGTCTGTATTTCACCTAGGTGTCTCCATATACCAGTTCCTCATACAGCCATAAGTAAACCGATCCTTAGCATCATTCCTATTACCACCTGAATCGACTATCGAAACCAAGTAAACCACGCCTTTGATGCGTACATCGTTGGCTCCAAGTTAACGCAACTCATTGCACATCGCAGCTCTCTAGTTTCTCAACATTCCGTCTTCACCTAGGAGACTAGCTTTCATCTGCACTGTCGCACCTCAACACCACTATGTCTTCGCCCAAGAGTTCAACCTGCGTCTGATTTGTAGGTCTCCAGTACCTCGACGTATGTTCTCAACCACGAGTTTGCTACCTGAGCTGCCTCAGCCTGTAACAATTTTGCAGCTCTAGTACCTCGACGTCTGTCTTCACTCAAGAGACTACCGGTGAGCGACCACGCTCAACCCAACGAAGCACCATGCTTCTCACTACTGTAGTCCGCAACACTACCTATATCTTTCGATTATAGCAATTAACGGGACCCAGCTTTCACGGACCTTTAGAATTGCTCACAAGTCAAGCCCTCACTTGTCCTACAGCACTCGAGTACCTCATCACCGCTGTGCCTTCACCCAAGAGTCTGCTATGAGCACCTTGCTCAATCAACGAAGCTCCACGCTTCTCACACTATGGTACCTCGACCTCTATCTTCACCCATAGTGTGACTTGAGCCACCACTTGCAACCCGCTTTACAGTCCAATTCGCTGCCTTGGTGTATGCTTCCAGTGTCCTAACGAGCGCACCCAATGCCTTCACTTTCTAGCGGTTGTCATGCCTTGGTACCTCGGACATTGACCTCTTCACCACGAAACATAGCACTTTCGCCTTGAACTATTCCGCTTCAATACTCTGACCACGTTGCATCTGCCATGCTCAGAAACTAACTTCGGCCCTTCTCGTAGACCAAAGATTTTGATGATCGCCTGGGACTCTTCCTCTGAAGATACCCATCTGGCTCTCGCATCTGCTTCCTCTGAAGCTATGCTGAATCACTTGTCCAGCCATCCGTCTCTTACGGACATCATGCCTTGTTAGCACACAACAAAGCAATGAGCTACTGACCACTTCTTCGGTTCAACATAGCTCAATCCAGTTCTCGCAGTATCCTGCTTAGCTGTGCCCTCAATCCTGGCCCATCGCAACACACTGATCATTTACACTGCTGCATACCAGCGGTCTAGACCCTCATGTCATGTACCAGCAACCGATTCTGAGATCTCAGCTTCCTCATGAAGTGAGAATGGAGCAATCCTCCTTGCTACAGGCCATCCCTGGCAACGGTGCTCTAAGTACCAACGTGACCCAACATCTCATGTTGGAACGTCACTAGCGTTCATCCATCTCAGACCGACCCGCTACCTCAACGTGTGGTTCTCATGGCCAACAAGCATTGAGCATATTTTCACAACAGCATAACCCAACAGTACCATCCCTTTGCATGCGACCAAACTCTGGAACTCATCTGAAAGTCACTGTAACAGAGTGCATCTCAATCGCATCTCAACCGCAGACGTGCAACTCAACTGCACACAAGTAACTCTGGCTATCTCGAAATTAGAGCGCACCTCATCACCCTGGCTCGCCAATGTAGTCCCATTCGGAACGATCTGGCTCGGATACCAACTGTCATGGGATAATATTTCGACACCGGATATCACGCCTGTGCGGCGCCTAACTTCACAAGCTAGGCCAGCCTACCAAGCCATCAACTCTGATACCACCCGCCTAGAGGACATGAACTCACGCTTATAGTTGCCTTCGCCCGAGGCCAACCATATCAACGCACCGTGTCTCCTCGCGACACGCATGCCAACACCTCCATGCCTTGCTTAGCCTGCCCAGCTTCACCTTGTGCACTACACTAGTTCCTCGCCCGACAGTAGTATGCAGCTCCTCATGTTGTCCCATTCCATGCATGTCTCGTGACATACCGAATCAAGCCTACCTTTGTGTGTGGTCCACGCGACCAGCACACATCCGCACCAGGCCCTCAGCTAACATGCACCAATGTGTCCCACGTAGCCCTTGAGTGCCCTTGTGAGGTTGATGTCCCATATGCACCGCGACGCATAGCCCGGGGCCATATGTCAACCTCACCTTGGGTGACACATGGCATCGCCGCAGCGACGTCCTAGGCCCACCCTTAGAGACCTAGGAAACCCATGCGCCCCTTCAGCAACGCAGGGCCCCATGTGTAGGGGAATAGCTCCACAACTCCCTTCCCCTAAGTATGGTCTAAACACCACCTTGGGTCATCCAGCAGAAGAACCTCAAACCTATTGGTTTGACATACCACCATAGCACACGAACCTCTACCCGTGACACACAGTGCCATCCTCCACACTAACAAGCCCCTTGAGGTCTCGCATTATCTGCCCATGCGACCGTATCGCAAGGCCCTCATGTCGCGTCCGTGTCGCTACCAGATCGTGAGGCCCTCATTGCCTCATGTCGCGTGCCCTCTTAGCACCAGGATGTCACGTGCCTCATGGCACCAGGATGTCGTGTGCCCTCTTAGCACCACATAGCGTGCCTCATGGCACCAGGATGTTGCGTGCCCTCTCGGCACCACATCGCGTGCCCCTACGCAGAGCACCGTATTCCATGCCCCACGCGTGTCTAGTCGCCACACTAGATCGTCGCTTAGCTCGAGTCTCCGTCGCAGCATTCATAAGGGGAACACGCACGCGCCGCAAGGCCTCATGCCTATGCGCTCACGCGCCACACAGCTAGCTCCAAGGCCACTATGCCTTCCCGCTAGCCA
The DNA here is from genome assembly GCA_021018995.1 of Chloranthus sessilifolius. Classification (NCBI taxonomy): domain Eukaryota; kingdom Viridiplantae; phylum Streptophyta; class Magnoliopsida; order Chloranthales; family Chloranthaceae; genus Chloranthus; species Chloranthus sessilifolius. Next base: position 181,563,568 of record CM037586.1, read on the forward strand.
AATGCCCATCTCCAAGGTCGCCGTGCCTGTCTGGTGGCACGCAGAGTAATGACACTGTCACAGTACGCTACATAACTATAGCGTATACTACAGGCTGTAGCTTATGCTATATAGACTAGTGTACTGTGGCGAGGTCATGCGGCGTGGCCATCCGGGCTCGCCGTAGGGCCACTTCTTCCCTTTGTTGATGAGGGCATGCGATGCGGTCGCGACACGGACGCGACATGGTCGTGTGGGGGAAGAAGCGGGGCGTTGTGGCGTGTTGGTGCGGAGGATGTGTGCCATGTGGGCAGTATTTAAAACCAATACGTTTGAGGTTCTTCTGCTATTTCCCCATAATTGTTGTTTTACCCTTATATAGGGGGACATGGTCTTAATAACTTGGAGGTGTAGCTAGCCATGGTGTGTCCCCCACCCAGGCACGTGTGATAGCCTCCTGGGCTTGAGTCGTGCGTTCGAGCCAATCTTGGTGCTTGGTTGCTCTAGTTATGTCGTGTACTAGGGCCATTGTGTTTGGGGTGGTTTCCAACCATCCTCGCGGTGCGGGTCTGACCTCAATGCAAGGCTGTCCCTCTAATCGTTGCTGCCTATCGCATTCTCCGTCGTAGTTGCCATCCCTAACCTGTTGCGTTGCTTCACAGGCGAAGTCCTAGCATATGAGGCGAGGTGAAGCTTGAGCAAGCCAAGCATCACACTCATCGTAGCATTCGGGAATCCGTAAAACGTTGCTAAGTTGGGAGTTGAATTAGGCTGATCAAGCGCGTTGGGCGTTAGGTGCCGCACGGGTTGGCAAGTTGAAAAAGTGACCCTATGACAGTACGCTATAGTCAAGCTACATAGGCTAAAAGCTATATGGGTGTGCTACACTATGAGGCGCATAGCGTATAGTGTAGGCTATTTAAAACATTGGTAGCACATGGAAAAATAAGGCAAACTTGGCATGCTAAATGACCAATGTAGGAATATAGCTAAGTTGAACAATACAACATTAAGTGGGAAGGTAAGAATCAAATTATCAGCATTCATAGCAAAACATCGGTTGACGGATATTTTGTCATAAATAATTCACATATAGCAAAGTTGGATTGTATGACTTGAATAGTATCATGCAGATTTTAGTTCTATGCATGCTTTTAAAAGGTTTAAGCCTCAAGGTGAAAGGCGTGAGCCGCATTTCAACGTGCAAGAAAATGCATTGAGGTCTAAAAAAGGTATATATGTAGGCCAAGCCCTCAACCATGTAAGCCTCACAAGAGGCAGACGGAATTCATGGAAATGAAAAAAATTGTGAGAAAAAACTGCACCTCTTCTTATACTTCTTTGTCCATTCAAGCTTGAAATGCTAGTTGCAAACTTATAAACGTCATAAGGCATAAAAAACAGGTTCAATCTCATCTTTATCTCATTCATTCAAAACCCTATCCCACAAAACCTCTTCTCTACTTTTACAAATTCTCCTTCGTGACTCATTAGATTTGAATATATGAGTTCTTATACTCTTCTACAAGTGGTGCCTATCATCTTTGATGCAGATTTTTCGCGAATGGTTTCCATTCCTAGGAATGAGATTTTTTTTATCGATAATAAAGAAACTCAATTAAAGAGAACTGAAAGAAAGACGCATACCTGCTGGACAGCAAAGAGCTGAACCAGACAACCCAAAAAAGCAAGAACCAAGAACCAACCTAGCCAAACCAGCAAGCGCAGATTGTCGGGCAGCCACCTCAGCCCGAACCACACAGGAAAACACTACATGGGAACTTATTGCCTAGATATCCTATCAGCCCAGAAATTAAATCTGTTTGGCCCCCAATACATTCCACCATTAGACCATTAGCTACCTTGATAACTGTCGAAACATTTTGGGTTCTACCTCTAAAAACCTGGTTCATTCCTCTCCAGCCATAGAGCCCACCAAATTGTAAGCACCGCAACCTCCCAAAAGTCCCTTTTCCAGTCCCGGCCGCTTGATCCCACTCCAACTATTAACCAGCTCCTTACAGGACCTACGGATGAACCACGAGACCCTGAACAACTTCATAACCCAAACCTCAACATTTTCCGCATATGAACAATGGATGAACAGGAGGGCAGCAGTTTCCTCTGCAGTACCACACATCACACAAACACTCTGCAGTGCCATACCCCTTCTCAACAGCTGATCAATCTTAAGAACTCTGTTCCATGCCACTGTCCAAGCAAAAACCAGCATTCTGTGGAGCGCAGGTGCACTCCAAACTCGGTCCACATCACCCTCAGATCTTAGAGAATTATATAGAGACTAAAAATATACCCTTTTATCAGGGATCCACACAGTCCTATCCATTCTACTCCCATTCGGCCTTGCAACGTTCTAAACATTCCACAAACTCATAGGCGTATTGATTTCATCATCCCTGAGGCTTCTTCCACCACAGATGCACTAAACTGTTCCTGGCAATATCCAAAATGGTGGCGTTTTTATCCACCATGAGACTGTAAGGGGGCCTGAAACACTCCCCATTCTAGTTTCACATGCTGCCAAAAGGAATCCCAAACAGTGTACACCCTATTCCACCATGCCAATGCCATTCCAGAGGTAACCCTACTAACACCGCCAACCATCTTATCTTCCCTTATACTTAGCCAAAAGCACCCGCACCCAAAGGCCACATCTTTCCTCCTCAATTCGCTAGAACCACTTTCCCAAGAGAGCTTGATCCATTAATCTGAGATCTCTAATTGCCAATGCCACCCTCCTGTCGGTAATTTGCAATTGTCCCAATGGACCAAGTTCTGTGATTAGCCCCCCTCCCCCCCTCCCTCCCTCTTCATTCCCACAAGAAATCCCTTTGGATCTGCTCCAGCTTCTCAATGATTACCATTTGACACTTGCTACTGGGTAAGGAACTATCACTGTTCTTTTGATTGACTGAAGATTGGATGTAGGTTTTCCCATTTTTTTTATATACCATCGTGTGGGATGGATTCATGGTTTTTGGGGGCTCTGGAACTGGTATTGTGGTGGAGGATTGGTTTCTGTCTCTGAATCTTACAGCAGTGTCTCATGATAATCTGATCTGTGTAGAGGGAGTTACGACGTTTTTTTTTGAAGAGATATGTATGAACAAGCTATGGAGATGTACTGTACGGGTGAAAAAAGGGGTTGGGACTGGTGAAACAGCAGTGTGCCAGTGACTATTTTGGGTGGTATGACCAGTTTGTATACTACACAAGGTTGTGTAACCCTCTATGGAGTTCGTTTATGTTTCGATTGGAGTGGTGCTGATCGAGTGATACCGTAGGCTGTAATATTTCCCCCTTTGATTTGGACTGGGCGAACAGTTCTTGCATATTCAGCAGGCTTACAGGTGTGTTGAAGGTTGTGTAGCCTGATCTCGTGGAACTTTTTTGAGGTAATACATAGCTGTGTATACAGCAGTGGATAGATCACCAGTGCCGATGATTGTGGGTCTAGTACCGTGTGGACTGCTGAAGTTGGTGAACCTGGTATTCGTTCATTAAGTATTTCTTGACCTGTTGTGTTATTGTAGTTGGTATGTGCTCCTTACTTGTCAAAGAGTATCCCAATGGAAGAATTGAAAGGTCATGTGTGTTGGATTAGTGCTAAAAACCAGTGGTATGCTGAGGGCTGTATTGAGATGTGACCTACCATTGTAAAGATGACATATAACCTGCACATTCCTATTTGGCTGAGATGGGTATTGGTGGTCTTCTCATGTCTCTATGTCTTTTCAGATTCCACGGATCATTGATTATGGCATTGCTTTAAAACACGGAAACTTGACTCGGAAATCATCTGAGTAGAGCCAACGCGGAAAGTCGGTCCAACTCGACTCGCTCCGACTCAGGTTATTTAGGCTGTGTTTGGGTTAGCTCTTTTGGGGCAAAGAGCAGCTCTTTCACTTTTTGGCTCCGGCAGATAACTATTTTTACGTTTGGTAACACAGCTCCTCGCCTCATTTGCTTTGGGGGAGAGCTATTTTAAGTGATAAAACTGTTCTATACCTGATCTATCTCAAAACAGATTTTATCTGCTCTGACAGAGAATAGGCAAAGAGCTGCTTCTACTCTTATAAGAGCTAACCCAAACACAGCCTTAATATATATATATATATATATATATATATATATATATATATATATATATATATATATATATATATATATATATATTCTTCTTCTTCTTTCTTTCTTTCTTTCTTTCATTCTTTCTTTCCTTCCTTCCTCCCCTCCCCCTCCTCTTCGTCCTCCTCCTCCTCCTCCTTCTTTCTTTCCTCTAAGTCGTCTCGCCGAGTCGACAAACTCGGTCAAGTTTTCGAGCCTAAGCCCAAATCAAGTCTATAGCCAAGTCGACTCGAAACTGGTCGAGTAGAGTCGGCGAGTTTTAAAACCATGGATTCTGGAGCTACAGATCACGTCTGATATGTCTTCCTTTTTTATTCTATATCAACAATACAAATCAATGTAATGTTCGTGTTGCCAATGGATCTCTTGTTCCTGTTGCTGAAAAAGGGACTGTTCAAGTCAACTAAACACTTTTAACAATAATTTTATACGTTCCTAATATGCCCATTAATCTTCTATCTGTTAGTAGTCTCACCAAAAGTCTTAATTGCAGTGTTACTTTTTTTCCCTTCTCCTTGTGTGTTTCAAGGCTTTTCAACTAGGAAGGTGTTTGGTCATGCAAAAGAGGCTCAATCTGTTTGGTATCAAAGAGGATTCAGTGAAGAACTCTTGTGTGTCGGAGACAACTGTTATGTCTTTGGAGATTGTACATCTCAGCACTTACGGTTTGGCCACCTACTTGTGTCTCGATTACGATCATTGTTCCCACAACAATTTTACTCCTTCGATGACTCCAAATTACAGTGTGAGGTTTGTCAATTATTCAAATATCATAAAACATATTATCATGTGCAGATGAAGAGTTTTTCCCCCTTTCATCTTGTTCACTCTGACATGTGGGGGGCCTTCTCTTGTTACTTCTATGTCTGGTCGTCTGGGTATGGAACTTTGTATCATTTATTGATGATGCCACATGTCTCACTACAGTGTCCCTGATGAAAATTAAGGATGAAGTTGCATCTATTTTTCCAATATACCACAAGTTTGTACAAACTTGGTATGATTCTTTGGTAAAGGTGCTACGGTCAGATAATGGAAGAGAGTGTCCTCAACATCTTCAATCATATCCAAGAGAATATGGCATTGGGTGGTAAACTACTTACCCATATACCCCTCAGCAAAATGGAGTTGCAAAGAGGAAAATCATCATCTACTTGAAGTTGTGCGCACATTGTTAATTGGGATAAATGTCCCAAAGAGATTGTGGACTGAAGCAGTTCTAACGGCATGCTTATTAATAGGATGCCTACTCCAGTCCTTCAAGGCAAGTCCCCCTTTCATGTGTTGTCACCTCCATCCCCCCTGTTTTTGGTTCCTCATGAGGTCTTTGGTTGTTTATGCTTTGCCCAATTCGTAAAATTCGTCGTGCTAAATTGGAACCAAAAGCTCTTCAATGTGTCTTTATTGGTTACACTCCATCTGAGAAAGGCTACAAGTGTTATGATCCCGTGTCTAGCACACAGTTTGTGTCTATGGATATTACCTCATTTAAGTCCCCCCCTTTCTTTATTGTCGTGAGTCTTTCGCGCTTTCTTCAAGGGAGAGTAGAAAAGAAGAGAGCACTTTGCCTCTACCTGGGATACCAACTGAAATTTGAGATCAATATCTACAAAGTATGTACAAATTACTGGAGTTAATGATGTGCAAGTAGATGTGAAAAATAGAGTTCAAGATACTGTAACTGTTCAAGCTGATGGTCCATTAGATGGACTCAACAAAGGGGTACAAGAAAGAGAGAATTTAAATTTGCAAAAGGAAAAGTCTTCACTCATGGAACGTGAAAAAGGAATAAGCCCATTGTTTCTCAAATCATGAATCAAGCTTTCCCCCCAGAGGCGAGTCCACATGAAAGTAAAGCTCCTCTTATGTTCGACTTGGATTTTCCCATTGCATTAGGTAAGGGTACTCGGTCTTGTACTTCTCATCCTACTGGTAACTATGTCTCACAGTCCGCTTTGTTAGCTTTCCATTTTTCCTTTATTTTTTCATTGGATTCTATCTCTCTTCTTACAAATGTCATTGACGCCTTGTCTCAGCCAAGATGGAAAGAGGCTACGATTCAAGAAATGAAGTCCTCAAGCAAACAATACATGAGATATGACAATGTTGTCGGAAGGAAAAAATAGTTGTTGGTTGCAGATAGGTCTATAATGTAAAATACCGCCTGGACGGGTCAGTTGAAAGAGCGTGATTAGTTGTCAAGGGATGTACATAAACCTATGGAGTTGATTATCAAGACACTTTTGCTCCTATTGCTAAATAAATTCAATATGTGGCCTCTTATCCCTGGCTGCTCATAAGAAGTGGTCTCTTCACCAATTTGTTGTGGAAAATGCTCTCCTTCATAGTATTCTTAAAGGAGAAGTTTATATGGCTTTTCCGCCTGGATTTACCCGAGAGAGGCGACAGATGGATTGAAGCAATCGCCAGGAGCATGGTTTAAAAAGTTCAGTGATGCTGTTGTGAAGTTTGGTCATTGGAGTAGTCACTATAATCATACACTCAATTGTGAAGAGGGTGCTTGGCTCACTCCCTAATTGTCTATGTTGATGATATTGTTGTCATTGGCAATGATCAGGAAAAGATTATGAGATTCAAATAGTGCATGAAAAAAATGTTTGATATCAAAGACCTTGGTCCATCAAAATACTTTCTTGCCATCGAAGTTGTAAGGTCTAAGAAAGATACTGCAATTTCACAGTGCAAGTATACCCTTGATCTCTTGAAGTAAATAGGAATGTTGGTGGATTCCCCTATGGAAGTAAATCACATGCTGAATTCTGAAGATGGAAAAGCTTTGAAGGATATTCGCATGTATGAGCGCCTCAAATGGAAGCTCATATATCTCACTATTATTCGTCCAGACATAGCATATGTTGTCAGTGTTGTAAGTCAACATATGCATTCTCCACATAGTTGTCATCTGGAGGCTATTTACATGATTCTTAAATACTTGAAATCTAGTATTGGCAAGGACTTGCTATATGGAAATCACGGACACCTGGATGTGAAAGTGTTCACTGATGTCGATTGGGTTAGTTTAGTGAGTGACAGAACTACTACAGGATACTGCACCTTTATTAGAGGGAATTTGGTCACTTGGAAAAGTAAGAAATAACATGTGGTATCTAACTCAAGTGCAGAGGGTGAGTATGGGGCTATACCCTAAGGAGCCCGTGAGGGTATCTGGATTTGGTTCATTTTAGCAGATCTTAGTATGCATGTGAAACTTCCCATGACTCTCTATGGTGATAACAAGTCTACTATTCAAATTGTTTAGAAACCAGTTTTCCATGAAAGGATAAAACACATACAAGTTGATTGCCACTTCACTAGAGAGAAGTGGAACCTAAGGAGTATTGCATTCCCCAGGTTGCTTCAAAGGATCAGTTGGCTGAGATTCTTACTAAGGTCATTCGAAGAAATAGATTACATAATATCACCTCCAAGTTAGGCATGATAATATCTATGCACCAACTTAAGGGGGAGTGTCTGTGATGTTATAGATGCATGGGTGTGTAAGTATAACTGTTGGTTGTGTAGTGTAACGATGTAAGTGATAGTATAGATAATAATAATGAGGGGTGTAGGACAATATGAAAGACAACCCTAATTTCTCTCCAAATTCCTTCTTCTTTTCCCTCCAACCAAACCCCAACCCTAACTTTAACTCATATATTGTTGGTTGGATAATTCACACAACGAAAATTTATATATCTTATTTGCACTTAATTTTACATTGGATTATTCCTCAGTTAACAAATCTTTATATTGTGTAATGGATTTGGATTCATGGGAATGAACGCAAATAGATGTGAATAAATCGAATGTTAATAGTTGTGCCTTTATGCGATCATGCGTGAATGTAGTCTTAAATGAATAATCGCGCATATAACCAAGAGTAGTTCTAGAGTAAAGGTGAAATGAATATAAGTCTGTCATATATTAGTTAATTAAATAAAAAATTTACTGGCTCACAAATTTTTGTGACTGACAATCACGCTAAACCAGTACAAGACAAGTAAAAGTTCGCTTAACACATTGGGACCTGTGCAGATCACAATACAGAATCTATGTGCTCATGCAGAGGTAGAATTTTGAGTTGTGACAAACCTATCTAGAATCAGAAGTGTGGGGGATATTATATATAAAATAAAATATGAAATTAAAAATAGGGGGGATATCTCTAATCCAAACAATATATAGTCATAGAAAATGCATGGTGTGCAAAAGCATAGAGGATCGGGCGATATAGAGAAGGCGATAGATCTCATACAAATAAACAACATGAATAAATCGATGCATAAGAACGTTCCTACCATGGGACATATGGAACTGTCTATGACTCAATGAATCTTGTTGTAGAGTAAGATAAGCCAGGCCCAGCTAGGAACCTGGTTTCATCATTGAGATTCATGGAATCGAAGAATTCCACATATCTCATGGTAGATGCACATTTATGCTGAAGAGTACCATCAGATATATGCCAGATAAAGAAAGCACTCACCTTCTAAGAGGTATTTGGACATCCAAATTCACAGCATTGATTCGACTCAGCTGTGAAACAGATTATGGCCTTTTAAAACTAACAAAACTCACAAACATAGAGAATTAGGCTACCAAACATATCACAATAGAAGTGAGTAGCAGAAGTTTCATACATGTGTTAAACATTTTTGTCCACCTATATGGTATAAATGATCAAAAGCTCCAATCTTGCAACACAACAAAGCAAAAGTTACATTAGTAAAATATAACTCAGTCATCAAATCATAACATATTCAGAAATAGTTGGTAAAGGATAACTGATCTGATCACTCTCGAGTTTGAATGGGCCAATCTCCTTAAGCTAAAATGGTCAAACCTTCACATCCATTGAATTGCATTCTCATAAATAACTATGCGGTTCACAACGTTTGACCATTTTAGCATAAGGCAATTGACGCATTGACATTTGTGAATGCATTGGTCGGTTACCTTATATTAACTCATTCATAAAAGAGTTGGCATCGGGTCATTGATTTTGTACATGTTTGATGTTACTTGGTGTCATATGGTGCATGAGGCGAATGTCTAAATAGGATTCATCTAAAGATTGAGTTGAAAAGTAATCTAAAGTTCTAAACCATGGGATTAAGAGCTTAAAAGTTGCACAAAATGAATCACTACCATGTGATTGTCCAAATCTGCTGTAACTGTTCATTTTTTGGTGTATGTAGCCTCTTAATCGAAACTAGAGATAGTAGTTTTATGCAATCTTTGGATGATCTGATCATGAAGATCACCCCATCTACCGCATAATAGGCCCTTCATATACCATTCACGGGCCCCACTATTTATGTTTTTTTTTTTCTTAACCTCATTCGCAACTCACATCTACATCGACCATCCACCATCATCATTGTCACATGATAATATTTCTGGTTTCTAACTCAACAGTCAGAACATCACTATTGCTACGTGTCTCATCTTGTGTAGATGCCATCTTGGCATTTCTGTTATAAAGAGAAACATAGCAATTATTCTCTATTTTAATCATCTTTGACTTTCGATTAAAATTAGAATGTCTACCCATCTCTCAAAAGTAGTAACAAAAACAGCTACTGCACCACCATCTGACACACAAGATATAGATTCAGTGGCTCACTTGTATCCTAAACGACAAGCTAAATATTAAGAGGTTACTGCTAATCCAGAGATCTTGATTAAAACTCTTGAGAATCTGCACATCTCTATTGGAATTATTTATGTAAGTGGGTTTCTCCTTCAAATCTGTTATTGATCGGTATCTTTTTATTATTAATCTCTAACGTAGTTCATCCAAATTGGGTTTTCTTCACACTTCAGTAATTTGGTGGAGTTATTATATCTTCAATGGATTCCTCTATGCACTTGAAAAAAAATTTAGGTTTTAATTTTTTGAACCATGAGTCTAGGGTTTTTCTTAGTGTCGTTGATTGATATTTTCAACTGATAACGCACGATTTTTATTCTCTCTTGTATAAACCTTTGCATTTTACTTTCCTAAAACTGGATTTCTTTTGGCCGAGGTTCTTGCCTTTCCAAAGTGGTAGGTCTTTACTTTTTCCTAATTGTCTCTAGTGTTCTCATTTTTTATAATGTTTAATCATTTGTGAAGTTCCTAGGAGTTTAGTCCTTTTAGGTTTAATCAATTCGGATAAAGTACCTTTATTTCCACCTATCGAAACTTTGAGAGCACCGACGCCGAAAACTATTAATTGCTTTGAATCAAATGATGGAGATCATTTTTCGACCCAATCTTCCACACACTGGATCTTGAGATCATGGGTGTACCATGAGGCAGTCATTTTTTTATTCCACGTGGCTCACATCCTTAAAAGTGACCTAAAAATTTCATTTGAGTGTGATTTGTGCCATGTGGTTTTTTTGTCACTCATGTGTGCCATGGGAATAAAAAATTGAACATCTGATGATATGCACAAGATCCATTGTGTGGAAGATTGTGGCCGAAAAAAAGATCGCCATTGTCTATATTCAAAGCAATCAATGGTTTTTGGCATGGGTGCTCTCAGAGTTCTGGTTGGTGCAAATAAAGGTACCCATAATTTTTTTAAAAAAATCGTGAATAATTAAGGCTGGTGTTCCTATCACACCACTTTATGTTACAGCCACCTCAGCTAAACAAAGGAAAACTTTGTTGATTGTTTTGAATCAGACTATGGAGATCCTTTTTCATCCCAATCTTCCACACAATAAATCTTGAGATCATAAGCATACCATCAGATGGTCATATGTTGATTCCACGCGGCACACATCACAGAAGGCGAACGTAATCATAGCGTACCATCAAACATGATTCATATTCACTTTTTGGGATGTGTACCACGTGGAATCAACATCTAACTGTCTGATAGTAGGCCCATGACCTCATAATCTAGTTTGGGGAAGATTGGAGCGAAAATGATCTCCATCGTTTGATTTAAAGCAGCCAACGAATTTTTCCTTTGTTTAAGTGAGATGGTTGTAACATAAAGTGGTGTGGTAGTAACAACAGCCATAATTAACATATAAATTATTACTTGGTACCCTAATTTAAAAAAAATATACGAAAAAGGGCCATTCCTTGGAGAAATGGTAAAAAGCTTGGGTTGACAAGCGTGAAAACATGGGTTCCTATCCGGAAAGCAGCTACTATGTGTGTAAAAATCCAAAGGTTAGGTCTATATTTAAGGTTGTTAGCATGCTAGATAATCAATGACCCATCCAATCCCAACAGTAACGGATCGTTACCTCATACCAACTCAAAATAAGATCCATAATGTGACGGCCCAACTTTGAACCGACCCGGTCTAGCGGCCTGATACACTACTCGACCCGGCCCAAACCCGACTCCGTCTGATCCACAAAAATACACACACACGCACTAAATTGTATACCCTCTACACCCTATCCTTCCCAATACAACCCCTCAACTCAGCCATTCTTTTTCTTTTCCTCTTCTTTTTCATTGTGGGAGCGGCTCCATCACTCACCTTCTATAACTTGGAATCCGTAAGGCCACACGAGATCTATACAAGGGCATCTCTCTCTCTCTCTCTCTCTCTCTGATAAGGCATGTTTCCTTTTTCCTTAAATTATTTTATTTATTTTTAAAGTTTTACTTTATCACATATATATATATATATATATATATATATATATATAATTTTTATTTTTCTTGTTCCTCTTATCCGGTCACCAGAACTTTCCTCGGTGAACCTTAGTGTTGCCCCGATCATCGATGATAATTGTAGTCATCATAACATCCACTACGCCTACACCCATCTCCCCCATTTGTCGCTATCATCACGGTCAACCAATGATCTCCTCTCTTTACTTTGATTAGGACCAGTCCTAATGTTTTGATCAGAGATTTTTCTATAGGGATCCCTAATCTATTTAAAAAAGGTTAAATCTGAAAATTTTAAATCAGCTTTGTTTTAAATTAAGGGCTTCTTTAAAAAAAGTTTAATTTTAAAACATATTTTATTTTAAATATTAAATCAGGTTTTAAAACTGAAATTATATTTTTAAATCAAGAAGTTATTTTAAATATTAAATCAAGTTTTTAAAATTGAATTTTAACTTTAAATCAGGGATTTTATATTAGATATGAATTTTATTAAATTAGATTTGTGTTTGAGTCAAGGATTGAGATTATTAAATCTGATTTTTTTTAAATTAGGATTTGTTTTAAATCAGGAATTTTTATTGGATTTTTATTAAATCAAGGATTTTTAGTAAAACATGTTTTTGGAAATCAAGATCTCTCTTTCCCTCTCTTTCCTTCAAATTCTCAATTCTAGAGATTCTATAGACACCCTATTGGCCACCCTCCTCTTCGTGTGGTTAGGCGACACTCGGAATCGCGGAACTTCACCCACTTCACCTAGTACCTTAGATCCTTAGATTTGTCGATTTAAGGCAAGTGACCTTACCCATATCATTTTAATCTAAATAAGTGAATATTATTGACTATATAATAGATAGATTATATGAATATCTCATGTATCGAATATTGATAGAGAACTCTCATATTTAAATTTTCATATCTTTCGTTAAAGAATGAATGTCATAGTTGTTGCTTATCTTTACAACTTCTTGTATGGTTTTATTCCATATTTAAGACTTTCAATATTGAAAAATAGTTTTGTTTTTAAAAGATGATTGAAAAAACATGTACATGAATTTCCAAATGAGTTTTCAACATAAATGAATATTAAGGGTTGTCGAAATGATGACTGACATGGAAGGATGATATATATATATATATATATATATATATATATATATATATATATATATATATATGATATTTAATTAAGATCCCCACAGGGAACCTGTGGTAATATGGATGAAAGAATCCACTTGTATACTTCTGTAATAGGAAGTAAACCTCGTCTAACCAGATCAGCATGGTAGACATTGGGAAAGTTGTAAGATAAGGAACCATCCAATGTAACCTAAATTAATTTTTCCTTTCTTCTTTTCCACAGTGATTCATTCTAATAATTGCACAAAAATGTATTGATATAGACTATCGTACTTTCCATACGACCAATGTTATCTCATGATTATTGAAATGACAAAGCTATACACATTTGTATCGTAAAAAATGTAGGTGTATGATAGATATATTTGGCGGTCATTTGCTGAGTTGCATCTCACCCCAGTAGCTATTTAAATTTTCAGAGATCCAACCTTGTGACTCAGAAGCTACTGGCCAGGAAGAGACCCTAGAGGACTTGTTGGGTAAGCTTTAGATTAGGAGCGCATAGTTGTTCTGAAACGTAATAAATGTACTTTTGAATTATTTTTTTGATCGATAAATGTACTTTTGAATTTTCATTAATGAGAATGAACCATTATGTTTCATTTATTTGAGCTTTGATTATTAAATGAGTTCACACACCGAAATTGATGAAACCGTTGGAGAATTTAGGTCCACTTCTGTCATGTTGAATAATTCCTCCTTTATTTGAGAGATAAGTTTGTTTAGTTTGTTTTTCTGTTTAGTATAGTCATGCTCTGTTTTTCTGTTTAGTGTAGTCATGCTCCACGATTATAGGATCTATAAAGCCGTGGGTTGTTATTTCTCTCAAAGTGTGAGGCTATTTATTAGTCATTGTAGTTATCTAATAGCAGTGAACAATTCTCCAAGTTAACTAGCATTCACAAAACTCCTTTTTTCTTTCAAACATTTGGTATCAAAGCGAAGTTGCAATCCCGGTACCAGAGTGAAGACACACATATATGGCATCTGGTGGAGATGGGTATCACTGCTGCAGCAGAAGGAACGGATCTTAATGAGTCACACAAAAAAGGCCATTGATGATCAGAGGTTAAAAGATCTAAAGGCTAAGAACTACCTGTTCCAAGCTCTTGATCGCTAGATGCTAGAGACCATCTTGAAGAAGGATACTGCAAAGGATATATGGGATTCTTTGAAGCAAAAGTATCAAGGAATAGCACATGTGAAACGTGATCAACTGCAAGCTCTTCGCAAAGAGTTTGAAGTGTTGCACATGAAGGTTGGAGAATCAGTTAATGACTACTTCGGAAGAACTCTCATCATAGCTAACAAGATGAGAATTCATGGGGAGCAAATGGGTGATGTGGTAATCATTGAAAAGATTGAGGTCTATGACTTCAAAATATGATTACGTTGTATGTTCTATTGAGGAATCAAATGATCTGGACACCCTGTCCATAGACGAGCTCCAAAGCAGTCTTTTGGTGCATGAAGTCGGCATGCGGTAGACGAACAAGCCCTTCAAATCACTCATGGACCCCAGCAAGGAGGAAGAGGTGGAGGCAGACGCACCTACCGAGGAAGAGGAAGAGGAAGAGGAAGGGGTAGGTTTGAGTTCGACAAATCTACCATAGAGTGCTACAACTGTCATGAGTTGGGGCACTTTCAATGGGAATGTCCTAAGAAAGCCAAGGAACAAACAACAAATTATGTAGAAGCGACAAAGGAGATGTTGATGGCTCTTGTGGATTTCAAAGAGGCTGCATCCGAGCACATTTGGTTTCTTGATTCTGGCTGTAGTAATCACATGTGTGGCAACAAAAACATGTTTTGTGATCTTGATAGCAGCTTTAGAGAATCTGTGAAGCTGGGCAACGATTCAAAGCTTACCGTACAAGGCAAGGGTATGGTTCGAATGGAGGTAAATGGGATTGTGCTTATGATGACAGGAGTATACTACGTACCAGATTTG